>CAUYUJ010017792.1:24785-162285 GCA_963575745.1 Prorocentrum cordatum
CGCAGGGGCTGGCGCCAGAGAAACGAGGCCTCCCGGTCGGCCCTCACAAGCTGGGTAGTCGAAGCCAATCTGGCGCCAATCTGGCAGGCCCAATCTGGCAAACGGGGGCAATCTGGCGAGGGGGCCAACGCGAATCCAGTCTGGCGAATAACCCAAATCATCCAGTTTGGCCGGGCCAGATTGGCCCTTGGGGCCCAATCCAATCTGACAGTCTGGCCTTCGACTACCCAGACAAGCTCCGCACCAGTGTCGAGAACGCCGACGCGATCGGCCTCGGGCAGTTCAAGCTCGTCCCACACATGCTGTGTCACGACGGGCCGAGTCTCGATGCGCTTCGCGGCGCCGGCTTCCCCGAGATCCAGTGGACCGACCCTCAGAGCGTGCTGCCGTACAGCACGCACGGCCAGTCCATGTGCACCCTGCAGTCGCTGCCCCGACCCAGCCGAGACCATCACAGCGCCAAAGAGAGCTGCTCAGATCTCAGTTACCAAGTAAGCTACGCTCTACACGTTGACCCACCCGCCCAAACCAACAGAAACCATAGCCACAGGTATTGTGGAGGTCGCTGTTGGTGATACTCTGGAGAGGTGGCATTGTCTCTGTGGCTCCAACGCGTCTGTGTTGGCGAATTTCAGGCGAGCAGATTTCGACTAAGTACTTCGGCTGGGGAGGGTCAGCCGCGCGTGCTAAAATATGAGGTTGCTCCCATCATGCATTTATCTTTGTCTCCTGTCAGTGATTGAGTGGCTTGCTTAATCCTGTTGCCTTCGGCGCTCCGCCTCCCTTCCCGTTCTCTTGGGGAGCCGCCCTTTTTGGCCCTCTGCGCTGGGAGAACGATACATATATATATATATATATACATATACACACACCTATACGACCACCCTGCGGGTGATAAGGGGGGCCTGCAATGGGCAACACTGGTGATTGTTACGGTGCCGCTCGCTCTTGGGACCATCGATCCCACTATCGATCTCACTCGATCGATCTCACTATCGATCTCACTCGATCGATTTCACTGTCGATCTCACTCTGGATCTCGCTATCGATCCCACTATCGATCTCCCTATCGATATCACTCGATCTCACAATCGATCTCACTATTCATCTCACTATCGATCTCACTATCGATCTCACGACCGATCTCACTATCGGTCTCAGAGTCTCATTATCGATCTCACAATCGATCTCGCCATCGGTCTCACCATCGTTTTCTGGCTTGATTTAGGGCGGGGTTTTCGGACTCAACCGACTCAACCTGTTTTTGCATCATCGTCATCATCATCGTCATCATCGTCGTCATGATATTCATCATCGTCCGCCCTGGGCCGACGACGATTGTAATGATGGTGGTTATCAAATCGTAGTGCTGATGGTGGTGGCGATGGTGATGGTAATGATGGTGGTGCTCATCACATCCAGAATCACCATCATCACCCTCGCCATCATCACCATCACAACCGCCCTCACCATACCATCATCACCATCCCCATCATCATCATCACCATCCATACCATCAGCATGTTCCAATATGTTAGAGCTCCGTGGGAGCTCTAACATGGCTTGTTAGGGCTCCAACGGAGCTCTAACATAGCATGTTCGAGTATGTTAGAGCTCCCTGGGAGCTCTAACATGGTATGTTAGAGCTCCGTGGGAGCTCTAACATGGTATGTTAGAGCTCCAACGGAGCTCTAACATAGCATGTTCCAGTATATTAGAGCTCCCTGGGAGCTCTAACATGGGATGTTAGAGCTCCCATGTTAGAGCTCCCTGGGAACTCTAACATACCGAGCTCCAACGGAGCTTTAACATATCATGTTAGAGCTCCGTGGGAGCTCCCTGGGAGCTCTAACATGGCATGTTAGAGCTCCCTGGGAGCTCTAACATGGTATGTTAGAGCTCCGTGGGAGCTCTACCATGGCATGTTAGAGCCCCAACGGAGCTCTAACATAGCATGTTCCAGTATGTTAGAGCTCCCTGGGAGCTCTAACATGGCATGGTAGGAGCCCCGTGGGAGCTCGAACATGGCTTGGTGGAGCACCAACGCAGCTCCAACATAGCATGTTCCAGTATGTTAGAGCTCCCAGGGAGCTCTAACATGGTTTTTTTCGTATGTTAAGGACTCCGTGGGCGCTCTAACATGGCTTGATTAGATGCTCCAACGGATCTCAACATAGCATGTTCGAGTACGTTATGAGGCCCCCAGGGAGCTCTAACATGCTATATTAGAGCTCCCATGTTAGAGCTCCCTGGGAGCTCTAACATACCGAGCTCCAACGGAGCTTTAACATAGCATGTTAGAGCTCAGTGGGAGCTCTCTGGGAGCTCTAGCATGGTATGTTAGAGCTCCGTGGGGCTCTAACATGGCATGTTAGAGCTCCAACGGAGCTCTAACATAGCATGTTCCAGTATGTTAGAGCTCCCTGGGAGCTCTAACATGGTATGTTAGAGCTCCGTGGGAGCTCTAACATGGCTTGTTAGAGCTCCAACGGAGCTCTAACATAGCATGTTCGAGTATGTTAGAGCTCCCATGGGAGCTCTAACATGCTATATTAGAGCTCCCATGTTAGAGCTCCCTGGGAGCTCTAAAATACCGAGCTCCAACGGAGCTTTAACATAGCATGTTAGAGCTCAGTGGGAGCTCCCTGGGAGCTCTAACATGGTATGTTAGAGCTCCAAACGGATCTCGAACATAGCATGTTCCAGTATGTTAGAGCTCCCTGGGAGCTCTAACGTGGTATGCTAGAGCTCCGTGGGAGCTCTACATGGCTTGTTAGGCCCCAACGGAGCCCTAACATAGCATGTTCGCGTATGTTAGAGCCCCTGGGAGCTCTACATGCTATATTAGAGCTCCTTGTTAGAGCTCCCGGGAGTCTGAAATTACCGAGCTCCAACGGAGCTCTAACATAGCATATGTTCGAGTATGTTAGAGCTCCCTGGGAGCTCTAACATGCTATATTAGAGCTCCCATGTTAGAGCTCCCTGGGAGCTCTAAAATACCGAGCTCCAACGAGCTTTAACACAGCAAGTTAGAGCTCAGTGGGAGCTCCCTGGGAGCTCTAACATGGTATGTTAGAGCTCCAACGGAGCTCTAACATAGCATGTTCGAGTATGTTAGAGCTCCCTGGGAGCTCTAACATGGTATGTTAGAGCTCCGCGGGAGCTCTAACATGGCATATTAGATCTCCAACGGAGCTCTAACATAGCATGTTCCAGTATGTTCGAGCTCCCTGGGAGCTCTAACATGGTATGTTAGAGCTCCGTGGGAGCTCTAGCATGGCTTGTTCGAGCTCCAACGGAGCTCTAACATAGCATGTTTTTTTTCCAAGGAAGCTCCCCTCATCGAGTCGCCAACGAATGAGACACTACAGTGCAACCAAACATGACTAACATGTAAAGTAATTGAGACAGCATACCTCGAAACATGGCTATACATCAAAGCGCAGACGCTTCTTTTTATGCACGGGGCGTATGCCCGCAACAACTTGCACGGCAAATTCGGCTGCGACGATTTCCGCCTGGAAGGCCGAGACGGCCTCATTCAGAAAAAGACCACGGTAGCCAATCACAGCCCTATCGAATGGCGGATTGGGTGCAATTGCCACCACGACGACGCCACAGGATCCGAGACCCGCAGAGAAGCCGCCATCAGAAAAGACTTGGAGGTGCCATCCCGCCTCCACTTTTTCCGCAAACTCCTGGGGATCTAATTTGTCGACCCCTTCCCGGCGGCTCAACACGATATGGCAAACCATATCAGCTGCTTGGTTAAATTCTCGTGGCCGCCAATCGTGCGAGGGTAAGAACCCCGCTTTGTGGCGAAATGCCGTCTTGTACAGATTCTAACACGTATTCCGGGCGCGTGAAACAAGCGGCCTGTAGAAGTCACTGCTACAGCGCACTTCCGAATTCAACAACCCTGCAACAGTTTTGTTGTCAACGACGAACTCCAATTGGCATGGTGCGTTCGCAGTCCAAAGGCTATCCCGCTTCATCTGGCGTGGCATTTCGACGTTTTCGTGCCTCCCCCATTGATGCATTCGGATTCTCGATTCGAGATCCCCCCTGGAGACACCACGCCAGAAGCTGCCTCCGATCCCTGGAGCACAACACCGGTGCGTCATAAGCGAATTCGTCCCGCTGCGCGGCCAGGCTCTGTCAGAGCACCATAGGCCTCGCTGTAGAGATCGACCGGAAAGCTGCGCCGCTGGGCTGTCCAGCGCAGTCGCACCCGATTGAGATCGCTGGAAACGCTGCTGGGAGAACAAAGCCCGACACAGCGCTCGCGGCTGCGAAGACCTGAGACTCGCACAGCAGATTCAAAAAAGAACGCATGCGAGAACGGGACCCCAGCGTGGGGGATCTGGGAACCCAGACCCCCGACGTCAGGACTGTTCACAATGCGGACCCCCAGACCGCTCGACACCTGCCCCGGGACAGGCGCTTTTGTCTAACATAGCATGTTAGAGCTCCCAGGGAGCTCTAACATACTCTAACTTGCTATATTAGAGCCCCCCTGGGAGCTCTAACATAGCATGTTAGAGCTCCCACGTAGCTCTAACATACGATGTTAGCTAAGTTAGAGTTCCATTGGAGCTCTAACATACGATGTTAGATCTCCCAGGGAGCTCTAACATGCCATGTCAGAGCTCCCACGGAGCTCTAACATACCATGTTAGAGCTCCATTGGAGCTCTAATATAGCATGTTAGAGCTCCCTGGGAGCTATAACATGGTATCACGTGCCATGTTAGAGCTCCCAGGGTGCTCTTACATGGCATGTTGGAGCTCCCTGGGAGCTCTAACATAGCATGTTAGAGCTCCCTGGGAGCTATAACATGGTATCACGTGCCATGTTAGAGCTCCCAGGGAGCTCTAACATGGCATGTTAGAGCTCCCTGGGATCTCAAACAAGCTATGTTAGATCTCCCTGGGAGCTCTAACATAGGATGTTAGAGCTCCCGTGGAGCTCTAACATGCTATGTTAGAGCTCCCGTGGAACTCTATCATGGCATGTTATCATCTCCCATGGAGCTCTAACATGCTATGTGAGAGCTCCCACGGAGCTGTATACTCCCTAACGATCAGATGGAGCGCAGAAGCAGCCAGAACACATGGCACCGCATGACCCCCAGACCCCCGAACCTGTGCATATCAGATAGAGCGCGTGTCCTCACCCGAGGACAGTCCAGAGGGACAGCACAGAGAAAAAACTTCAGATGGCACGCGCTCAAGAGGAGGCAAGGCGGGGGGAAGGCATGGCGCCGCCGCTCGAGACATCCTCGCAACCGCGGCGCCGCCGCTCGAGACATCCTCACAATCGCGGCGCCGCCGCTCGAGACATCCTCGCAGCCGCGGCGCCGCCGCTCGATGCATCCTCGCAACCGCGGCGCCGCCGCTCGAAACATCTTCGCAATCGCGGAGCCGCCGCTCGGGACATCCTCGCAACCGCGGCGCCGCCGCTCGGGGCATCCTCGCAACCGCGGCGCCGCCGCTCGGGACATCCTCACAACCGGCGTGGATGAAGGCGATGAGGAGGAGGAGGAGGAGGAGGGGGAGAGAGAGGAGAAAGAGGAGGAGGAAGAGGAGGAGGAGGTGGAGGAGGAGGAGGAGGAGGAGGAGGGGAGCGGGCCAGACAGATAGCACACGCCTGGGCCCTCCTGGGCCCCCTTGGGCCCAGGAGAGGCGCCCACAACCGCGGCGCCGCCATTCGACACATCCTCGCAACCGCGGCGCCGCCGCTCGAGACATCCCCACGACCACGGCGCCGCGGCCTCCCCAGGGGCGCGCACCAGGCAGATAATTAGCACACTACCCTGGGGGGGGAAGGCGAGGGGCGGGATGGCGCCGCTGCTCGGGGCATCCTCGCAAACGCGGCGCCGCCGCTCGGGGCATCCACGCAACCGCGGCGCCGCCGCTCGAGACATCCTCACGACCGCGGCGCCGCCGCTCGAGACATCCTCACAATCGCGGCGCCGCCGCTCGAGACATCCTCGCAGCCGCGGCGCCGCCGCTCGATACATCCTCGCAACCGCGGCGCCGCCGCTCGAGACATCCCCACAACCGCGGCGCCGCCGTTCGACACATCCTCGCAACCGCGGCGCCGCCGCTCGGGGCATCCTCGCAACCGCGGCGCCGCGGCCTCCCCAGGGGCGCGCACCAGGCAGATAGCACACTGCCCTGGGGGGGGGGAGGCGGGGGGGCGGGATGGCGCCGCCGCTCGGGGCATCCTCGCAACCGCGGCGCCGCCGCTCGGGGCATCCACGCAACCGCGGCGCCGCCGCTCGAGACATCCTCACGACCGCGGCGCCGCCGCTCGACACATCCTCGCAACTGCGGCGCCGCCGCTCGAGACATCCTCACAACCGCGGCGCCGCCGCTCGAAGTATCCTCGTCCTCCTCATGCTGCTCTCGTGCTCCTCGTGAACATCACCCTCCTCCTCCTCCTCCACCTCCTCCTCCTAAGAAGCCCTCCCCTACCCACGGGAGCACCAGGCAGATAGCACACTGCCCCGGGGGTGGCCGGGGGGGCAGCGAGGCCAGGGGGCGTGGCCAGATGAGGTAGGGGAGAGCGGGGTGGGCAGGCTCCCCTTTCCCACGGGCGCACCAGGCAGATAGCACACGCCCCGAGGGGGGGCACACATTCTAAGACAAGTTGGAAACGGGCCAGACAGATAGCACTGAGAACATGGCGTTTCGCCCAAACACGCGGGCCAGGCAGATAGCACACGCTGCACGGCTCTTTCGCAAACGCCATGTGACCGTTAGGGAGTATAACATACGATGTTAGAGCCCCCAGGGAGCTCTAACATACTCTAGTATGCTATGTTAGAGCTCCCACTTGGAGCTCTAACATACGATATTAGAGCTTCCAGGAAGCTCTAACATAGCATGTTAGAGCTCCCAGGGAACTCTAACATAATATAACATGCTATGTTAGGGCTCCCTGGGAACTCTAACCCGCCGCCGCCGCCGCCGCCGCCCCTTAACCGTTTCACAATCGATTGCGCAACGGTTAAGACCCCCCCCCCCCTCTCGCCAGGGGGGGGGCTTAACCGTGTCACAATCGATTGCGCAACGGTTAAGGCCCCCCCTGGCGAGAGGGGGGGGCCTTAACCGTTTCACAATCGATTGCGCAATGTTAAGGCCCCCCCCCCTCTCGCCAAGGGGGGGTCTTAACCGTTGCGCGATCGATTGTGAACGGTTAGGCCCCCCCCTCTCGCAGGGGGGGGGGCTTAACCGTGTCACAATCGATTGCGCAATGGTTAAGGCCCCCCCTGGCGAGAGGAGGGGGGCCCGTTGCGCGATCGATCGAATCCTGGTTAAGACCCCCCCCCTCGCGATAGGGGGTCTTAACCGTTCCGCGGTCGATCGCGGAGCAGTTAAGACCCCCTATTTCGCTGGTTAAGCCCCCCCCCCCTGCGCCCCTGGGCAACGAGGGCAAGGGTAGGGACCCAGTGACCCCCCCGTTTTTCCGCCAGCAGCGGTAGAACACGCTCTTTCGAATATGTAGACGTGTATATGTGTCATCCCATGATCCACCGTGACTCTTCATTATTGCGCAGGGCCCCCTGCCGCGAAAGAACAAAGTGGGGTCGGCGGCAGAGGCGGCAGCCTTTCATATTCGCCAGGGGAGGACGTGGCACTGAATTTGACGGGCATAGCTTTTCAGAGGGCAGTGTAGCTTAAAACGTGGCAGGTCTGCTGCTGTGGCTCAAATCACTGCTTCAAACAAGCCGACCTAACGCCTGCCATTTTTAGCAGCGTGCTCTAAAGCCCGCACGACCTCATAATCATCCTTCAACGCGCTTTGCAGGATATGCTTCCCCTTGTCACTGAGGTATGTTTCGTGTTGGAAGGGGTATTGACCCTTGTCATGCGGAATTTCGGCGGGCGCTGCCCACCCCAAACGCCCAAACACATCCTTGAGATCGTGAGAAATCGTCTCGGAGCGAATCAAATACACCTCTTGTGCGAGAACGCACTCGAGATCGTGTTCAAAATAATAGCGAAAGCCTTTACCAACGTGCTCAGACATGATTGGCTTCTCAAACGCTCGGCGGGCAATGCTACCGCAATCGCTCTGGTCCTGCAACGACTCCGCAAAGTCGTTGACTTTTCGGAAGCATCGATAGAACTCCTGCTCTTGTTTATCTTGCTGGAAACCTGCCTGCCCGTGCGGCGAATCTCCGTTTAGGGGGTTCCTCCAATTGAAAGCAGATACACCACGAGCAAGCGGGTCTCGAACAGAAACAATCCACGTGCGTTGCTTGTCTGCGCGGCAATTGTCGACCTGCCGAATGTGAATCTCATGGTAAGGGGTTTGCTTGTAGATGGCCATACCAATTGAACTGCCTGCGCACTTGCCAACATGCACAAACTGCACAAGCTCATTATAGTGTCGCAATGACTCGTTATGTTGCCTTTGACGGCACCCAGAAACAATACGTCTCCAGTCTTCAGCATTCAAGCTTCCATCGTCCCAATCGGGCCCCCCACTTTCGATATCATCACACTCGGGATATTTTCATAGATGGGTCAGAAAATTCATAGAAAATGCTCGTGGGTCTCGTGGGTCAGAAAATTCATAGGTCAGAAAATTCATAGATGGGTCGGAAAATTCCACGATTTTATGTCGTGGGTCAGAAAATTCATAGGTCAGAAAATTCATAGATGGGTCGGGAAATTCCACGATTATCTCGTGGGTCAGAAAATTCATAGATGCCCACGCCGTGCTCTGAGTCGAAAGTGAGCCTGGGAACTCAAATAGCACCCGATTCCATGATAGACATCGGATGGCAAATAGCGTCCATCACTCTGCTGTGATAGTTCTAGTATGAGGGGTGGACGGATAAGATAGGATAAGATCGATGTAATGATCTTTCCAGCACATAGCGGACACTCGCGGTGTCCGGGCAAATCGGGCGCGCGTGCCTTGGGCCAAAGGCAACGGCGCGCGCGAGCTATGCTCCCGATACTGTAACATCCCCCAAAGACCTACCCTTAAAGTCGGGAGGGGAGGAGACGGAGAGCATAATCGCACGCAAAGGTCGCGCGCACGACTGTTTGCAAAAAAGAAAACAGTGCGTACAGTCTGGCCTAACACCAGACTGCAAGGCGAGTTTCCTCGCGAAGTATTTCACGCAAATACAAGACAGCCCCTTCAAACAATGAAGGGCTATCGGCTCAGTTAGAGGTAAGCCAAACAGGCCATACCTCACCAAGCAAATGTGTATTAAGGCAAAGAGCCTGAGTTGTACGAAGCCGGCTCATTGCCAGGCGTGAAATATAAGGCTCGTTTCCGAGCAACTAGAGGGGCGCCTTTATAGTAGGCGCCCGTGCTGGCAAAGTGGACCGCGAGGGCAACAAGGACAGACTAAAATTGATTAGACTTAGGTTTGTCTCTGTCCTCGGGACCCCGAAAGGGAACAAATTGCTTCACGTCATACTTAAATGACTGAGTGCCTGACATCACTTCCAGAAGCAGCTCCCGATCGATGCTTCCCTTTGTATGCCCATCTGCGGTCATATCCCTAGTATCACACCATTGCACATTATGTACTATACCTATATCCATGAGCTCACGTATCCAGCTGATATGTCCAAGCAGAGTCCGTTCTGTAGGTATCTTGAGATCCCTGCTTGATAAAGATTTGTAGACGGACTCGGCGTCTATGGTAAGAGAGACTTTGATAGCTAGGCCTCCAACTTCACGCATGTCTCGTAGTTGTCGTGGAGTCAAAGCTCCTGCCTTAAGCTCGTGGAGAGTAACGAGCGTAGGGTAACACTCATCAAGGTTATGTGCGGCTGCAAGTGCCTCCGCAGCATAACTGGACCTCACCTGTAATCGGTGTGATTTGCATAGTCCGTCACAGAGGTGAACGACGGACTTGCCTTGAGGCGAGGTTCCTCGCCGTAGTACATTGGCCCCGCGTATGCCGTAGCCCTTGGTCTCGTCATCCTCCTCCCCGGTAAGCTTCCGATACCCCGAATCACTATGGATGTCAACTTCATTCGTCGGCTTCATCCGAGGGAAGGTGATGCGTTTCGGACTGCTGATCAGCTTTCGCGTCACAGCATTCAAACGTCTGACTTGCAGATTGGTGGGCTCTTGAATTTTCTGAAGAGAGACCACGTATACCATGAGCCAGATTTGGGTAAGAAGGGCATAGGCGAGGGCTCCTCGCAGGCTGACGAACATGTCGGTAATGAGTTTCGTGGCTTTGGCATCGGCCGCCGCTCCTGTAAGTTCTGGGTGTGTAATAGGACGTAGTTGTTTGATATACTCGTCCTGGTCCATGATCACATCTCCTTGATCATTCTTAGTGTAGCGAACGGCGCAGTTCGCATATGTGTGCTTGTTGAGCTTGCATTTGCCAAACACCTTTTCGACTCGCTGTACATAGTCGTCTATATTTTTCTCTAGACCTGTCATGTTAATATCATCGACATGTTTTGCCGTCAGCAGGTCTTGGCTGAATTCAAATTCAGGATCGTAGCTGGTCGGTGTAAGTCCTATAGCTCGTGTGGTCGTACGAAGTTTGAGAGAGAACGCTCTTGGAGCGTCCTTAGTACCCGTTCCTGGTTTGAGGCATCTAAGACAGTGTCGACTTTCGTCGTAGGATGAGAAGCCGGGTAATGTACGAAGTACCTGAGCACTTCCTGGTGGAAGAGTAAAGCAAACCATGCGAGTTTCCTCGCCGGTGGCATGGGCAAGTTCCTCATAGGTCAAACCCTTGAGGAACGCCTTATCGATATCCATGGATGCTAAGATCCACTCTGGATGGCATGCCGCTTCACTTGCCAGGAGTCGTTGGGACTGCCTTCGGGCGGTTCCCGAGAATGTTTCCACATCAAAAGCCTCAGTATCCATAAATCCACGAAGGACCAGTCTGAGACGAATGGTTTTAACGTTCTCGGTACCCATCTTTACGAACTTCCACTTGTATACATACCTGGATGTCCTGATGTTGGAAGCTTTGGATAAATCATACATCTCAAAGCATCGGTTATCAATCCAGATTTTGAGCTCAGTATACAAAGCTTCACTAACCTCCTTTGGATGTGCTGCTATGTCGGCTTTGGTCAGTAGATCATCTTCTTTGACAACGACAGCACGTTTAGCAGCAGAGGATACATATACTCTCATCGTTGCGACCATATCGGTATCGAGCTGTGCAAGTTGAATCTGATCCAACCCTATTTTTGACATTTCTGATGTAAAGCATAATTCAACGTAAGGACCATATTCATCACTGTCAAGAGAGTAGCTCTCGTCGGTTGTGGTTGAACAAAGAGAGACTAGACAGGACTCACGTGATTTCGGCTCGTCTCCGAGCATATCTGATGATATAGTATCATCCTCGTCCACAAATGCTGAAACCAAAACACATTGGTCGGGCAGCATAGTTGTTGGGACGCAATAAAGATAATCATCGGTAGTCGTCGTAGGATGAAGGTCCATACGTAGCTCGTCGCACCACTCTTCCAGCATCATAGCTTCGATATTGTGTTCCTCATTTTCCTCATAGATTGTCGACAGGCGGCCTTCACTCGGCGATGAAGCATCTGGTGTGTCTGGAGAAGGCCTGTTTCCAGGCGACTCGTGTTCTCCAGACGTGTTGCTTGAATGCTGATATTTAACCAAATCGTCGTGAAATCCTAAGGAAGGGACACGTGAAGTCAAGCATTGAATAAGTCTGGAGTGAGTGCTACCAGTGATCTGAGAAATGTTTAAGCCGGTGCCCACACATTCGTAATAGTGGAACGCCGGGCTGATGTCGTTGTCATAGTGGATCAGCGTAGACCCGGTGGCGTACTTTACTGCAGGTAGGCTTGACACACTCTTAGCCAGTCGAACTGCTACTACATGTTCTACTCGGAAGTAATTTCGTACGAGATACTGCAGTGCTAGGTGTACGCGCGGGTGGAACTTGCTGTCGTCTGACAGATTAAGGTTTCCCTTGTAATCGGGGATATAACCGAAAACTTTGGCAGGTTTCCCTGCGCTGAGGTGCGCCGCATAAGCAAGGACGGTTTGCATGGCCATATTATCCATGCCAAGTTCCCGTGCGAGGAGACATTCAATGTATAGTGTGTGACGAGCATCAGGATACATCACAATTACCTCACGAGATCCTGCCTTGACAACAATATGTCCTCTTTCAGGCACATTACGGATCACCGGGAATGGGCCATTCCAGCCTCCATGGTCGTCCTTGGTGGCAGTAGGTCGGTGGTAATCGACCAAATCCCCTGATGAGTAGAGGCGAGCACCATCAGGAGTCGTCTTAGCCCTAAGAGCCCGATTTGTCTTGGCCACAGCAGTAGCCTGAGTTATAGCTTCTAGGCTGACTTCCCTTACACGACGTTCTCGTTCGTGTCCTGAAGTCTCGGGTCCCTTGGGAAAGTCAAGGGTATCGAGATCAGGGAGGAAAGAGGGCTGACGTCCTGTGTGTGCCTGATATGGCGATACTCCGTTATAAAACGTAAACGCATTAGTAACGAAGATGCCTTCCGCCAATACTCTAGTGAATACAACAGGGATGTTGTGTCTATTCAATTCTTCCTCAATCATGTGGAGGACGCCTCTGAGAATGCCGTTTCGTGACTCAATTGAAGTCGCGTGTTGGCCAGGTGCTCGGATACGAAGTTCCGTGCCCTTATTGGCCATCATGGTTTTAGCGGCATCGTTATTCAGGGCGCCTTCTCCGTCTGAGTATAAAACTTTGAAGGGTCCGTGATAGGCAATCCAGCAGTAGTGGTAGGCGTCGATGATAGTGTCACGTTCTCTGTCGGAAATTTCTAGGCCTGCTGCCAGGCGAATACAACGATCCATAATATGAAATATGGTCCGTTTCTTGTAAAACATGAGGTCCATTTCCCCTTCATCGAGCCAGTTACCAGGAAGGCTCACCGATGGTAGTGTTGAGTTTCCTGGACGTTCCCATGCTCTGCATTCCCGACAGGTATCGCAAACTTCCTTGATCATGTTCAGTCGAACGTTATCAAGCCCCACCTTTTCGAGGATTAGCCTCATCTTTGGCTCCTTCGCATGATGCCATCGCAGATGCAATTTTCGGAGTTCCTTTTTCACTACATGGGGTTCGTGACTACGGAGACTCTGTAGACTGTGTTGGATGTCGAATCTCGTCCAGTCGGGTAGTCGTGGAGCCCCAGAGCCGGTGGAGGCAAGAGGGTTCCTTGTAGCTCTCCGTAGTTGGTCCCCTGTGTTAACTGCGTCTGGAGGTGGTGGTACGCCTTGTAGACGGCCGCGGCGGGCCGCTACCTGTGGCGCTTCGCTAGACGACGCAGAAGGCGTGTTTCCACGCTCGGGGGCGTCTCGTAGCATGTCGTAGCTGCTGGCACCAGATGTCGGATCGACGTTGCCGAAGGATCGTGGTCGTGGTGGCCTGGCGCGTGCGCCCTGACGGCCACCTGAAGCTGAAGCTTGGCCCTCACCAGGTTTAGGTAAGGGTTTCCACCAAGCTGGCACGGTTGTACCTTCGGGGTCGTTGTCGCCTGGTAGTTTAAATGGTTCAGCAAAACGACATTTACCAGGTTCGGTATCGAGGTGGTTCTTAACACCCTTGCTTCTCGTAAGATCCCTCTGACATGCTGGACATGGCCAATATACAGAGATGAAATCATGATATTTACACTGCGTAGGGTCTCTGTTATGGCTAGGACTGTCCTTTCGGACGTTGTCGATGCATGCCGGGCAAGTAGCCACCTTTGGGATGATGCGATCACCGATGCGTCTCACACCTTCGCCTGGTTCAGCTTGATCGGGAAGGTCTGTAGGATAAGCATGTGCGGTACTTATAGGCGCGTTTCCGCGCGTGGTGTCAATGGCTTTCGCCAGATATACAGCTTCCACGAAGGCAGACTGCAGTCGTCGGGTGTATTTTTGTGCCAGTGAAAGCTCTGTATTGCACGGTTGTGCGTGCACATGCTGACCGTTGCACTTGAGTCGCTCAAAGGGTTTAAGAATTGTCTCGTCGTTGCTGGTGATATTTGTCGGCTTCTTAATATAGTCACCAGTCGTGTCTTTAAGTCCCGTAGCGCATTGGTCAATGCGCACGGTTGTAATGTGTGGTCGGTTGGCAAGCTTCTTCCATGGAGAAATATCATCCACCCATGTTCCTGTAGGTTGTTCGCGTATAAACCACCTCCGAGCGTCATCTTGGGTTACAGCAATTTTACCACAATAAGTTATGTGTGGTAAGTCTTCTTTGTGGTGCTGTTCCCAAGTGTTGTAGTTGACTTTGTAGTTGTAGTAGGATGGTGGTCCTGTGGTGCGGCAGCTGGGTTGCAGTATGGCAACTCGTACGTAGCATATAGCAAAGTAATGATCTATAACCTGCTGCACCGAGGGGTCTCCCAGGTCGACATATGCAGTCTTGTCCAGGTTGCCGCCTGAGGAGTCCCCTTGAGAAGGCAAGCTCTGAGATGCCACCCTCGCCGCCACAAAGCTCCAACATATCCACGCAGTTGTTATGACCATAGCATAGTGTAGCGACTATGCTGTATATGTTAGCGTGTGTGTCGGGCATGGATGTGGGGAGGGTAAGGAATAAGTCATCGTCTTCGTCGGAGCTTATCAGCTCAACAGGGACGTCAGTACTCCAGGTTGCCATAAGATCCTGTCCGAGTCCTGACAAGTCGTCGCCGCAATCATCGTTTCCGTCTTCAACGTGCTTTTTAATGCGGCGAGGCTTGATGCCTGCTTCCTTTTCGGCTTTGAGCCTCTCCTTCTGCTTTATACGCGATTCAGTGGGTAAAGCTTGCTCGTCTTGTTCGTCGGTCTGTGTACTCATTGTCGTGGTTGAATGGGTACATGCGTCAATCGCCAGAGTCGGGAGGGGGAGAGAACAGTCATCTATGATGACGCGTCGATGTTTCTGTGGTGATTGAGTCGGCTCGTTTCCGAGCAAGACCGGTTCCTCGGGTTGCCAATACAACCGAGTACTGATGTTGGCAACCCCTGCAGGTAATGGTGCATGCCAATCATATCCTGTTGGTTGATCGGTAACTGAAATATCCTGAATAACAGCATTGGTATCCAGGTTGATTGTTACACGTCGGATGACTTCAGACCATTTTGGTCCTCCCTTATTAGTCGTCACGTAGTGACGGGTGTTATGGTCTGTACGTGTATACGTATTTAAGTATACAGGCACGTTTCCGTGCGTGGTGGTGCTTCCCAGGATGTTGTCGTTCAAATGACGGATGAGTGTAGTACGTGTCTGAGCTCGCCATTCAGCATGCCGTGCTGTATGGCCGTACCAATCCAACACATGTTGTGGTATTGCCTGCTTTCAGGTACATGCCCACAGCTTCGAGCTAATCGGTATTGATGATGTTACCTGCATATAAGTACCGCTTGGTGTACTGTCTTGCATATTGAACCGAATACCGAAATGACACAAACGCATCCGTATTACTGACAACTTTAGATCTTCCAGGGTATCACGTATTGGAGATAACTTCCAAACATATCCTGGGGGACCAAATACTATGATCTTCATGCGGAGTTTCTTGGTTTTTATCAACAGGTTCTGGATACGTGACCAATGTGGGGCCACTCTCTTTCCTGGAGCTCGTGCGTACCAGTCACCCGGAGTACGAATCCATATAAGAGTGTAATCTCCACTGATCACCGCACCTAGGTAGTTTGTGCCCACGCTTGTCATAAGTTCGTTGTGGGAAATGCGATCACAAATATATCCTCGTGTGCGAAGGTCGGCACAGGCCTCCCTCGTATCTTCAATGACAAAAGCCCTCTTACCAAGGCAGGTTACCCCGCTGTCCTTGTTACCCCCCGGCTTTTCAGCCAACAGGCAAGACGACGAGGGGGCGACGTCGCCCTGCCATCTTCAAGATGAAGAAGATGTGCCTGCAATATCTGCCAGCATCTGGGCTTCCCTCAGATGCTGGAGCTCAGCACTGCAGCGCGCCGTGGCCTCAGAGGCGGATTGCTCCGCAAATGCTGTCAGCATCGATGGATTATCCATCAGCTGTTTCAGCACGCCTTTCGACCTAGCGTCGCTGACCGTATGCAATTCACGATTAGTGTATCCCATCACTATCTTCCGGCGGGACTGCACAGCGTCCATGGGTAAACTTCCACCATGCTGGGCCAGTGTCCTGGCAACAAAACAATCGAATGTCTCAAGATCGTCGATGTTGTCGCCTCGCATGGTGGCCTTGGCGAGCGTCTCCATCAACCCCTGGGGCAGGTTTCCCTGCAATTGCTTGCGCTCCTGCGCCGGGGTCGGCTCGCCTGTCAGCACTGTCTGGAAGGACGTGCTGCTTGAGCTCGAGGCGGGTTGCCCCGCAGCTCCAAAACAATCACACCTGATCGACAGATGCCCTGATGGCAACTTCGTCGTCGGCATGATCTTGGAGCCCTCAGGGAGCTCCATTTTGACCTGCCCCTTACCAGGGAATATCAGCTTCTCCTGGCCTCGTTCAAGCACGATGATCGTGCGTTTATCTTGCATACTATCGAGGCCTAGGATGGCTGGCAGGTCCTTGCCACAGCCTGACACAATGTTCGTCTTGTATGAATCGAGTTGGGCCGACCCCTGGTACTCGCAGGCAATACTGAATGTGCCTACGGTATCCGCTGGGGCCGACCCTTCTCCCACTCCGTTGATATTCAAACGAGAGCGGGGCTCGAACGTACAAGTACGGCCATGTGCCTCGGCAGCCTGGACGAACTTACGGCTCGTGTTCTCGCCCATGATGTTGATCTTCGAGCCGACATCGATGAGTATGGAATTTCCACCATCATCCAAGAACGTCTTACTCGGCTGCTTGATGTGCACAGTCTCTGAAGTGTCGGCTGTGTCGGTAGGCGGGTTTCCCCGCGGCACAGTCGTACTCCCTAGCGGGTTACCCCGCGTGACACTGGCATGCGACTCGCTTTCGGCCATGCGCGCCAGGTCGATGTACTGGAAGTACGACACGTGCTGGGCGTGATCGCCACGCTCCTCCCGCCAGTTGGCATACTCATCACGTATGCTCTTATACTGCTCGCGGGTCGTGCGCCTTGTCAACGTCAAGTACGAGTGAAGGGCGATGTCTTGCAGCCCCTCGTTCGTGATGTGATCCCGGTACTGCAGCCACTCCTCGAACTCCTCGTTCGTCGCTGTGATGTTGACGGCCCTGGCTGCTGTTGCTGCTGTCGCCACTGAGGATTCTGATAGGTCTAGCGACGGACTATCAGTTTCAGGATTGTTGGCATCCAGCATAAATGTTGTGTGCGTATTATCCATCTGATTCTGGAAATGTCGTACACGCAATTCACGCAGCTGATCAGGGTCCAGTGCCATCTCAGCCCCGTCTCCACTCTGGGGAGACATCTGAGGAGTACCATGCAGGTTTCCCTGCTGAGGCGCCGTCATCGGGATGAGCTGATCAAAGTATCCCGTCTCCATAGGCGGCCTTACCTCTTCTGGCAGGTGTCCCTGCTGTTGGGACTGGGCTGTCTGCATAACTAGCATCCTAGCCGTCATCTCCTCCACCATGCTCCTCAGCTCCCGCAGCTCTCTCGCTGACTGCTCAGGAGTCTGACTAAAGGAGCCGGTCCATGGGAAGGATGATGCTATGATGCCAGGTGCTCGGCAGATAGCACATGGTGGCTGCTGGGGATCTCCCTCACGCTGGTTTGTAACGTGGCCCACCACATTAGAATTCCAGCATCCCTCGTGGAACAAGTGATTGCACCTCAAGCGGTAAACACTGTCCCTGGGCTGAAATTCTTCGAGGCATACCGCACAGGTATCTTCCATCCCAGTAAAGACCTCTACGTCTGCTGCCCTGGGATATACCCGCCGCTGCCTCTCCAGTACCGTCTCGGAGGGCATGAAGGCTGATGGGGGAGTCCCCGTTAGATCCATCACCTCCGGCACTTCGACATTTGGCATGGATGTGGTAGGAGTCACGGCGGGCGAGTTACCTCGCAAAGGTGAGCCCCTGTTTCTCACCACATCAAGTGCAGCTGCACGTGACTGATCCCGTGCACTTTGCACCGCCTGCCTTCTCCTGAAGCATGCCTGCTGAGTGTGGTGAGTCTGCCTGATGTAGTCAGGCACGCCCCTACTGCCAGACGATATTGAATGGGCAGTGGGCTGGACAAGCACCTCTGGTGATGTCGGTGAAGGCATGAAGGCCATGTGCGGGTACATGGAATGGTCACTGCAGCGCACATTGGTGAGGTTACGCATCTGATCCGCCAATTCACGAACAAATTTGTTCGGAACCCTTGACCCATCGGGGTATAATGGCGGGTTCATCTGCGCTGGTGGTGGCCTCTGGCCCTGAGACATGCTCGGATGGGCATTGAACGCCGGGATAAAGGCTCGCTGCCGAGCAGGATCCCGTGGGTTGGGACCCTCAGGTTCCCAGGACCAGGCTGGCCTCCACCTCTGCCCACTTGGGTGAGGCAGATTATGGCTCTGCACCTGCTGCACCGCGGCCGCCACTCTTGAGCGATAGTCGTCAGGTACACCAGCCCTATGGTGGCTTGGTGTGCCAGGCAGGTTTCCCTGCTGACTCGTTGGCGTGCCGGGCGGCATCATGTTGAGGAGAGCTGTGCTGTGTTCAGCCCTAGCCGCAGCTATCCTCTCCATGAGAGTGCCGTTTGTGGCAGGGCGGACAGGTGTCCCGAACGGGGATTGTGCAGGTGGTGTGCCCAATGGAGTCATGCCCCTTGGAGTGTGCATGCTCTGAGTGGGGCTTCCATGCATTTGCTCAAACCGAGCAGGTCCGCTTGTAGGCAGGTTTCCCTGCATGGCCTGACGATTTCTCGTCGCCATAGCGGACATTGCCCCCTGGCCTGCGGCCCAGGGGTCCTGCTGGTAGCCAGCTGTTCTACCTGGTCAGGGTTCAGCGCGGCTGCGATCTGATCCAGGTCCGAGGTACTGATGGCCTGCCAAGACACGGCACTAGGCCCTTGGCTTGGAGCACGGTTTGGAGCCGCGCTCCCGGCCTCACTCTCGGTGATCATGAAGATCCGATGGATCTCAGGCTGGTTTCCCAGCTTGGTAGGGCGATAGTGGTCCCCAACTTCCCTGTGGAGGTAAACCATAGGGGGGTCAACGCCCTCTTGGTCTCGGGACCACTGGTATTTAACGCTAGCAGTGCCAACGTCAGCCCACCTGTCAGGAGCAGACATCATTGCGACAGAGACTCGCGCATGGCGGTTCCCCAGATACTCTGGATTACGCCAGTGCCTTCCCGTGGACAGGTCCTCTACATGAGATGTAATACGGTTCAATGATACCGTTATTTCCCTCGGACAAGAGGACTCCGTTATCGGACCAACAGAACTTCATACCATCTTGTATCGCCTTACGCCAATCTACGAAGATGATGATGTCTGAGTCTGGGTCCCACCCACTGTTCACGGCACGGCGGCGAACTGTCGGCACGAAATGAATGTGCGACCGGCCTGTCCACCTTTTCTTCGTGTTATGCTCAGGTCTACAGGACAGGCCGTGCCACATAATACCTTCGAAGGCGTGCCATCGAGTGCCATGCATTGCGACTTCGGGGTATGGGGCCGGTCTCCCGGCAGGTTGGTCGCACAGCACAATGTAGCTGTACATGACCATGGAGCTTTCAATGTCCATGAATGCCCCTGAGAGGCGCGGATGAAGATAGCGGGCTCTCCGGAGTCCCGCATCAACATCTTGAACTGTAGGCGCTGTTTTTCTTCTCCGTCTGGTTCACGGACATGAACAACTTCCATCATGATGGCTGCTAGTTGATCAACCGAGCGACCATATAACTGCTCGTTGATGACTTTGTCCTCGTCATATTTTGGATTATACCCAGCGTGTTTTGATTGACCTGTGTTCCACGGATAATGGTTCACGAGTTCCACTAGGTTAACCCAACCATCATGATCATCGAAAGATTCCAGGCCCCACACAGGATTGTGTGGTCTGTCTGGCGCATGTCTGCATATCCTGCTGAGAGCTTTACTCAGCTGTTTGAGAATGTCATTTGGTGTGGGAAGGATTCCAGCTTTCCTGCATTCCTTCATGACTGTCTCATCCACCGAGCGTATCGGTGGGATCTTCCGAAGCGCAAGTCTATCCCTGATCACATTCGGAGTCCCACTAGTGAAGGACGTGTCACCTGGGTGGTGCAGCTGATCCACTGGCGGGTTTCCCCGCGCACGAGCCTCTGTCGCTGCAGAGGCTGCGGCTCCTGAAGAGCATGAAGCTGCAGCGGCAGCGCTTGGCGGGTTTCCCCGCGGTGATGCGTGACTGGCGCTGCCCCTGATCTTCGGCACCCAGGCACCCCTCGACATAGTACCTTCATCGGACCTCCTGGAACGGGCCGCCACAGGCGAAGCTGGCGCAGGGGCATACCCACTGCGCTCGAAAGCTGCCGCCCTTTTCGCAATGGAGCTGCTGCGACTAGGCGGGCGTCTTCGTTCCTCCACAGGGTCCTGAGGTTGCTGCTTGGGCTCAGGCGCTTGTGTAGGAGTTGCGCCAATCGGCGGCCTCGGAGTTTCAGTTCGAGGCACCTCCATCTGCACGTCTGGCCCAGGGTCCTGAGAGCTCACCTTCGGTTTCGGCCCCGAGGACGGCTTAGGTGTCGGGGGTTCACTCTTAGCCTTCGAAGTTAGTGGGAGTGGGGGCTTCGTAGCCCCCTTCATGTAGATCTTGCTGGAATCCTCCAACATCTTGCGAGTTGCCTCGCGTGTGCGTTCTTCTGCTGTCCGCATACGCTCCTCGTCCTCCGCCACACGTTGAGCCTTTTTCTCATCCTTGATTGTCGGTTCTGGTTGTTGGGACTGGCTAGAAACGCCAGGCGAGTTTCCTCGCATACTAGGAAGACTAAAGTGCGCGTCTTTCTCTTCCTGGGTTGTGGCTACCAGTCCCCTTGGAACCGGAGTAGGCTTCTCTTCTTCTTTCGGATCCAAGTGGCTCAAGATCCCGAGACGACGATTCACTGCGGCGATCTCGTCTGGTGTCATCGGGATAAGTAGCGGATGGCCATCTTTGTGAGGGGTTTTGCCCCGGTTGGGGCTCAGACCTTCGTTGTTGCCAACGGGGCATCCTGGCCTGTGGTTCTGGAACGGCTCGGAGCAAGGTCCGCAAGCTGCGTGAGGCCTATACTGCTTGCGAGCCGCGATAATGTCTCGCAGCTGAGTCCGCGCTTCTTGAATTTCAGGGCGGCGGATATTTGTTGCAAGCTGATAGCCTCCGCGGATGGCCTTGCCCTCACTGTCCCTATAGGCAGGGTTGCCCTTGCCGAAGGCCGAGTGTTCCCCTTTTCGGCGTCTTGGGTCGTTGTACGGAAGTAGCTGGCCACCTCTCCTGAGAGCGTGTTCTTTTGGGCCAGCCTGCCTCCACTCACGAGGAAGTCGAGCCTGTGGATGTGGCTCTTCTCTGACGCGCGTATGGGAACGAGACCTTCTGGTGTTCTCATCAGAAGAAGCTGCCGAAGCAGCATGAGCGGCACCCGGTGGAGGCGCCTGAGGAGGCTCCTGTGCGATCCCAGATGGATCGTCCGATGGAGGCAGGTCTCCCTGCTGGATGGAGCTCGGCGCAAATGGCGCTTGTGCCGATGGTGATGATGATTCAGACTCGTCAGGATCGAAGTCAACCTCTTCCTCACCATTCACGTCCATCATGAGGATGGTGACGTCATCCTCATCTAACCCGCAACCATCGCCTTCTACTTCTTCTGATGTCGAACTACCGATGATGATGGCCATTGGCGTATCTGGTACAGGCAGGTTTCCCTGCATAGCCGGCGTCTGTGCGTCGCTCGGCTGCCCCGGGGTAGGAGGCGCTGTTGTCGGCTCGGGCTCGTTGCCGAGCACAGGCTGCCCGGCAATGTTGCGCATGGCCGTATGGTTTGGCCGCATTCCCACCGCCTGGAGACCCCATCCTGGCGGAGGAAGATCATGACCGCGCATAGCAATAGCCATTTCTAGAGCATTACGCCATCTACCACGGGAGTATATCAAGCGTCTCTGCACGTCCTGAGGATGCACGCTGTCAATGAGAGTCAGAGCTGCCCACAACAGCTCTGAGCTACCACAAGCGTCAGTATCCTGCATTATCATAATGTCAGCTTCGATATGTTCTTGACTCTCAGGATAACCAATAATAAGTATCTCATGCATCCTCATGAGGGTCTGCAAAAGGGCGCGTGGTCCATATTCGCCTGGAGCAAGCGAACCAGGAGGTATAAACGGAGTATCTGGTTCGCCTGCAATGAAGGCCTGAACAAATGCCTGAGACTCCATTTCGATTAAGTCTTCAGTGGTCTGGGGATATTCTCCCATCAAAGAAGGCCTGTTTCCAGGCGGGATTTCGGGCGGAGGTTCGAGGTGTCGTTGAACCTCGGAAGGCGAAGCCTCTATAGTGGTGTCCTCGTCACTGCTCTCGTAGGCCATGATGTTGCCTGGGTTCCCGAACATCCAGTCGAAGAAAGATAAAGGGTAGTTTCCCAGCGTCCCGTGTTCCACGGGAGTGAGCTCGTTGTTGCCCTCAACGAACCTGCGAACGTACTCGAGGTAGTACGCGTACAATCCATGACCATACGCCTCGAGCTCGTCGACGTTGTCCATGCCAACAACCCAAGTGAAACATATCTGCTCCATAGCCTCAAAGTCCTGGAGGCTCAGATACTCAATGAATGGTTCACTTGAGCCAAAATGGACTTCGGTCGACCTGCCCTTTCCATTTCCCTTCACTGGACAATCTCGCACAAGATGATCGGTACTACCACATTCATGGCATTTAAGAACCTGGCCGTCTCTACCTCGCGGGTTTCCCCGCCTACCTTTGCCTTTTCCTGAGGTCTCTCTACGGCCTTTGCCACGGCCCTTTCCCCCAAAGAATATCTCATCATGTTGTTCATCTGAGAGCCTCTGGAGAAATGCCGCGATGCCTCGTCCGTTCAACCTCCGACGACCTCGCTTACCTTTACCTTTTCCCTTAAAACTTCTCCGTATCCTCCTTCTAACACGACGCACTGGTTTTCGTGTGAACCTCCTCCACCTTCGTTTAGCCTGTTGTAGTAACCAGAACAAATGTTCAGCGCGCTGATTGTCGTTATCCATATTCATGATATCTGACCAATCTGAAGCTTCAACACCATCTGATGATATAATGTCTGTATCGGTGCCGGAGTCGAAATCCTCGTCTCCCAAGTAGGTGGATGCACCGTCGGTTAGGGGGTTTGATTCCCCCCATAAAAAACGGTGTGGTTGTGGTTCTCTAGAAGGAGGGCTGGTTGCCCAGCTTGGTTGTGATCGATCTCCTGCTAATAAAGCAGTGGATTCTCCAGGATCGTCGGCCCATATACTTGAGGGCCCGTTTCCAGGCTGGGCTTCAGTAGTCAAGGTAGTGTAGAAATTTCCACTACCGGATCCCCTTCCCCTTCCAAACACAGATCCTATGTTACCAGGAGACCGTTCAGATAGGTGGCCTATCGAACGCATCCTCTCCAGCAACTCATCATACTCTTGTTGTGTTCGGGGCATTTGGTGATTGAGTGGCTGTAAGAGTTGCGTGGCTCGCTGGTTGCCGACGCCTAAGGCGCGGAATATGATAGTGGTTAGCAGTTGGAAGTTGGGAAGGTCGAATCCCACCGACTGTGCCTCAAGTCGGGCCATTTCGAATCGGGTAAGGGTGACATCGATTCGTTCCCCGTGAGGCACGTGGAAGTCGATGAGTTGTGTGCCGGAAGTGAGCTGTCGCTCATCTTCCAGGCGTTCGAACTTCATGCTTAGGAGGAACATGATGTAGGTCACTGGGTCGGTGTGGACCCCATCGATGTCAGCACCATAGTTTATAATGTCAGGCGGTACCCTCATGGCGAGTGTCCTCGCTAGGCCACCTAGGCCGCGTTGTATTGCGGCCGCTTGGGCCTGTGGCGTCATACGTCCGCTTGTAACGTTGAGCCATGCGTTGACCTCGTAAATGTACTCGCGAAAAGGTACATTACCTTGAGGGTCCCAATATGGGCCATGTGTTTGCCCATCGGTGCTGTTTTCTCCACGACGCATGTGTCCGATTGCTGCCCCCAGCGCGAACCATATAATAGCGAAAACGACTAGCCCGAGAATGTGTAGAGAAGGACGGTTATTATGCGCGTTGCCGCGCTGGGGTAGCGCCTTGTCGAGTCTTCGAGGCGCTCTATCTGGCGGGTCTCCCCGCCTCTGCTTCAAGTATTGCGCTGTTAGCTCGTTGCCGAGCGGTTGGTGGTAACGCAATGATGAAGCGTATATGGTACCAATCTGGTCGTCTAGACGTCGTACCTCTCGTGTTGCTTCTTGCTCTTGAATAGATCCTCGTAAACGTACTGGGAGTGGTGGCGCAGGGTGGTAGGTGGTCACGAAGATCGTGCCGAAGAATATGAGGCTAAGAAGAGCAAAGAGCTGACCACACCTGACGATGCGGCCAAGTCCAGCTTACCAAGTCGGAAACGTGAGCCTGGTAAAACTCACATTAAGCATCCGAATCTCCATGATAGGACATCGGATGGCCAATCAGCGTCCATCGCTTTCTGCACTTTCGACGTAGCTACAGTATGAGGGAGTCTGTGGCGGACGGATAAGATTAGGAATCTGAAGAATCCGATGTATTGTTGATTTTTTCTTTTCCTAGAACCATATCGAACACTATGCCGTGCTACATTCCGTACTAACCGTGGCAAAATAGGGCGCTGCGTGCCTTGGGGCACAAAATGGCTAAAACTGACGGCTTGAATACGAGACCCACATTTTCTTTATTGGGGCAGGGGCTCGAGAAAGTCGAGTGTACCATCTCCCAAAGCACCTACAGAAATATAAGATCTCTGCGTTCAAAAACAATCGTGCCAAACACTCTGACGTGCCAACAATGCGCATATTAAGCATGCGATCGCCCTCGCGAACACCATCGTGAGTGCTGAAATACGAATGTTCGTATATTGCCTGTTCAGGAAAGTTCAGATACTGCGCTTGCTCAACGTAGCACTTGAACCAAACTGGCTACGGAGTGATCATATCAGCGTTTTGGAATCAGTTTGGCCCCCCGAGGGGGGGGGGGGGGGAGGCGGCTACTTGCCGACCCCCCCTGCTTTGATCGAACTCCTCCAAGATGGTGCCACGATGACCCCACAAGGCTGGTGCCCAAAAACGGTCCCAACAGGCTGGTGCCCCACGAAGGCCCCGAGAGGCCCCTAGAGGCCCCGAAGAGGCTCACAATAGACCCCTAAGAGAAACCAATAAGCTCTCCCGAGGCACCCAAGACTGTCCACAAGGCCCCTGGGACCGCCAAGAGGACCCCAAGACGCCCAAACAGGACTCCAAGAAACTTTCAAAAGACATCCGAAGAGACTCCGAGAGACATCCAAGAGGCCTCTGGCCTTTCTGTTCGTCGTCGTCCTCCTCCTCCTCCTCATCCGCCTCCTCCTCCTCCTCCTCCTCCTCCTCCTCCTCCTCCTCCTCCTCCTCCTCCTCCTCACTCATCCATCCTCCTCCTCCCCCTCCCCCTGCCCCTCCACCCCTTCCCCGCCTCCCCCTTCCTTCCTCCTCCTACCTCCTCCTCCTCCTCCCTGCCCTACCATCCTCCTCCTCCTCTCCTCCTCCTCCTCCTCCTCATCATCATCATCATCATATTCCTCTTCCATCATCCCCCTCTTGGGGTACGACGGCTTCCCCAGGCCTTCATTCCACTGCATCGTTTCTGGATGGGTTGGTAGGGTCACGCGAGGCGTCTGAAACACCAAAAACATCCCTTCATCATGCTTTTCTCATGACCCGAGGTGGTCTGGGGATGCTTCCAGAGGGCGACCTTTCCTGGAGCCCCCCCCCCCCCTCGCGGGTCATCTCGGGGCAGACGGCTTGATCTGCCAGATCGGACTCCCGCTGCTGGGCACCTCTTTTACGCGGCCACATGTGAGCCCTGCCCCCCAACGATCTCGAAGAAGGGATAAGCAGAGCCCCTTTAGCAAAACGTAGTTGATTGGAATCGACCTCGGGCCCGAGCCTGGAGGGCGCAAGCCTTGAAAATGACGGCCGCGGCGCCCTCTCGAAAACAGAAAACGGGCAATTCACTAATCCACGTGTCAGGGTGGGGGTTCTGTCGTAGTAGCCGTAGTAGCCGTAGTAGTCGTAGTAGTCGTAGTAGTCGTAGTAGTCGTAATAATCGTAGTAGGTCGTAGTAGGTCGTAGTAGTCGTAGCAGTCGTAGTAGTCGTAGTAGTCGTAGTAGTCGTAGTAGTCGTAGTAGTAGTCGTAGTCGTAGTCTTAGTCGTAGTCGTAGTCGTAGTCGTAGTCGTAGTCGTAGTAGTAGTAGTAGTAGTAGTGACGTAGTGTATGTAGTATAGATAGGTAGTAGTACTATAATAGTCGTAGTAGTTAGTCGTAGTTAGTAGTACGTAGTCGTCGTAGCGTAGTAAGTAGTAGTAGTAGTAGTAGTAGTAGTAGTAGTAGTAGTAGTTAATAGTAGTAGTAGTGAGTAGTAGTATTTAGTAGTGAGATAGTAGTAGTAGTAGTAGTAGAGTAGTAGTAGTAGTTAGTACTGGTAGTAGTAGTAGTATATAGTAGCTAGTAGGTAGTAGTAGTAGTAGTAGTAGGTAGTAAGTAGTAGTAGTAGTTTGTCGTGCAGTAGTAGTATGTCAGTAGTATAAGTATAGTTAGTAGTAGTAGTAGTGTAGTGAGTAAATAGTAGTATAGTAGTAGTAGTAGTAGTTAGTAAGTAGTAGTAGTAGTAGTAGTAGTAGTAGTAGTAGTAGTAGTAGTAGTCGTAGTCGTAGTCGTAGTCGTAGTCGTAGTGTAGTAGTAGTAGCAGTAGTAGTAGTAATAGTAGTAGGAGTAGTAGTAGTAGTGGTAGTAGTAGTAGTAGCAGTAGTAGTAAAAGTAGTAGTAGTAGTAGTAGTAGTAGTAGTAGTAGTAGTAGTAGTAGTAGTAGTAGTAAGTAGTAGTAAGTAGTAGTAAGTAGTAGTAAGTAGTAGTAAGTAGTAGTAAGTAGTAGTAGTAGTAGTAGTAGTAGTAGTAGTAGTAGTAGTAGTAGTAGTAGCTAGTAGTAGTAGTAGTAGTAGTAGTAGCAGCAGTAGTAGTAGTAGTAGTCGTAGTAGTAGTAGTAGTAGTAGTAGTAGTAGTAGTAGTAGTAGTAGTAGTAGTAGTAGTAGTAGTAGTAGTAGTAGTAGTAGTAGTAGTAGTAATGGAGGGGGGGGCCCTCCGCTCGGGAGCTCTGGAACGAACCGAAACCCCACTCCCCTTCGGAAACATCGGGAGGGGTGGAGCGCAGGGTCCACGCGTGGCCACCGATCGCTGTGGGGTTCCCTTGGGGCCCTCCCGGGGCTGTCTCTGGGGCTTCTCGCCACGCCTTGGGGCCCCCTTTGGGGGCTCACTGGGCCGCCCTGCGGCGGTGCTCTGAGGCCTGCGGCGCCGGCCGCCTGCGGCGGCCGTGGCCCAGGCTCGCGTGCCCCCTTCCCCCTCCATCTTCCATACCTTCCGACCTCTGCGGAAGGCGCGGAAAGGGGATGCGTTGGAACTGGTGCAAGCCCCGGGAGGCGCAAGAGAAGACTCGGCGCGGCACGGAGCGCAGGGGCGTGGAAGGTCCACGCGGAAGGCCTAAAATGAGTGAGGGCGAGGGCCCCAGGCCCCGCGGCCAGCCGCCAAGAAGGCCCCCTCGGATGCATCCGCGCGCACCCCGCGGCGCGGGGCGGGCCCAGGGCTCGCCCTCTGAGAGACCCCCCCGGGGGGGCCGCTCCGCCGGAGGGGGCCGCGGCGGACGGGCGGGGCCGGGCCCCGCGGCCCCCCGCGAAGGAGGCATCGGGGACGGCCGCGCGCGCCTCGCGGCGCGGGTTCGGGCCCCGACGCTCGCCCGCTGCCGACGGGGAGGCAACCGCTGGGAGGCCTTCGTCGGAAGGGCGGGGGACGACCGAGCTCCACTGGGGGGCTGCTGCGCCGCATGGGGCCGCGGATCGCGAGCGGGATGGGGCCGGAGGGAGCGGGATCAATGAGCTGGACCGAGCGGGGTTGCCCTCCACCTCGATATTCCATACCTTCTGGCCTCTGCGGAAGGCGTGGAAGGTGATGCATGGAAACTGTTGAAAGCCTCGGGAGGCGCAAGAAAAAGAAAACTCAGCGTTTCACGGGGCGCAAGGGTGTGGAAGGTCAACACGGAAGGTCTGGAATAATGAGGGCGAGGGTGAGCCGGATGGAGCGGGATTGCGGACCAGGGCAAAGTCAGAATTTGACCTCCATGGAGTTGCATCCGCAACGGGCCAGGCCCCGGGCTCGCCCTCTGCTGACGCACCCTCGACTCGCCACTTATATCGGTCGGCGCTCTTGCGCCAGATACAGTTATACAAATATACGTGCGTTCGCTTAACGGCTGATCAGGTAGCGTTGTACACCCACAAGTAGCGTTGCACTCGCCCAGAGGATGATGTAATCGCATAGGTTGGATAGCTTAGTCGCAGGCGGCCCAACTAACCTAGCGCGCATCTTGGACGCATTCTGCACTTCGGCTACTTGTAACTTCTGACGCTGCCGATGTTTATCGGACTTACCATCTAACTTATGTACAACTTATCTGACTTATGGGACTTGCTACGTAGCCCCAAAAATGCCCAGCGGGGGTTGCCTCACCCCCACATTCCAGTCGCCCGTCGTCGTCGTCGTCGTCGTCCTCGCCGTCGTCCTCGTCGTCGTCGTCGTCGTCGTCGTCGTTTTCGTCGTCGGTTTCGGAGGCGCCGCTTCTGGTCGTCGGCGTCGTCGTCGTCGCTTTGTCTCAGCGGAAGCGCCGCTTCTGGTCGCCGGCGTTCGCTTCAACGGAAGCGCCGCTGACCTGGTCGTCGTCGTCGTCGTCGCGTTCGTCGTTCGCATCCCCGCTCGACGTTTTCAAGGCTCGGGCTGGGGAGGGAGGGAGGAGGAGGTGGAGGAGGGGGGCGAGGAAGGAGGAGGAGGGGGAGGAGGAGGTGGAGGACACGCTCAACGAGGAGGAGGAGGAGGAGGAGGAGGACGACGACGAGGAGGTAAATTCTGAGCGCGTAGCTCTGCTCGACACCTGCGCTTCGCGCTCGAGGCCCTAGAAGTGGCCCGCGTGGTCGCGCGGCCTCACGGCGCAGCGAACGCTGCAGCGATGCGCTCGGCGCAACGTCTGCAGGGCCCGCCCGCGGCCGTCGTCCCGCGGGTTCTCCACGTCGAGCCAGCCCGCCTGGTCGTCCCGCGCGTGAGACTGCGCCCACGACTGAGCCTCCCACCTGTACTTCTTCTTCGGCACCATGCGGATCGACCTGCCCTTGTAGTCATGGCCGTGCCACTCCTCACCGTTCTTGAACAGCACCGTGGTCTTGAGCGGAACGTCCGCGAGCTTGGGGCCGCTGCCCTGGCTCGCGCCGCCGAGGCAATTGAACTGCACGGCCATCATGTTGTTCGGCCCGTAGCTCACGCAGCCGTGCCACTCGGTCAAGTTCGAGCGAGACATGTACATGGCGTAGTTGTGCGGATCGTCGATGTGCATCAGAGTCTCTCGATGCGGCGACGTGTCTGGCAATGACTCGTTGATGTAGTCGTACGCCGTCATGGTGCGCCGCATAAGCTCTGGCAGCGGCGCCGCCATGGCGACAGCTGGAGGGCCCACTGCAGGACAATTCACAAACAGAGAGCGGCGGCCCCGCTGCTTGAGCCCACACTGGGCTACGGATGTATCCCTATACATAGGGGCGCGTCCACCAACAGCTCAATGGTCAGAGGACGATGGCGGGGGGAAGGAGGAGGGGAGAGAGGAGGAAGAAGGAGAGGAGAGGAGAGGAGGAGGAGGAACGCGGGGCGCCGTCTCTTCAAAACGAGGACCCAACACCACAGGATGGTTGGGAAAAAATTCTGTTCATCCTCTCACTACCTCTGTTTCACTACCCCCCCCCACCATCCCCCCCCACCTCGTCGCACTTCCTCTCGGCCCCCTGCGCCATTAACCCCTCTCGCGCGTTTGATGTCGGCCCCACACGAGCTCCGCCAAGGTCTCCAGTGCTGAAGCCCGCAGGCAGGGCGCGCTCCCAATGTTGGCACACCCCTCACACGCTTCGTGGCCCCATAGGGAGGTCCACCCAAGGTCTCAATGGCTCAGCCCGCATGCGGTACGCGCCCCATTTTGGCACACCCCTCACACGTTTTGTGGCCCCATAGGGAGCTCCACTTTAGGCCACAATGGCGCAGCCCGCATGCGGTGCGCGCCAAATGTTGGCACACCTCGCACACGTTTCGTGGCCCCATACGGAGCTCCACCCAAGGTCCCAGCGGCGCCGCCCGCATGCGGTGCGCGCCTAAGTTTGGTACACCACTCGCACGTTTCGTGGCCCCATAGGGAGCTCCACCTATGGCCCCAGTGGCGCATCCCGCATGCGGTGCGCGCCCCATTTTGGCACACCCCGCACACGCTTCGCGGCCCCATAGGGAGCTCCACATATATGGTCCCAGTGGCGCAGCCCGCATGCGGTACGCGCCCCGTTTTGGCACACCCCTCACACGTTTCGTGGCCCCATACAGAACTCCAACGTAGGCTCCAATGGCGCAGCCCGCATGCGGTACGCGCCCAATTTTGGCACACCCCTCACACGTTTCGTGGCCCCATACAGAGCTCCACTTTCGGCCACAATGGCGCAGCCCGCATGCGGTGCGCGCCAAATGTTGGCACACCTCGCGCGCGTTTCGTGCCCCCATAGGGAGCTCCACTTTAGGCCCCAGTGGCGCAGCCCGCATGCGGTACGCGCCCAATTTTGGCACACCCCTCACACGTTTCGTGGCCCCATACGGAGCTCCACCCAAGATCCCAGTGGCGCAGCCCGCATGCGGCGCGCGCCCCAGTTTGGCACACCCCTCACACGTTTCGTGGCCCCATGGGGAGCGCGGACGAAGATGGTACTCACAATTGCGGTATTCACAACTGCATATGGTTGGGTCCTTCGCCAGGCTAATTTAAACCAGCACCACATAGGCGCCCCCATCGCGGTGCCACGCGTGGGCCGCGTGAGCATCGCGCATGCTAACTGCCATCAACCCCCGCGGAAGCGAAAACCATCTGCTTGAGCGGGTGCGCCTGCCAGTGGGCAGCAATTTCCTGACGACAACGTACAGCGCCCCACGTTCGCAGACGCAGGCCGACACGAGGCCAGCACCATCCCCGACCAAAACCACGTCGTGAACGTGCAACCCGCGACCACCCTCCCAGGCGCCATGACCCAACTCCACATTTGGATAGCCTGGCAATTCCTTTCTAGACCCGCGAAGGCCCTCGCGGAGGGATCGCACACCATCGCTCAAATCATTATGGTGCCTCGTCAGCAAGTTCGAGAGGACAGAGTACTCGTGCCGCTCTGTGTTCCTGACACTGTTCTCTGCGGACTGATTGACGCGAATATTTAAGCGCTCAACAACGAACACGTCGGCTACAAACTTGCCCTTCCAAATTTGATCTGGCATATGCAGCATGGCGTGGTGTTTCGGAAGTAAATACCTCTTGCCGTATGCGGCTGCATGCCTATCCATGTGTATACGAAGAGCGGCCCTGGGCTCATTGAGAATGGCTGCGAGCCCCGTCTGCGGGGCCCTCTTAGCCTCGAGGACGAGGTCCAAGACAGCACGTGCTGCGCTGAAAGACTCGTTCTCCCTCTCAAGGCCAGGGATGTCGAGCAGTCTGCACTCGACAAAATGACGCATGATAACATACAAAGATATGTGATCACCTGCCTTGCACCGAATCTTCGACGCCTCCTCGGAGGTTGCGGGAAATGCGTCGTAGACTTGGCTGATCTTGACGCCCATGGATAAGGGGAATGTCCAATCAACTTTCACCAACCCACCCCACATCTCGAACAACATTCCCAACTTGCTCTCGCACGCTCTCACGTAAGCCGTGTATTCCCAAGAAAATGCGCCATGTTGTAGATAATGGTGCACCCAGTCTGTGCGGATGGTGTCAGATATGTCGAGGATGTCGCACAAAGCCCCATCTGCTAGAAGGCCCAGTGGGCTTGGCTTGAAGCCGACGCCCTGAACGAGCTCCTTGAAATCCCCAGCGCCCATGGCCCCAGCGCCACGTCTCGCGTTAGCCACCAAAACGACGCCCATATTTGCAACCATGTCCTCGTGATCACGCAGCCGAAATTTCGAGAAATCTGAACAATATATACCGTGGCACCCTGGAATGGGATGTGAATCCTTCTTCCAACAACTGCCGCAAAAAAAATGCATGGCTTGTGGGGGCCTGCGCCCGTCCAGTCGAACGTCATCCTGTGGCCGTCGAGGTCGGTTAAAACACCTTTCACCGTTGCGAACAGCAGGCGCGTTTGGCCGAGCACATTCAACGCCACGCCCGCGTCTCTGAAGGACAGGGGGCCAAGCAGGATCTCACGCAGAAGTATTGCGAACAATCTGGACCACTTGCCCTCGACCTTGCCTATGATGTGATCCCGAATCACAGCGAAGGTCGCACAGGTTGCCTCGTGGCTCAAAACTGATCCCCCGAGCTCTAAAACATTGAAAGAAACAACCATGGTGTTTCGCTTGTTTTTCGGCCTCTTCTTGTCGCCAACCGCGTGCCCGTCTAAGCCGATGACCATGCTCCAAGGTCTGTCAATCGAGCACGGGCGCCTCGAGCAAACATTCGAGAAACACGTCTGCAACTCGCCCGAAGCGGCCGCCATCTCCTGGAGAACGAGCGCGGGCTGGCAAACCTCCCATCGCCATGGTTCGCCAGTTGTCAAGCGCAGATCGACGTCGAACCTCGCCCTCTCGAGCAACTCGTGGCTTATAGCGCGAAGCTTCTTATCGCCGGCAGGCTCGCAACCGAGTTTCGCGACAATCCGCGCTAACCCATCCAGCAATATCCCGCCCGTGTGCAGCGCGGACTGCAGTCTCAAACGCTTCTGCATTGCGTCGTGGGCCATGGGGTGGAAAATGCCGCTGCTACGGATGGGGGGAGGGGGGTGGGGGCCGCAGACAATTGGGCGAGGGGGGGGGGGGGGCGGGCGGAGGAGAATGCCAATAGGTAGAGGGGGAGTCTATGTGCCAATTTGGGCGGGGAATTCTTCGCCTCGAGGACAGAGAGGAGCGCACCCAATATGATTCAGTCAACCCCACCAGCCTCGCCAGAGGTCTCGGACAGTCCGCTTCCTTCCGTACCCCCTTCCTGGGCGGGCGGGCGGGCGCGTGGCGTGTGCGTGTGTTTTGTGTGTGGGTGCAGTGTGTGCGCGCGTCGATCAAGGTTGGCTTCCAAGATGGTTCCAGGAGGGCACAGACCGCCCAAGGAAGGCCTCCAGTGGCCAAAGGGCTATCCATGTGAGCCCCCCGCGCCAATTTACATGATATATATAATATAATTGTTACGGACCAGCCTTAAAGATATATGAATATATTATATATAATATATACATAAATGCAGACATACGCATATTTATATATATATATATATATATTCCCTGGCGAAGAACCCAACAGTATGCAAATGAGGGTACCGCGTGGTGGGTACCGCCTTCGGTGGAGCTCCCTATGCTGCCACGACCCGTGTGAGGAGCGTGCCGACATGGGGCAGGGCCGCCATGCGAACCCTGCCACTGGGGACTTCGGTGGAACTCCCTATGGTGCCACGATCCTCGTGAGGGGTGTGCCGAAATGGCCCGAGGCCGCCATGCGAACCCTGCCGCTGGGGCCTTCGGCGGAGCTCACTATGGTGGCCCATAACCACGCGTCCATCGTGGAGGCGGGTAGTATTGCCGGAAATGGCCGCGTAGCCCCGGGCCGCCATGCGAACCCGCCGGTCTTGGGGACGTCAGGTGGAAGATCCTATGGGGCACACAGGTATCCTAGTGAGGAGTGTGCCCGGAATGGCCACGAGGCCGACCATGCGGAAGGCTCCTTGCTGGCCCTCGCGCACTTCGTGGAGCGTCCCCGTATGGGGGCCACCGGTCTTTCTCTCGTGAGGGCGGTGCCCGCAAATTGGCCCTGAGGCCGCCATTGACACAACCCTTGCCTCTGGGGTCTTCGGCTGGATGCCGTCCTATGGGGCCTGCGAGTCCCTCGTTGAGGGGTGTTGACGAAATGCCCGAGGTCCAACGGTGCGAACCCGTTGCACACCTGGGGCCTTCGGTGGAGCCCACTTATGCGGCCACTTCTGTCGAAGAAAACGTGGAACCCGAAATGGCCCGGGCGAACCCTGCCACTGGGGCCTTCGGTGGAGCTCCCTATGGTGCCACGATCCTCGTGAGGGGTGTGCAGAAATGGCTCGAGGCCGCCATGTGAACCCTGCCACTGGGGCCTTCGGTGGAGCTCCCTATGGGGCAACGGTCCTCGTGAGGGGTGTGCCGAAATGGCCCGGGGCCGCCATGCGAACCCTGCTACTGGGGCCTTCGGTGGAGCTCCCTCTGGGGGCACGAAGCGTGTGGGGGGTGTGCCGAAATGGGCGATTATGATGATGGCGATGGCGATGGTGGTGATGACGTCGATGATGACGATGATGATGATGACGATGACGATGATAAGAGGAGGATGGAGGAGGCAGCGGGAGGGGGAGGTGAACGCGGGCGCTGTCTCTTCAAAACGAAGGCCCAACACCGCAGGATGGTTGGGAACAAAGCCCAACAGCAAATCGGCATGGCGCGCGTTCTCGCCATTTCGCTTCCGACGCCCCCCCGAGGCATCAAGATGGCTCCAATATTGCCTGGATGGGGCCCAGGGCTCCAGCATGGCCCCAGGAGCGCCCGCCCACCGCCGCAGGGGCATCCGCAGCGAGGGCTTCAGCACAGTGCGCCACCGCCCCATCGCTTCATGCAGCCCTCGCCCTCGGACACCACCCCCCCCCCCCCCCCCCCCCAACAACGATGCCCAGGAAACGGTGGCATGCCGCCTGGAGCGGCTGCCATCGGCGGTGTTAGCGTCGCTAGCCGCACCCCGGCTGGTCAAAGGCCAGTTGTAGCTCCTCCAACTGCTCCCCCCTTCTCCTCCTCCTCCGCCCCCTCATCCTCCTCATCCTCCTCCTCGTCCTATTCGCCACCCTTGTCCCTCCTCCCTCGTCAGCTCGCCTGGGCGTCGTTTCTGGACGGGCTGGCGGGGGCGCGCGAAGCGTCGGGAATGTCGGTGGAGGGGCGCGGTGGCCGACGAGGAAGACTACGAGGAGGACGACGGGGAGATGGAGAGGGCGACGAGGAGGATGTGGGCCGCTCGCTCCGTTTCCGACGAGGGAGGGGGCGAGGTCGACGTGCCGCCTGCCCTTGTTCCGACGGCGACCTCGGCCCTCGGTCGAAGAATTACTCCTCGACGGGGTCGCGCAAGGCATGCTGATACACAAAAAGCTCGAGGCCCTGAGGATGTCGTACACCCCAACCTCCGATGGCCCTTCAGTCGTCGACGATCATCTCGCACGTGGCCATCAGGCTGACCTTCGCGCCGCGCCGAAGCGGCCGTTCAGATCCAACAAGGCCTGGGCCGCGCGAAGCTTGCGGCCCACGTCGGTCAGGAAGGCCTCGGGAGGCACGAGGCCCAGACCCTCAGAAGGCACCGAGAGGGCGCGCATGTGGCCCCGAGAGGTGGGGCGTCTTGGAGACCACGTTGCGCTCTCTCAGGCCCTCTAGGGGCCATGATGAGATGTCTTGGGCACTCCAGGGTATCTACCCTGGCTTAAGCCGCCTCGCTCGCTCCCGCCCGTCCTCCCAACGCACAAGTCGCACCTGTGCCAATGGCCCCCGGGGCCATGGAATCTCATGTAGGGGCCGAGGGCCCTGGGGTCTAAAAGCCCTAAGAGCCCTAAACGCCCGACGCGCCCTGGGAACCCCGAGACTCTCAAGGGCCCTAAGTGCCAGAAGGGACCTATAGGAACCCTGAGAGCCGTAAGTGCACAAAGAGCCCTGGGCGCCCAACGAGTCCTTAGAGTCCCATGAGCTCTGCGAGCCCCAAGAGCCCTGAGGGCCCCGAATGATCACAGGGGCCCCAATAGCCCGACGAGTCGCAAGGCCCTCAGAGCCCGAAATGCCCCAAGAGCAATCAACAGAGCTCTATGATACAATTGAATCATCGGGGCCCTAAGAGCCCCGCGCGCCCTCGGTGCCCCAAGGGCCATAAGAGCCCTGGGAGATCTGATAGCCCTGGGAGCCCGAAGAGCCCCAAGGCTCCTAATCGCCCTAGAATCCCTGAGAGCCCTAGTGGCAAACGGAACTCTAAGAGCCCGAAGAGGTCTCAGGGGCCCTGTGATCCGTCGGAGCCCGATGAGCCCTAGGAGCCCTATGAGCCCTACGAGCCCTAAGGGCCCTCAGATCCCGAAGAGCCCGAAGATGCCGAACGCGACCGCGACCACGACGACGGCGACGACGAGAGCCCATAAGGAGGAAGAGGAGGGCGGAGGAGGAGGAGGAGGGATGGGGGGGGATTGCCAAGTGCGTTATAAGCTCAAAAGGGCTTTCAGTAGCCGCGGAGGCCTTGGCCTCGGCGGTCGTGCTCACGTAGCGGATGGAGCTGCCGACACCGTTCTGGGCCTTCTCGATGTCCTGCGACATGCACTGCAGCTTGGCCTGGAACGCGTTCATGTCATCCTTGATGCTCTGGCGGAACTCAGGGGACAAACGATGGCCCACCACCCTGTTGATGGCCGTCAAGATCTCCGTCACCTTTTTCTCGAAGCAGTCGGCCAACTTGCCATTCGCCGCCGCCGCCTTGCGGCTCTCGGCGGCGGCCTTCCTCTCCTGCTTGGCCCGTCCCCTTCTCCTCCAGCGCCTTCTTGCGATCTTTCTCCTTCCTCGCCCGTTCCTTCTTCGCTGCCTTCTGCTTCTGCTTCTTCGCCTTCTTCGCCTTCTTCTTTTTCTTGTTCTTGTCGTCGTCCGAGCTGATGCTCGAGTCCGAGCTGGAGTCCGGGTCGTCGTCGTCCGATGGCCCCTCATCAGGCTCCTCGTCGGCGGCAGCGACCGTCGTCTTCTTGATCCTCTTGGAGGGGCGCGAGGCCTCGGCGACGTGGGACCGCTCGGTGCCCCTGGCTCCACGATGGCCTCCAGACAGGATCGGGGCGCGGTACGTTGCGCCCAAGGCCCTGCGCTGCCTCTTGTCCTTCTCCAGGCTGTTGGCCTCGATGAGCGCGGCATCGAAGCCGCGCGTGCTCCACGCGCCTAGGGGGGGGGGGGGGGACCCCCCTCCCTCGGCGCGGTAGTCCTCGTGATTCTCGTAGCTCCGCATGAGCTCCTTGACTTTGGCGACCACCATCTTCCCGCTGGAGACGTAGCGCACGTCCTTGGAGAAGGCCCGCTGCGTCTCCTCGCCCAGGCGCTTGACGTCGCTGCGCGGGAACTCGCCGAACTCGCGGCTAAGCTGCGTGATGTGGACATTGCAACGGTCGCACCTGTACTTCTGCTGCGACTTGCCCCTCAACCGAGCCCTGCCTGCAGTTACCTCGTCGTTGCACCACCCGCATCGCAACCTAACGTCGCGGATGAACGTGGTGCGCGTGATCATCGTCGGCTCTGGGCGCATCTGGGCGGGCGGCTGCGACGGCAACTCTGGGAAAGGCGCCCCAGGCGGGGGCTCCTCGGTGGCGGCGTCGCCATCAAGAGGCGGCGCGCCCTCGGGCGCCTCGGGGAGGGCGCCCGCTGCGTCGGGCGGGTCGTCGGCGCCCCGCGGCGCCATCATGCTCAAGACGGAGACGACCGCCACCCTCGCCTTGAGCTTGGCCTTCGGCTTCGGCTTCGCCGTCGCCTTTGGCTTCGGCTTCGCCTTTGGCCGCGCCCCAGCCTTCGCCGCCGCCGTGGGCATCGCCTCCGCCCTCGGCGGCGACGCTGGGCTTGGCGGTGGCACCGGGCCCGCCCCGCCCACCGCCTCAGCGGGCGCAGCCTGCGTCTCTTGGGGCGGCCGCGGCACACGCCGCAACTGCGGGCTGCCGGGCGGCGTCATGTCGGTGATGATGGCGTCGACCTCGTCGGCGTCGTCGGCGGCGTCGGGCACGCTGCCTGTCAGCGCCGCCTCCGCCCTCCCCAGGGCCCGCTCCGTCGTTCGACATTGCGGGCAGGGGAAATCGTCGAACATGTGAGAGCTCCCACGGAGCTCTAACATACCATGTTAGAGCTCCCAGGGAGCCCTAACATACTGGAACATGTTATGGTAGAGCTCCGTCGGAGCTCTAACAAAGCATGTTAGAGCTCCCACGGAGCTCTAACATACGATGTTAGCTATGCTAGAGCTCCATCGGAGCTCGAACGTACGATGTTAGAGCTCCCAATCAGCTCTAACATACTCTAACTTGCTAGGTTCGAGCTCCCTGGGAGCTCTAGCATAGCAGGTTAGAGCTCCCAACATGTTAGAGCTCCGTGGGAGCTCTAACAAGCCATGTTAGAGCTCCCACGGAGCTCTAACATACTGGAACATGCTGATGGTATGGATGGTGATGATGATGATGGGGATGGTGATGGTGGTATGGTGAGTGCGGTTGTGATGGTGGTGATGGTGATGGTGATGATGGTGTTTTCTGATGTTGATGAGCACACCATCATCACCATCACCATCGCCACCACCATCAGCACTACGATTTGATAACCACCATCATTACAATCGTCGTCGGCATCAAAACACAAAAACACTAGGGGGGCTTAACCAGCGAAGTAAGGGGTCTTAACCGCTCCGCGATCGATCGCGGAACGGTTAAGACCCCCTATCGCGAGGGGGGGTCTTAACCAGGATTCGATCGATCGCGCAACGGTTAAGACCCCCTCCTCTCGCCAGGGGGGGGGGGCCTTAACCGTTGCGCAATCGATTGCGACACGGTTAAGGCCCCCCCCTGGCGAGAGGGGGGTCACTAACGTTTTCACAATCGATCTCGAAAACGGTTAAGACGAGGCGCCCACTTCTGGCGAGAGGGGGGTCTTAACCGTTGCGCAATCGATTGTGAAACGGTTAAGCCCCCACCCCACCCTCTCGCAGGGGGGGGCCTTAAACGTTGCGCAATCGATTGTGACACGGTTAAGCCCCCCCCCCCTCTCGCCATGGGGGGGGGTGCCTGGCGAGAGGGGTGGGGTCATAACCGTTGCGCAATCGATTGTGAAACGGTTCAGGGGCGGCGGCGGCGGCGGCGGCGGGTTAGAGCTCCCAGGGAGCTCTAACATAGCAAGTTGGAATATGTTAGAGCTCCCTGGGAGCTCTAACATGGCATGTTAGAGCTCCCACGGAGCTCTAACATCGCCTGATGTTAGAGCTCAAAATGGACTCTATATACATAGCATGTTATATTATGTTAGAGCTCCCTGGGAGCTCTAACATCGTATGGTAGAGCTCCGTGGGAGCTCTAACATGCTATGATCGAGCTCCCAGGGAGCTCTAACATAGCAAGTTAGAGTATGTTAGAGCTCCGTGGGAGCTCTAACATGCTATGTGAGGGCTCCCAAGAGGCTCTAACATAGCAAGTTAGAGTATGTTAGGGCTCCCAGGGAGCTCTAACATACTGGAACATGCTATGTTAGAGCCCCGTTGGAGCTCTAACATACCATGTTAGAGCTCCGCTGGAGCTCTAACATACCATGTTAGTGCTCCCAGGGAGCTCTAACATACTCGAACATGCTATGTTAGAGCTCCCAGGGAACTCCCACTGAGCTCCAACAATGTCGTAAGGTTAACAGCTCACCGTTGGAGCATCGGGAATTTTAGAGCTCCAGGGAGTCAACATAGGGAGCTCTAATTATAGCATGTTCAGAGCTCCAGAGCGGACGCTCGAACATATCGAACATGTATGTTAGAGCTTCGTTGGAGCTGCTAACAAGCCATGTTGTAGAGCTCCAAAGAGATAATCTACCATACAGTTAGAAGCTTACAGGCAAGCTCGAATATACGGAACATGCTATGTTAAGCAGCTCGTGGAGCTCTAACATGCCATGTTAGAGCTCCCAAGGAGCTTCTTTAACATACCATGTTAGAGCTCCCAGGGAGCTCTAACATACTGGAAAATGTTATGTTAGAGCTCCGTTGGAGCTCTAACATGCCATGTTAGAGCTCCCACGGAGCCCTACCATACCATGTTAGAGCTCCCAGGGAGCTCTAACATACTCGAACATGCTATGTTAGAGCTCCGTTGGAGCTCTAACAAGCCATGTTAGAGCTCCCACCCAGCGAGCACCCATCCTGGAGCTATTAACATTGCTATGTCAAAGCTCGTGGAGTCGGTATTTTAGAGCTCCCAGGGGCTCTGACTGGGAGCTGCTAATATAGCATGTTAGAGCTCCCTGGAGCTTCTAAACATAACAAGCACATGCTATGTTAGAGCTCCGTTGAAGGCTCTAAAACAAGCACCAATTAGAGCTCCCACGCGAGCTCTAAACATTACCCATGTTGTAGAGCTCCCAGGGAGCTCCCATATGAGCTCTAAACAGACACTATGTTAAAGCTCGTGGGAGTCCGGTATGTTAGGGCTCACAGGGAGCTCATAACATTCACGCTCCTATATAGCATTGTGTAATCTCCTGGGAAAGCTCAAAAATACTCGAACATGCAAAACATATGAGACTCGTTGGATGCTTCTAACAAGCCACGTAGAGCTCACACGCAGATGCTATTAATATAGAAGGTTAGAGCTCTCAGGGAGCTCCCACTGAGCTCTAACATGATTTGCTAAAGCTCCGTTGGAGCTCGGTATTCCAGAGCTCCCAGGGAGCTCTAACATGGGAGCTCTAGTATAGCATGTTAGAGCTCCCAGGGAGCTCTAACATACTCGAACATGCTATGTTGGAGCTCCGTTGGAGCTCTAACAAGCCATGCTAGGGCTCCCACGGAGCTCTAACATACCATGTTAGAGCTCCCAGGGAGCTCTAACATACTCGAACATGCTGTGCTAGAGCTCCGTTGGAGCTCTAACAAGCCATGTTAGAGCTCCCACGGAGCTCTAACATACCATTTTAGAGCTCCCAGGGGGCTCCCACTGAGCTCTAACATGATATGTTAAAGCTCCGTTGGAGCTCGGTGTGTTAGAGCTCCCAGGTAGCTCTAACATGGGGGCTCTAACATAGCATGTTAGAGCTCCCAGGGAGCTCTAACATACTCGAACATGCTATGTTAGAGCTCCGTTGGAGCTCTAACAAGCCATGTTAGAGCTCCCACGGGACTCTAACGTACTATGTTAGAGCCCCCAGGGAGCTCTAACATACTGGAACATGCTATGTTAGAGCTCCGTTGGAGCTCTAACATACCATGTTAGAGCTCCCAGGGAGCTCTAACATACTCGAACATGCTATGTTAGAGCTCCGTTGGAGCTCTAACAAGCCATGTTAGAGCTCCGTGGGAGCTCTAACAAGCCATGTTGGAGCTCCCACGGAGCTCTAACATACTGGAACATGCTGATGGTATGGATGGTGATGATGATGATGATGATGATGATGATGATGATGATGATGGGGATGGTGATGATGGTATGGTGAGGGCGGTTGTGATGGTGATGATGGTGATGGTGATGATGGTGATTCTGGATGTGATGAGCACCACCATCATCGCCATCACCATCGCCACCACCATCAGCACTACGATTTGATAACCACCATCATTACAATCGTCGTCGGCATCAAAACACAAAAACACTCAACTGACTCAACTGAAATCCGCCCTAAATCAAGCCAGTTTTCGCACCAGCAGGGCACCGGGACACCGGCGGGACACCGGCGGGACACCGCGGGCCACCGCTTACCGGAGGGAGAATCATTTGGTCCGGCCGGGACCCAGCCACAAGCAGGACACCGGCGGGACACCGGCGGGACACCGCGGGCCACCGCTTGCCGGAGGGAGAATCATTTGGTCCGGCCGCGCCTCAGACACAGGAGACTTTCCTCTCGCCCGCCCACGCAATTTCGCCTCGCCCTCACGCACGGCACGCACGAACACGAAACCGAAACCGATTTCCCAGTGGGGGGCTCTCCGTTCCACTTCGATCTCACCCCCCCAACCTCCGATATATATATTAAAAAATATATATATATATATATAATATATATATAGATATATATAGATATAGAGAGAGAGAGATGAGATGAGAGAGAGAGAGAGCGAGCAGAGAAAAAAACAAAAACACCAAACGAGAGAGAGAGAGAAGAACGAGGAGAGATTGATCGAGACGACGTGGTGTTGTAGGGAGAGACTTGGAGGATGAGAGAGAGAGAGAGAGAGAGAGGGAGAGAGAAAGAGAGAGAGAGAGAAACAACAACAAAAAGAGGGAGAGAAAGGGGGAACCAAAATGTAGAGAGAGAGGGAGAGAACGAGAGAAAACAGGGGGAGAGGGAGAAACAAGAGAGAGAGAGAGGGAGAGAGCGAGAGAGCGATGAAGCCAAATGTCGTGAAGCATACATTGATGGCGTTTGGCTTGAGGAATGGTACGACTGCTGCAAACGCTAATCATGATTACAGGGGGGTGGCACGAACACATAAAAATATTCTGGCGAAGGACCCAACCATATGCAGTTGTGGGTACCGCAGTTGTACATACTTTTTCGGTGAAGCTCCCTATGGGGCCACGAGGCGCTGCACTGGGTGGGGGGGGACGCATGCGGGCGGTAGCACTGGGGCCGTCGGTGGAGCTCCCTATGGGGTGACGAGACGCTATACTGGGTGGGTGAAAATGCCAAACTGGGCTTCCGGGGCGCATGCGGACGGTCCCACTGGGGGTTTCGGTGAAGCTTCCTATGGGGTCACGAATCGCTGTACTGGGTGGGTGAAAATGCCACATTGGGCTTCCGGGGCGCATGCGGACGATCCCACTGGGGCTTCGATGGAGCCCCCTGTGGGGCCACGAAGCGCTGTACTGGGCGCTGGCGACCTCAGTTGGCAGAGGGAAACCCTGATGCACGCTTTCCCCGGGGGCTGTAGGCGACCCGAGGAGGAGGAGGAGGAGGAGGAGGAGGAGGAGGAGGAGGAGGAGAGGAGGAGGAGAACACGGAGGATGAGGAGGAGGAGGAGGAGGAGGAGGAGGAGGAGGGAGAACACGGAGGATGATGAGGAGGAGGAGGAGGCGGAGAAAAACGGGTCGCCTAAGCCCTCCGGAAAAACCCTCCAAACCCTGAAGGATCTCGAAGCCCAGACGGCACGCTGCGAAGTGCAACTGGGCGCGTCGCTGGGCCGAACAAAAAAAAGACGAATAATTACTCCGACGGAAGAACCCCACATAAGAATCCTCTGGGCGAATCTGGAAAAAACCATCACCGTCGTCCTCGTGGTTGGTGAGGCGCCCTGGCTGTCTCTTCTGCGTATAGTTCCTCTCGCCTTGGCGCGGGCCCCCCTTCCACTCCTTACGTTGTCCCCATCCTCGCCCCCCTGTTTGTTCCGCGCCCCGCCACCTCCTCCCCTTCCTGTTGCATGAGCGCGCAAGTCGATGTTCCTCGGCGCCGTCGCCGCCACGGCCAGCACAGGCGCGTTCTCTACTGGTCACGTCGCGCAGCCGTTGGGGCAACCCCGCGGGCCAGGCTGTCGGGACAACCCCGCGAGCCGCTGGCGCGCAAGACCAAGCCGTTGGGACAACCCCGCGGGCTTCGAGCGAGGCGCAGCCGCGCTCGGGCGGAAGGCAGCACGAAGCCCAGCTCTGCCGCGAGCTGCTTCGCCTCCGCCCTGGACAAAACCGCTCTCTTGTCGAACTCCAGGAGCGCCTTCCGCAGGGACGCCGGCGGCCCGCACTCCAGGAACACTCGCGGCGGCGGCCGCAGGATCAGCATGTTCCGCATGCACGTGGCGCGGGAGAACATGACGTAGAGGTGCAGCCACCACTGCTCGTCCGACATGCCCGTGCGGCCAGCGTCCTCGTCTCTCGCGCAGTCGATGGTGACGCCCTTGCGCAGCGTCTGGCCCTGCGACAGCGTGGAGGTCAGGTAGGGCGCGTGCGCCAGGGTGAACCCCGAGCGGCGCACGCTGTGCGCCCCCGAGCTCTGCCATGTGAACTCCCTTTCGCTGGGCCTGACCATCAGCAAGCTCCGCGCCCGCGCCTCGGCCTGGCCGTCGTCGTCGGCGCCTTCGGCGCCCTGTCGCAGCACCTCGGCGACCTCCTGGTAGATCGGAGACTCCTTGAAGCCGTGCACCTGCAGCCAGATTCCCTGCGGTCGGAAGCGGGGGCGAAAGAGCTGGCCTGCCGAGCACTCCTCGTAGCGCTGCTCGTCCTCGTGGTGGAACTCGAAGGACACGATGGTGGCCCGCTGCTCCTGCACGAGCCCCAACTTCTTCTTCAGCTCCTCCTGCGCTGCCGTGAACCGCACCTCCATGCCGACGTGGGCCGGCAAAACGCCGTGGATGCCCCCCGTCTTGTGCATGTTCGGGACGTTCAGGAGGCGCCGACCCGCGTCGGGCTCGCCCTGAATCGCGCCGCACTCGTCAACGGCCTGCAGGAAAACGAGGGGCACGCCCAGACGCCGAGCGTCGCGACGAGCGCGCGTGTTGATCCACCTCGCCAGCGTCTCCCAGTATATGCCCATGCCGTAGCCGAGCCGAAAGTTCTCGCGCTGGTGCCGAGGGTCCAGGACGCCCTGGTTGTCCGTGGCCAACGTCTTCTCTCAGGCGGACCAGACCTCAGGTGGGAAGGGCTTGCCCTCGCGCATGCAGCCCAGGAACGTGATCAGATGGTCCCCGGGCTCGAAGCGCTTCGTGCCCTTCAGCTCGAAGACGCAAGGGATCTGAGAGAAGACCTTGATGGCGTGCTGGATCTCCACCGTCGGCGGGTCCGCGTACCTGTGCGACTCGTCGTCGTCCAGGCGCTCGTTCACGTCCGTCAGGAGGCCAATGCTGCCGGTGGGCTTCAGCTGCAGGAAATCGCCGAGGTGCAACACGATGGGCACGCGCCCGAAGTGGTGGTGTGGCCGCTGGTAGTTCGACTCCTGCACGTCGTGCGTGTCACTGCGTCCGTGGCAGGCGCGAAGGTCCAGCGCGTTGTACAGCGCGGCTGCCACCATGCTTATCTCCTCGATGGCAAGAACGCGGACGTGCTCCCACAACCACTTCAGCCTCTTCTGCATGCCCCCCGGCCGCAGCTTCGCGTCGGTGTACTTCTGAACTCGCATGGCACAAGCATTGTGCAGCGTTCTGGCTTTGACAGTCTCGGTGGAGATGTTCTTCGCCTGCGCGTTCGAGAAAGCCACGACCATCACGCTGGCCCTGTCCGGCGCCGGCGAGGGCCACACGTATTCCACCACTGGGAAGACGATCTTCTGCACGACGTGCGTCTTCCCCGAGCCGCCCTGGCCCAGCAGGAGCAAGTGCGTCACCTTTCTCTCGCTCCAGGGCTTCTTCTGCACGTCGTCCTCCCAGGCTTCGTCGCAGGCCTTGGCGAACTTGGCGACGATGAGCGTCTGGTCCTGCGTGAGTCTCTGGTCCTCCGGCAAATTAGCGACCAGTTGGGCGATATACGCGCTGGGCGTGGAGTACACGCTTCGGTCGAAACTTGCCGCAGAGGGGTCGGTGCCCAGGCCGCCGGCGCTCTCGGCCGCGCCGTCGTCGACGCCCGCGTCATCCTCGTCGCCAGTGCTCTGGAGGCGGTCGTCCTGCAGCTTCGCCCAGGAGTGTCTCTCCTCGCGCGCCGCAGTCACCAGCGGTCGGTACCCGGCCGCGGGCGCAGGAGCGGTCGCGGCGTCCGCTGGCGCGGGCGCGCCCACGTCCTCGCGGGCCGCCTCGGACATGCACGGGAGCGCCAGGAGCTCCTTGGCCAGCTTCGTGAGACGCTTGCGGTGCGCGAATTCACTCAGAGACCAGGCTCCTGCCTGAGAGTTCCTCCAAATTCAGGCCTGAGGAGCCCAAGAACTTCCTTGTTGCGTCCAAAATGTGGCCTGGGAACTGCGTTCTGGCAGCGCGAGAACCCAAAATTGACGACAGTTAGAGGTTTTGGATGACCCGCTCGGATTACCAACATGATCTGCGGGCCCCATAGAAAGGGGGCTCCCGCCTGAGACTTCCTCGCAGTTCACTCACAGACGAGGCTCCCGCCTGAGACTTCCTCCATTTTCAGGCCTGGGGAGCCCAAAAGTGACGACAGTTACAGGGTTCCGATGACCCGCTCGGATTACCAACATGATCTGCGGGCCCCATAGGGAGGGGGCTCCCGCCGGAGACTTCCTCGCAGTTCACTCACAGACGAGGCTCCCGCCTGAGACTTCCTCCGTATTCAGGCTTGAGGAGCCCAAAAGTGACGACAGTTACAGGGTTCCGATGACCCGCTCGGATTACCAACATAATCTGCGGGCCCCATAGGGAGGGAGCTCCCGCCTGAGACTTCCTCCCAATTCACTCACAGACGAGGCTCCCGCCTGAGACTTCCTCCATATTCAGGCTTGAGGAGCCCAAAAGTGACGACAGTTACAAGGTTCCGATGACCCGCTCGGATTACCAACATGATCTGCGGGCCCCATAGGGAGGGAGCTCCCGCCTTAGACTTCCTCACAATTCACTCAGAGACGAGGCTCCCGCCTGAGACTTCCTCCATTTTCAGGCCTGGGGAGCTCAAAAGTGACGACAGTTACAGGATCCCGATGACCCGCTCGGATTACCAACATGATCTGCGGGCCCCATAGGGAGGGGCTCCCGCCTGAGACTTCCTCACAATTTACTCAACGATGATGAGGATGAGGATGATGAGTGGTGGTGAAGATGAGTGGTGAAGAGGATGATGATTGATTGTGAGTGGTGGTGGCGATGATGATGTTTGAATGAGGATGATGCCGATGCCGATGATGATGATGATGATGATGTTCGTGATCGTGTGAGAGAGTGCGAGTGATGATGATGATGAGTATGTGAGTGACTAAGCATGTGAGAGAGCATCATCGATGATGCTGATGAGGTTGATGATGAGAGAGTGTGAGTGAGTGTGAGTGTGTGTGTGTGTGTGTGTGTGTGTGTGTGTGTTCCTGTTCCTGCGCGGGGTGTCCAGAGAAAACAAGAACCCCACTTTGGATGTGGGGAACAACCAAGCTGGACTTAACCGTCACACGGGTCTGGGAGGCCAACCGCTCTGGCGCGATCCGGTACTCAGCATCAAGGCGGGAGCGGGCCTCGGCGCAGCCCGCCCATCAGTGCCGCGCAGGACAATGAGGTTCCGAGCACCACGGACAAGCCTGATCGCGCTTAGCCCCAAGAGGGCCCTAAATCGGCCCAAGAGGACCTAAAGATCACCCGAGGCTCCCGAAGAGGGCCCCAATACCGTCTTGAAGCGCTCCATGGGAGCAACAAGATGGCCAGACCCCTGAACGGAGGTGGTTTAGGGGCGGTTTCTCTTCCGATGCCCCTCCCCCTGCTGGGAGGGACCTGCCCCTCCCCCGATACCCCCTGCCCTGGGGTCTGCACGGGGTGGGCGCGAGGGCTTGGAGCGTCTAAGGCGCATGCATAATGTAACGCAAGTCCCTGGGGTCCACCACTGCGAACAGAGATGCAACCTCGCAAAGGATCATAACCAGAGCCCTGGATCACATCATCCTGCTGCATGTTTTGAGTCACGCCGATCTCTCATGGTCCCAGGGCTCGGAGCTGGGCGAACACACCATGTGTAAAGGATGCAACGTCCAGATCCCAGGGACATCCCCACTATGCACCCCGAGCCCGTCCTCGTACGCGCCCCAGTCCATGGGATTGAGGAGCGGGTGCACGTGGGTGCGCTGCCCCTCGCGGTCCAGCATGGCGGCGAGGTCCAGCGCACGGCGGTGCGTGCAAACCTGAGCCGCCCCTCGGAAGAAGAAGAAGAGTCGAACAATGAGGCAACAACAACAACAAATAATACAAACAATCATCGGCACAAGCAAGAATGTTCGCATGTCTGCGCGGATTTCTTGGACCAGCGCTGGACATACCTTTCCAGCGCGCGGAACGGACCACGGGCAGCGCCGGCGGCACCGCGGGGGGAATCCAGCGCCGACCCAAGAACCCCGCGCGGACCGCCAGGAAATCCGACGTTCGTTCATCGCCTCAGGTCGGCCGAGGCGGGAACTGTGCATGTGGCAATGTTGGTGGGCAGGAACGGATACAATATTCATCAACTTGCGATGCGGTCTACAAACGTTGCTCCCAGTCCCCAAATATGAAGGGGCCCAGGAACACACAAATAAATAGACTCAAATAACAGGATTCCCTATATTTTCCTGTATTTTTCTGGGTTTCTGTCTTCCTCCCCATTTCCCATATTTTCGAATATTTTCCTAGGGATCGACGATTGAATGTGTCTGTGTGTTTTTGTTCCCTCCTGAAAATACCAGCATCGCATTACGAGAAGGGGCGCCGAAGAAGAAGCGAAGGGGCTTCCCTGATCGCCACCGGTCGCGGCGAGCCTCGGCCACGGAAAGGTGCCCGCAGCCGGGCGTACGGAGCGACCCGAAAAAAACCAGAGCCCCTCCCGAGGCTACTCCAGATGTTGTACTAAAAGGAAGGGGGTCTGGACCCTCCAAGACAAGCCATTTCAGACCTCCCCCGTGGGAGAACCCTCCAAAACATCGTCCCCAGACCCCCCCAGGCCCTCCAAGATAGCCTGGAAGAGACCCCCCCCGAATTGAGACCCCCCTCCCTTTATTACGAAATCTAGAGTAAGCTCGCTCAGTCACTCGAGAGCCGCGCCTGCACGGCGCATCGGCAGCAGAACAATTACAGTGAGGAACGACCCGAAAACCAGAGCCCCTCCTGAGGCCAAACTCACTCACTCACTCGAGAGCCGCGCCTGGACAGCGCATCGGCAATAGACAAAACTACTACACCAGAGAAAAAAACCAATCAATGGATGGTTTTCGCTAAGGAGATCAACCGGGAATCCGGGAGCCCAGGAACCCGGAACCGGGACCCCCGGAACCCAACATGCGGCCAAAATCGGCGGGTCACTTGTGCCAAATATTTCAACTTCCGCGGGGATCGCTTCAGTGCAAGCACTGATTGGGGAACGTGCACACGTCTGGGAGAGGCTGCGGCTGTCTGGGAACACTCCTGAGCCTAAAGGGGCCCTTCTTTCGGAGTCTTGACTGTACGTTGGGAGCCGCACATGCGTTCACTAGGCTACGCGGGCTTTCGCCCGAAACATGTTGTTCGTATGTTGTCGAGCGTCTCATGCTCGCGAGCCTGAGCCCGCGGAGTGTGCAACATTCTGTGTGCGGTGGCGTCTGTTTCATGGTCATGTTTCTGTTCCAGACACGTGAGCTCTGAGGGACTGGCACTGGGTCATTGGGCTGGCCTGTGCGGTGGGGTCATGGGGGGGGGGGGCGTCAAGCTTACATTGTCTGGCGGTGTTGTGAACAGGAGTCATGATACGCGGGTGGGGCTAGGGGGGGCAAGCAGGTCTGCAAGTTCGGCGCAACCCTTGTGGATAGCCCCGATGATATAGGAAAAGCGCTAGGGGGACCCGATTCAGGGGGAGGCCATCGAGCTGCAATCGGCGATACACCGCCGATACATCAGCCCCTATCAGCGACGAGTCGGCGATGATAGGGGTCCATGCGTCCTCGCGCGGCCGTTGGCGGCAATCCGGGCGCAGCTGCTGGAATGCCACCCGAGGCAGGAGCACCTCCGGGATCCAACGAAGACGTCCGGAAGGATTTGGTTCCAGACTGGAACCAAATGCTTTATCATTCGCGATGATGCCCGCGACTGGCCCCCCACCCCCCCTGGTCACGTCACGATTCGTGACGGCATCGCCTCAGAATGAACAATTGTTAGGTATCCCCAGACGGCGCCGGCGCGAATCGTAACGTGACCAGCCCTCTTCGCCCCTTTCCCCCGCCAGTCACGCCCGTGATCGCCAGGGGATGAAGAAACCGGCTTTCTGTCGATGCATCCCCCCCAGAGCCCTGGAGGCGGCAAGGGGTTCTCAACCGGCTGGGCCCCGAGAGTATCGGTCAAAAGGGGAGATGAGAGCGAATCACTTCAAAATCAGCCCCCAGATTCCTCCTGGGATCCATCTGGTGCAGTTTCTCATCCCCGATGAATGTCCTTCTCGAACCCAGAACTTCGGACTTTGCCCCCTCTTCCTGCTGGCTGGAAGATGCTGCGCCACCTCAGACCCAACTGCTCGCTCCAACCTGAGTCCATCTCATCCTAATGTGGTCCCCCCGAGAAGAGGCTCTGGAGGCCACGCCCTTGGCAAATCGCTGCCGCCGCCGCGGCCGCAAGTGACTCGCCGCGCCGCCGCGCCCCGGGCACGCAGCGGAGTGCCCTGGGGTTCAAGCAAAGGCTGCGGATGTCCGAGGGCGTAACTCGAAGAAGAAAAACGATGTAAACATACACTGTTGGCGCTCCGCGCGGATTTCTTGGATCCGCGCCTGGCTCCCCCCCCCCCCGGCGGCGCCTCCGGCGCCGCCCCGCTCCGCGCGCCAGGGAGGGGGATCCAGCGTGAATGCAAGAAATCCGCGCGGAGCGCCAAAAGGTTATGTTTTTGTGGTTGTTTCTTCTTCGATATCGAACGGCCAGGGCCCCCGACCTGCTGCTCGAGCGCTGCCTCATGGGGAAGCGTGCACAACTTTCGTGCCCCTCCTGGGCCCCAGGGGGCGGCACTAAAGCCCCTTCTGGTGTACAAAAAGGACACCCTTCTTCAACCCCAACTCGTAAGGCCCCCCCCCTTACGCTGCGCCCGAGAAACAATTTCTAAGCGATCCCTGGGTGTGGCGAATGACCTTACTAGACACCCACCTTCGCACATCGCGCCGTCTCCTGGAAGAGGCCAGCTCGGGAGTCCACCACTGCCACCACCACTTCTGCAATGCCGCTACTTCTGCGACCGGATAATAGAAATAATAATTATAATACGAGTAATAATAGCAAGCCACGGTTGTGCGGCTTCTGCCCTGTCTTGTATACTCCTTGTACGACTGATGCTGCCAGTGCAGCTATTACAATCCCTGCTACATCTGCTGCTGCTCATGGCGCGAAAAAAACTTACTAATTTCCGGCCTCGAACGCTCAAACGCATAGGTCAATGAACGACACTACGACGACGACAGCAACTGCTACACTACGACGACACAACTTCCACCGACACCACGTCACCGACTGCACGCCAAGTTCGTGTGATGGCCCTGGAACGCATGGTTCTTCGTAAAAACATCCTGGGCGTTGTTTTTGTTAACCATTTTGCACTTCGGGCTCTTGTCAAGCTACAAGCGCTAAATCAAGCTAACAACGATCTTAAACAACTATGTGTTGGTAGACCGTACTTTACTCAAGTGTTCGCGCTTTCGAAACTGTCGCTGTGGATCTGCATGCTTTAGCGTTTTGTTTTCTTGTCAAACCTGCTGCTTGTCCTCACTGCGGTATACGCTCCAACTCTCCCGTTCCAGTCGCCTCTGGTTCCTACTTTCCCGCGCGCAGAGCGCAGCGCTACTAACGCAAAACAACGCCCTAACTTTGGTCTAACACCGGCAAAGATTAGTCCCGGAGGCCCCGCGACCAGCCAGCAGCAAATGAGTATGATGAAAACATAGGGAGGACTGGACGCAAGCAAGAATAACTGAGACCATGGTAGACGGCAGTGCTAAACAACGCAAACAGAAACTGATCTGGAAGCGCTGAAACACAGGAGCTCAAAACGCCAAACCAATGTGTCATTCCTTTTTTGCGCTTTCTTACTCTCCCGATAAAAGAAACGATCACGCTGAAACAAATGATGTCTATGATGTCCGACACGTCCCTCGGCGGTCCACAGATGGGTCATAAGGGATAAGACCAAAGAAAACTGGGCCCGAAATCAACTAAAACCAAAGCCAGGACCCCTTCCAGCCCAAAAACCTAGAGCCTGGGCCTGAAACCGACGAAAAAGGATAAACCAAACCTCTAAGAGGTCGAAGATTGGGCTGGACTTGGCTTGGGCTTGGCCTGCATGCTTGGGTGCCTGCGTCCCCTGGGACGGCCAACAGAGACCCATACCCCTACTCTAAGGTCGGGCATGTCCCCCATAGGCGGATGTTGGGCGACAAGCTTTAAACCATAGTCCAAACATACCCAACAAACTTTCTAAAACAACTAGGAGCATTGTCCCCAGGCTACGTGTGACCATTCCAGAATATTCCTCCTGTGGAGGGACAGGCCCGACCTATAACGCTACTCCCAAGAACTCGCCCCAGGTGCCTTCTGACCAGAATTTCGAGGAGAACCCGGCCGCAGCGACGCCAGGACGAGCAGCGGCATCGAACTCTGTTCTTCCTCCGAGCCTGTGCTTGGCTTCGCCGCGCCGGCCGAGAGGCGCGCATGCAAAGGAGGAGGAGGAGGAGGAGGAGGAGGAGGGGGAGGAGGAGGAGGATGAGGAGGGAGAAGGAGGAGGAGGAGGAGGAGGAGGGGGAGGAGGAGGGAGGAGGAGGAGGAGGAGGAGGAGGAGGAGGAGGAGGAGAAGAATAAGTTCTCGCAAGAAAACTTCAGCAAAACTAAGGGGCCAGTAAGCCGGAACAGCCCAGAGTGAGCGTGGGGAGTCCGCCGAATGAAATCAAGCCAGATGGCGTGAACTCAAATTCAATAGACTGTGCCAAATAAGACCGTTTCGGGCCACGGATCCACCAACACCGATGCTGAATTGACCCTCCTAGACGATGCACCTGCATTATGGGAGAACCAATACCGCTACTCCCCAGACCACTCCCGGAGTGCGCTCTGACCCGGATTCCGTGGCGAATCCAGCTGTGACGACGACGGCATCCCAGGAGGCCCCCAAAAGTGAAAACGAGGACAGGTGGCTGGAGCTAGAAGACCAAACAACTGCACAGCATTATCCCGAGGGCCCGCGCGGATGCCTGGGATCGGCGCTGGGCTCCCCTCCATGGCGCGCGGAACGCGCCAGAGGGAGGAGGGCGCCAAAAGCGCCGCCAGGGCATGGGCCCAACGCCGCCCCGAGAACCCAGAGCGGACCCGGGAAACATTCAAAGAGGTACCGATGCCGCGGCTCCCCGGACCTCTCCCAGGGTGCGTTCTGGAAGGGAGGTCGAGGCGAATCCAGCGGTGGCGACGAGGACCTCCCGGGAGGCCCCAACATGGGGAAAACGAGGGAAGGGTAGAGGTATGGGTACCTTTGCCTCGTTGTTCTTTGATGCTCTTCCTCCAAACTCAAAAATAACCAATGCGGCGAGGGGGCACTCCCCACGAGCAGCCGGCCTCTGCGGCCAGCGGCCGTGCACGCTCGTGCGCCAGGACAGCGGAAGCCAGGCGCTGCCGAGGCGCGGGCAAATAAGCGGGAGCTGCGCATCTCCTGCGGGGGGATGGCTCGTCCCGGCGGCGCGATAGATTCATCATGCGAGCGTGGGACGTACAGAGACATACTAGTTATGTCCTCCTCGGAGGCGTGCGTCCGACCCGAACATATGGTACACCCATCCTGTAGTTCATCGTTTCCCTAGCGTTGTGGCCAGAAAGCGCCCGCCACGACGCATATACTATAAGATTTCTCGGGGCGCGCGTCGCCACTGGGGGGGGGGGGCGCACACATAGTGCTAGTATGTTGGGCAGACGCCGATACCGCTGTACGCGACCGGCGCTCGTGCACCGAGCCGTGCTTGGACTCCCTCCAGGCTCCAGGCCTCGCTCCAACGCGGTACAGGCCTAGCTTGTCGGCTCTGTTGCCAGGCACAACCATCGAGGATCCTCAGAACGTGTGTTAACGCCAGCGTGTGTTTGTCCACCGGGGCCCTTCCCTTCACTACTACGTAGGAGGCGCAACGAGGGCCGATACAGGCGGAACCGATCGGGATGAACGCACGCTTGGGCTAACACTCGTTCTGAGGATCATCGAAACTATGCACCGCACCATTCCTGGGCCGAAGACCAACAACACCTGGAGAGACACCAACGCGGTACGGTACACACAGGTCGTCCGCGGACATCGGGGTCGAGAGACTGGTTCTGTCCACTGGGCGCCTCGGCCTTGAAGAGGTTCGCCGACCTAGCTCCAGGGAACGGCCCGACAATCAATGTCCCTCCTTATAAAAGCCAGAAACGGCATGAATATCAACGACGGTCCGCGCGGATGTCCTGCATCTGAGCTGGACCCCCCTCCCTGGCGCCCTGGCACGCGGAGCGCGCCAGGGGCGGCGCTGGAGGCGCCGCCAGGGGGTCCCAGCGCAGATCCGAAAACTCCACGCTCACCTGGACCGCCAAAAGTTTATGTGTATGGTTTGTGTTGTCCTTCTTCTCAGCGTCGTGACTGTAAAGGGGGATGTGATGTGCTGAAGAGGGGGAGGCCTGTCTTGAAAGGTGGGGGGCCTCCCAAATGGGGTCGGAAGCTTCTGAACCGAAGTTGCTGAATGGCGGGGGGTCAGACGAGACCCGTGGGGCCTCGACCACGTCTCCCGGGACAACCCGTAATGATTCTTGATCGCGGGGCCAGGCACATGCAGCCCCCGAGGCCCCAGAGCGCGCAAACCTGCGCCTTGATAGAATGTTCGAAACGTTAGCATTTTGAGGACTCAGCAGCTGCATGAACATAAACTTTCGGAGCTCCGAACGGATCTCTTGGATCGGCGATGGACCACCCTGGCGGCGCCTCCAGCCACCCTCCCTGGCGCGCGCCAGGGAGGGGGGTCCAGCGCCGGTCAGAGAAACCCATGAGGACCTCGGAAATTTTACCATTATGCAGATTGCCTCCGCACTCGATGGGTTGGGGGTGGCTAGGCTTAGGTCGGGCATGTCCTCCTACAGGCGGATTTTGGGCGAAATCAAGAAAAAAACCAAAACAATATTCAAAACAAATCAAAAATAACAAAACATCGTCCCCAGCTTATTTGTGTTACAAATGTTGGATACTCCTCCTGCAGAGGGACAGGCCCGACTTCAGGCTAGGCTGGTTAAAAGCTCTCGGCACGCCTCACACACATTTGTTTGGGTGTCGCGGCCTCGCGCGCAGCGGCGAGGCAGAGCAAGCCGAACAGGCAGCACGGGGCGAGTGCGCGCGGCCAGGCCCTCTGATGCGGGAGCAATTTGGATCGACCGCACAGGACCACCCGGGCAGGGTCAGGAGTGGGGCGTGATCAAATTGCAACAACCTCAGAGATATCGGCGTCGACGAACGACACCAACCGGGTACGGAGACTGCGCCCGGCTGAGCACGCGACGAGACGGGCTGCCAGAGAGACTGCCCGCGGTGGCGGAGACGGCGGAGGACGCGAAAGCAAGTGGGAAGACAGGGTGGAAGGACTGCAGCAGCGTAAAGCAGCAGGAACGGGAAGGGCGCGTGGCCGCACTGGGCTAGCGCCCCGCCTCGCACACCCTGCATACCGTGGCCGCCAGGCATAATGCGTGCCGGTGCTCCCAGGGTGCCCCGCTTCGTGCCTTCGACGAATGATGACTAAAAAACCACGGGATTCAGGCTCTAAGTGTGAGGATGCTCCCTCAGGCCCTGAGTATCCCGCCTCGAGCTTCTGGGTGGGAATCGCTCCAGAGGTAGAAGGTAGATGGTATGGGCCCCAGAGAAAGAGCATCAACTTTCGACGGTCCGCGCGGATTTCTTGGATCTGCGCTGGACTCCCCCTGAGCTGTGCGCAGCGCGCCAGGGTCGGCGCCAGAGGCGACACCAGGGGGTCCAGCGCTGATGCCAGAAATCCGCGCGGAGCGTCGAGAAATGATGCTTGTGCAGGGTTTTTTTCTCCCGGGTCCTTGTGTCGGGGACATATTGACCCAGGTCAATCCAGACCCGGGCCAGTCGGGCCTTGCAAGATTCTGCAAATCCTGCAGGATCCTGCACCCAAGCCCAGGTCAGTGCACCCCTGACTCTGCAGGATCCTGCAAGATCCAGCGCTCTGGCTGACCTCCGGTAGCATTGACCCATGTCTCTTAAACCTCGATCCCGCCCCTCCCCTCCGCTACCAGCGGGGCCGCGCACGGCGACAACAGCGCCGAACACCGACCGAACCGACAGCGGAACCGAAACCGACCGAGATCGGCAGGCCGCAAACAGCATAGAAGGGCGCAACAACGCAGCAGCGACACAATCACCGACCGAGCCGAACCGGCCGAGCGCAACCGGCTGCGACGCAGCCGCACCGACCGAACCGCGAACGCCCTGCACCGCAGGCGAACGCACATACCTGTGGCCGCGGCCTCGCGGGCCGAGCCCCCCGGCCGCGACCCCGCGGACACGGGGCGAGTTTTCGCGGACCTCCCGCGCGGGCCGCAACCAATCGACAGCGTGTCCGCGGGAGCGCGCCCACGCGGGCCCACACCGCGAGGGCGCCCAGCACGGATGTCATCGCCGCTCCTGGCTTGAGCGGGGCGGTGCGGAGGCTGCCCCGGGAACACGGGGGCGGCGGCGGGCGGCGGGTCTCGGGCGCGGCCTGACCGGCCCCGAGCTGACCATCTCCTCCCGCGTCGTGATCCTCGCCTTGCAGGCTTCCCTCTGGCCGCATAGGGACGTCACGGACGGGGGCGGTTTGCTCCCTGCGGTTCTGGGATGAGGGGGCGTCCAAGCCGCCGCGGCCTCGACAGGGACACCATTCCCTGGGAGAGGGGGGGGGTTCAGCCCTCGCCCCGAAGGGCGCCTCGACCTTCGTCCGAGCGGGCGCGGGCGCTCCCGGGCATGGGGCAGGATTCGGGCACCTGCCCACGCTGGTGTTTGCGGACTCCCAAGATTGGCTTCTGGAGAGGCCAAGCTCGGGACGAGGAGACGGCGGGAGGGCTGGCGTGAGGGAGGGCTGGCGCGAGGTAGGGAGGGGCTGGGAATTTTAAGAGGGGGAAGGAGGAGTAGGAAGAGAAGTACGACTAGAAAAAAAAGGAGGGGTAAGATGATGGCGGGAGAAGGGGGATGAGCGAGAAAGGGGGGGGGTAGTTAGAGAAATGGGAGGGGGGAACAAGACAAACGGAACGGAACGGAACGGAACGCCAGTGCGGGCATGCGCCCGGGCCCCTGGAGGGCGGGGCAAGTGAGGCCATGGCCTCGCATGAGAGACTGCGCGCGCCGGGCGCCTACCCAGGGAGGTGCGCATGTGACCAAATGATCTGCCAAATGCTCCCAATCCTCTGTCGCAGCCGGTTGTAGCTATGCGGTGTCATTGGAATCGTATTGCGTTCATGGTGTCTGGCGTGGGTGGCGGCGGAAGTAGAGAGCCGGATCCCTAGAGGTTAGAGGTCGGAATACTCAGCTGCTCAACGCTGGAGGTCGATTGGTGAAGGTGGCAGCGGAGAGTCGGATGCTGGAGGCTGGGGGTCGGAATGCTGAGCTGGTGGACGCTGGAGGTCGATTGGTGGCGGTGGAAAGGGAGAGTCCGATGCTGGAGGTTAAACGTCGGAATGCTGATTGGCGGAGGTGGAATTGGAGCGTCGGATGCTAGATGCTGGCGGTCGGAATGCTCAGCTGCTCGCCGCTGGAGGTTGCTAGGTGGAGGTGGAAACGGACGTCAAATTCTAAGGGTTGGAAGTCGAAATGCTGAGCTGGTGGGCGCTGGAGGTCGATTGGTGGAGGTGGGAATGGAAGAGTCGGATGCTAGAGGTTGGAAATCAGAATGTTGAGCTGGTGATCGCTGGGGCTCGATTGGTGGAGGTGGACGTGGAGAGTCGGATTCGGCTGCTAGTGGTTCGAGGTCGGAAGCTGAGCTGGTCGGCGTTGGAGGTCGACAGGTGGAGGTGGAGGTGGAGGTGGAGGTGAAGAGTCGGATGCTACTGCTCCGCGGAAGCATCAGGAGTGGACAGCATGACAGATTGCGTCTCCAATCTCGTAAACTGCGTCGTAGGCCGCCAATTTGAGCCAATCTAAGTTGTTCACGTCGTAGATATTCTGGGCGGGTCGCTCTTGCACGCCATGGGACACCAAGAATATCGCGCACGTCATCGCCCCATCCCTTCCGCTATCCTCCAGAATTGGTATGCCTCTTCTGAGATGTATGGAGGCTTGAATGCCAGTTGACAACGCATTGAGGTTATTATCGTGGGGACTGTTTCGCCACTCTCGTGGCACATCGCCGCACCATTCGTCGATGCCTCATAATCCAATTGCTCATACTTTGTTTGTGCATGGGGCTTTCTGCTTGACCTTTCGTGCGCTTGATGGATTCGGCCCGTGATTCCAAGACAAGGTTCTCGCGTGCGACGTTCTTCTCGTTGTCGATGTTGCGGATGTTTGCAGTGTTGATTTCTCCGTTTGGGTGGGTACCTGGCGGTCGGTTGCGTTTGGCTTCTGCGTGCGTGTCGTCTTGGTGGGATTGCGGTTCAGTCGTCGCTGGTGTCGTGCGTTGGTCGGTCGCACTGTGTGTCGGTCTCGTGTTGGCGGTGCTGCGTCGTCGCGGGAGCCGACAATCATTTGTGACATGCATCGTTGGGTGCATCGAGATTGTTGTCGTAAAGGCTCGGTCAGAGTCTAAGTGGTCGCCCCGTATAGTACCGTCGGTGTGACAGTGCCTTCGCAGAGCCAGAGTCTGTGCTTCAAGGGGTAATGCGTCGCTGTGAGTTCTTGTTCATGAGCCGCGCAGGCTGCCCAGCAAACCATGATCCGGTGATGCGCCTCGGTGTGTATGGCGTCGTCGAAGCCGATCTGCTGCCCCGCGTACTTGACTGACCCACCGTGAGGTAAACAACCGATCTCCATGCTGTTGGTGTTCACCCAGGAGGTGCCGTGCTCTCCGGGTCCTGTCAAATTCGTCCGGATCATCGTCTTGTCCGGGTGGGTGTGGAGGCCGTGCTGTGGTGCCGCTATGGCCCCTTGTCCAGGCAGTGTCGTTCAACGCGGCAGGGTGCGGCTCGTCAGGAGGACGCCGTCGGCAAAGCGCAGGTTGGTGAGAGATAAGTCTTTACTGAAGCCGAGTTGGACGCTTTGGTTGCGCCTTTCCCACGCGGTGACAAGTGGGCGCATGGTGTCCAAGAAGCGAATTGACAAGTAGTGACCTAAGGCGATCGCCCAACTTCGTGCCCCTCTGCAATTTGTATGTGCGGTTGGTCGCGTTTGTCCGCGCAGTGGCTGTTTGGGCTGAATACATATTCCAGAAGAGGTGCATGTAGCCTGGTGCGGCCCCTTGGCTCTTGAATGCGGTCCAGGAGGCTCTCGTGCTCAATCGCGTCGAAGGACTTCTTGAAGTCCAGCGTCGCTATCCAATAAGGTTGGTGAAGAGGTGATCTGACGTCGGACGTCTCGGGCGGCTGCAGTCTTTTGTGGAGAAGCTTGCTGACAAGTTTTTAGAGGAGGGGTATGGTGCAGATTGGTCTGTGATTCTGGGGTTGCGCGAGGTCGCGTTGCGTGAGGTCGCCCGCTTTCGGGACTACTGTGATGACTGTCTGTCGCCACCTCTGCGGAGTAGGCGCATCAGCTTGTACGACAATGCTGTGTAATTGGAATTCGGCTCGTTTGAGTTACATGGGGGCGTGCTTCAACATGTCGGCTCTGATTCCAATCGCGCCAGGCACTTTCTCCACTTGAGGTTGGACAATCCCATGTTGAGCTCAGCTCGTGGACTCTCAAAGGCGGCACCGTGTCGTCAGAAGGCTCAGGTGGTGAAGATTGTCGCGTGGAGTGCTACAACTGCTCGTAGAAATCTGCAAACACATTCGCAATTAAATCTCTGCTGGCGTGCTTCGTGTCGTTTTGCCGCGCATTTCCGTGATTAGTGCACGTTTCCGCCCTGATTCGATGGTCGTGACGTGCTTTAGTCCACGGTAGTCCTCGAGTGCGGAGCTGATCTGCGTACGTCGTGTGGCTCGTTTTCGCCGTCGTATCTCTTGTCGGATGTGCTTTCGGACCTAGCATCGAGACTGTGTGCTGTCATTCGGGATGGTGCGCCGCTGCTGGATCAGCGCTTGGAGGCGCATTTTGGTCGAGAGGTGCAGTCTCAATTGCGCCGGTTCCGCAATGATTTTGTCGTAGCTTCCAAACCGGACGTCTCAACATGGTTGCTGGGCTCTTCTGGCGGTCGGGATAGGTTTGCTGCAGAGGGAACCTCTTAGGCCGGTGTGCGATACGCCTCAATGTTGGCGTTGGCCCAGCTGCGGGTGGTCGTGCTGCTCGTCGTGCTGGCGGTTTGTGGTTTGGCTGGTGCTGCTCGTCGTGCGTGTGCCGGTCGGTGGAGACGCATCCCTGGAGGCAGAAGTGCGCGACCACGGCATGGTGATCTGAACTTAAGTCCAGTGCGTTGTTCGCCTCCACGTTGCGGCATTGCCAGGATAGGCGTCTGGACGCAAGGATGTAGCCGAATTGCTTCTCGGAACCATTGCTGTGAATGTACGTTACTTGCTTCCCCGCGGCATTGTTGAAAAAATGTGCGTAACAACAAGGCATTATGAAGATGTCAACGCACGTAACAAAACCCCTCTCGAATCACATTTCCCAAACGCATGATTTCTGGTGATCCGGGCGTCAGTCCTAGGGTCGTCTTCGTCGGAGTCGTCGTCGTGACGCATGGGTCCGATTGCATCCAGGCGTTCACCTTGCGCAATACACCCTCCAGCCCAAATCACAGGATATTTTCCCCCATATCAAAAGAGATGGGGTTCTAGTTATTCCCCATATCCAAAGAGATGGAGTTCTTGTTATTGGCAGACCGCGCCGGAGGAACACAGGAACACCCTCACCTCCTCTGACTCACTCATTACTCAGACTCACTCATCACTCGGACTCAGTCATGACTCAGACTCATCATTCATCACTCAGACTCACTCATCACTCAGATCCACTCATCACTCGGACTCACTCATCACTCAGACTCACTCGTACTTGTGCTCTTACATTCACTACACTCACTCAGGTCCACTCATCGGATGACTCACACACAACACACTGATGTTGAGGATGTCTCAGGCGATTCGCTCGTCTCAGCACTCTAAAGGGGAGCGGCGGGGGGGTATTGCACGGGTGCCCGTTCGCGGAATTTTGCGGGGAGGCTCGAGCGGTTTGCCTGTTTTCTGTCCCAACATCCTTCGCTTTCGTAGCAGATTTGGAGGATGTCTCGAGCGAGGCGCTCATTTTCACGTTCCTGAGGGGAGCGGCGGGGGGGTATTGCACTCGGCCCCTTTCGCGGGATGTTGTGGGGATGTCTCGAGCGGTTTGCCTGTTTTCTGTCCCAACATCCTTCGCTTTCGGAGCAGATTTGGAGGATGTCTCGAGCGAGGCGCTCATTTTCACGTTCCTAAGGGGAGCGGCGGGGGGGTATTGCACTCGGCCCCTTTCGCGGGATTTTGGGGGATGTCTCGAGCGGTTTGCCTGTTTTCTGTGCCAACATCCTTCGCTTTCGGAGCAGATTTGGAGGATGTCTCGAGCGAGGCGCTCATTTTCACTCCCCAGGTGGGCCAGATGTTGAGGATGTCTCGATCGGTTTGCTTGTTTTGGTGGCCAGGCTCGTGGGCGCAGATTCTTCTCAGGATGCCACAGGAGGCTCCAACAGGCTCCAGGAGGCCCCAGGAGACCACATGAGGTCCCAGGAGGCATCAGGAGGCCACAGAAAGACTCAAGAGGCCACAGGATGTCCCAAGAGGCTCCAGGAGGCCCCAGGAAGCTCCAGAAGGCCTCAGGAAACCACAGGAGGCCCCAGGAGGCAACAGGAAGCGCCAGGAGGCCTCGGAAGGCAACAGGAGGCCCCGAGAGGCCCCAGGAGCAGGAGGCCTCAGAAGGCAACAGGAGTGGCTCCAATCCCATGTGTTTTACGTATGCTCCTATCGATTGGGCCTCACCTGGAGCACGATTATTTGGTGTAATACGTATGTTTCTATATATTGTCCTTCTCCTGTGTACACAATCCTGCATGTTTTACGTATGTTCCTATATGTTGGGCCTCTCCTGGGGCACGAGTCCTTGGTGTTTTACGCGTGTTCCTATAGATTGCCCTTCTCCTGCGGCTCTAATCCACAATGTTTGATGTACGTCTGTTGCTATAGATTGCGCCTCTCCTGGGGCACGAGACCTCCCTAGGAGGTCCCAGGAGACCCCAAGAGGCTCCTGGAGACCCCAGGAAGCCCCAGTAGGTTTCAGGAGGCCCCAGGGGGCCCCAGGCTCATGCACAAAGACGCGCTCGTACTACTGAGGCTCATTCACACTCCAATTCATTCGCAATTAGATTTATGTCCAGACCGTCACAACTGAAGCCCGTGTATATTCGAAAGCTCTTGCGCCTAGACATTCACGGCGGACAGGTCCATGCGAATAGATGCGCATATGGGGAGCTCCACGCAGTGAATAATTGGCAGACCGCGCAGGACGAACACAGGAACACCCTCACGTCCTCTGACTCACTCATCACTCAGACTCACTCATCACTCGGACTCAGTCATGCATGACTCAGACTCATCACTCACCACTCAGACTCACTCATCACTCAGACTCACTCATCACTCAGACTCTTTCATCACTCAGACTCACTCGTACTTGTACTCATACATTCACAACACTCACTCACGTCCACTCATCGGATGACTCTCACACACACACACACACACACACACACACACTGATATTGAGGATGTCTCAGACGATTCGCCTGTTTCAGCACTCTAAGGGGAGCGGCGGCGGGGTATTGCACTCGGCCCCTTTCGCTGGATTGTGTTGGGATGTCTCGAGCGGTTTGCCTGTTTTCTGTCCCAGCATCCTTCGCTTTCGGAGCAGATTTGGAGGATGTCTCGAGCGAGGCGCTCATTTTCACGTTCCTAAGGGGAGCAGCGGGGGGGTATTGCACTCGGCCCCTTTCGCTGGATTTTGTGGGGATGTCTCGAGCGGTTTGCCTGTTTTCTGTCCCAACATCCTTCGTTTTCGGAGCAGATTTGGAGGATGTCTCGAGCGAGGCGCTCATTTTCACGTTCCTAAGGGGAGCAGCGGGTGGGTATTGCACTCGGCCCCTTTCGCGGGATGTTGTGGGGATGTCTCGAGCGGTTTGCCTGTTTTCTGCCCCAACATCCTTCGCTTTCGGAGCAGATTTGAAGGATGTCTCGAGCGAGGCGCTCATTTGCACGTTCCTGAGGGGAGCGGCGGGGGGTATTGCACTCGGCCCCTTTCGCAGGATTTTGTTGTGGGGATGTCTCGAGCGGTTTGCCTGTTTTCTGTGCCAGCATCCTTCGTTTTCGGAGCAGTGTTGGAGGATGTCTCGAGCGAGGCGCTCAGTTTCACCTCCTAGGTGGGCCAGATGTTGAGGATGTCTCGATCGGTGTGCTTGTTCTGGTGGCCAGGCTCGTGGGCGCAGATTCTTCTCAGGATGCCACAGGAGGCTCCAACAGGCTCCAGGAGGCCCCAGGAGACCACATGAGGTCCCAGGAGGCATCAGGAAGCCACAGAAAGACTCAAGAGGCCACATGATGTCCCAAGATGCTCCAGGAGGCCCCAGGAAGCTCCAGAAGGCCTCAGGAAACCACAGGAGGCCCCAGGAGGCAACAAGAAGCGCCAGGAGGCCTCGGAAGGCAACAGGAGGCCCCGAGAGGCCCCAGGAGCAGGAGGCCTCAGAAGGCAACATGAGTGGCTCCAATCCCATGTGTTTTACGTATGCTCCTATCGATTGGGCCTCACCTGGAGCACGATTATTTGGTGTAATACGTATGTTTCTATATATTGTCCTTCTCCTGTGTACACAATCCTGCATGTTTTACTTATGTTCCTATATGTTGGGCCTCTCCTGGGGCACGAGTCCTTGGTGTTTTACGCGTGTTCCTATAGATTGCCCTTCTCCTGTGGCTCTAATCCACAATGTTTTATGTACGTCTGTTGCTATATTGCGCCTCTCCTGGGGCACGAGACCTCCCTAGGAGGTCCCAGGAGGCCCCAAGGGGCTCCTGGAGACCCCAGGAAGCCCCAGTAGGTTTCAGGAGGCTCCAAGAGGCCCCAGGCTCATGCACAAAGACGCGCTCGTACTACTGAGGCTCATTCGCACTCCAATTCATTCGCAATTAGACTTATGTCCAGGCCGTCACAACTGAAGCCCGTGTATATTCGAAAGCTCTTGCGCCTAGACATTCACGGCGGACAGGTCCATGCGAATAGATGCACATATGGGGAGCTCCACGCAGTGAAAACATTGTTTCGCGAGCTTCGGCGTGCCACGCAGAAACAGCGTGTACAGTTGCTCCACGCGTTGGTCAATGTATCCTGCGTCTGGGAAATACACTGTGACTAACAATAGCTTGAATGAGCCTTGACGTATGTGGAGCGCTGCAAGTCTAGCGCTAACACCTTGAAACTGTTTGACGTGTTTGCTCCATCGTTTGTGCACCAGCACGCCAAACCTGTGAGAAGGCTGACCATGACCATTTCCGACGAAAATTTAGCCTTCGGGAGTCTCCCACATCTGTGAAGCTGCTATCCTCCAAATCTGGTTGAATATTATGAAGTCTCCATGTTTTGTGCCCATCTCGATGATCACCTCATCAATGCGGTCACCGTTGAGAGGACGTGCATGTTTGTGAAATGCCGTCATTGACCACGTGCTGTCTTGGGCTGTCGGGAACGTACTGACCCGGGTCAAACCAGGACCCAGATCAATCAGGCCTTGCAAGATCCTGCACCCAAGCCAGGGTCAATGCAACCCTGGCTCTGCAGGATTCTACAAGATCCGGCGTTCTGGCTGACTCCCGTTTGAATTGACCCCCGTCTCTTAAGCCCCGAGGCTGTGGCTTGATGGTCGCGCAGATGGATTGGTTGACTTAGCTAACTGTGAAAACTTAGCATGTGCGGAGGGGCCTGAAGAATGCAAGGGAGAACGTCGCCGTCGACATGTGTGAAATCGGCTCTACCCTGCCTGTGCTGCTGTGGAGGTGTGGAGGGCTGAGCTGCTTGGAGGTGGGAGTAGGAGGGAGGGAGGGAGGGATGGGGGCAGGGGAAAAGGAGGAAGAGAAGGATGAGGAGGAGGAGGAGGAGAAGGAAGAGGAGGAGGAGGAGGAGGAGGAGGAGGAGGAGGAGGAGGAGGAGGGGGGGGGGGAGGAGGAGGAGGAGGAGGGGTGGCGGGAGGGAGGCGGGCGGAGCGAGGACAACTTGTTCTTGCTGCGGGCGGCTCCCAAGCTCGCTCCACGAGCGCGCCCAGAGGAGCAGAAGAGCTGGTCTTGCCGCAGGCCGCTGTCACTCAATATTCCGACGAGATTGCCCAGCAGGGCCAGCGTCGGGAACATGCCAGCGAGGGCCCAGCCATGGCTCCCCCCCCGTCGAGGCATGCCTTCTCCGGCTCGGCTACCCGTGAGAGGAGGCCCTGCTCGCTGCAGCCTCCCCGAGGCCTCAGAATTCTTGGCAGACAGAGCTGCTGTGAGTATCGTTTATCCGATCCCCATCCCCAGCGGCGTGGCCTGGGCCCCACTGGCCGACTTACCCCCCTAGATGGGGATATAGGCCGTTCCCTTTGGGCTTCGAGGGGTGTATCCCCAACTGGGGGGGGGGGGTAATTTGGTGGGGGTCTCGAAGGGGATGGGGATGGGGATCGGATAAACGGTACTGATACTGGGCAGCGCAGGGCAAGGCGACACTCCAAGCGCAAAAAGCCAAGGGCTGCACGTCGGCCGACAGCAGCTGCAGAGCCAGGCAAAAGGTAAGCGCGACCTCTGCTACACAAACGGCGTGGCCGTCTCATGCTCCCTGTGCCCAGGGGCACGAAGACTGGGGGAGAAGGAGGAGGAGGAGGAGGAGGAGGAGGAGGAGGAGGGAGGGGGATGAGGGATGAGGGATGAGGGAGGAGGGAGGAGGGGGGGAGGGAGGGAGGGGGGAGGAGGGAGGAGGGAGGAGGGAAAAGGGAGGAGGAGGAGGGAGTAGGGAGGAGGGGGGGAGGGGAGACGGCGCGGGGGACAGGGCACTCTAAGCCTGCACCAGAGCTTTTCATCGGTGTGTGCGCTGCCGACCTCCCAGCCGACCACTCGTCGTCCTCTCGCCCGCTTCAGACGCTCCGTCGTTAGGGAGCCCACAAAAAGGACGTACGCGCCCAGCTATGTACATGAACACGGCCCCTCGATTCGCGAGACCGGCCGCGTTATACGAACATTTGTGCAATGCGTGCTCTCGAAACCAGCGTGGATTCATGTACATGTACGTCCTTCTTTCGCTCCTGAGTCGTCGGAGGCGCGGCCCCAGTGAGCGCCGCACGGTGGAAACGATCTGCGCGGACGGACAAGTGCAGGGGCGGCGGGTCGCACCAGCTGCAATAACAATCCCCCGCGCCCGCGGGCCGCCCTCGGAGCCTGGACTCCCCGGGTGCGGTGTACAGTACGTTCCGGGATTGGCATCGGCGGGCGCGCTCCAGGAGGATGGGAGCATGTCAGTGTGCTTCAAAATGCGGCACGCGAGATTCTCGAATCAAATAACTGCGCGAATAACATCGGCTGGCATGTGGATGCGCGAAGACCATGCCGTAGCCAGAGCATCCACGATAGTATCGATGAAGAGGTACACGACGCCACAGGACGAGCGGGCTTCTCATTATCCCCAGAGTGCATACAATGAATTGAAAGCACACCGACCGTAAGTCGAACACTTGCCAGAACTCCAACCACACGCCGGAGATCTGCAGCCGCAAGGTGTGGTAACGGCCCACTCTGAAAGGCCTTGTGGTGATTCATGCGGTCCGTCACCACTGCCAGATCTTGATCGGGACCAGACCCGACGCACCACTTCCACGGTGGCAACGAACTCCGCGCGCGGCTCAATCTGATTCTGACTGTCCAATACTCAGTGAGCCCCGCAGTCACAGTCACACTCAAGGATCAAGCAACAAAGGCGCACAAAACCCGAGGTCACGCTACGCAATATGGGATCGGTGGCAAAAGGCCCTCCAACGACGTCTGAACCGCGCGCCCCTCCCAATAACGAATCGTCATGACATCGGAACTCCCCTGGACTCCCAGAGACACCCAAGAACATCCAAAACTTCGTCGACACCCTCCCCTCCTCAATCGTCGATCTCCAGGAGGACCCAGACATCAGACGTTGTGTTTTCGTTCGCGGCGTCGATCCGCGGAAGTCTGGACCGATGGGCATGTTTTCCACCAACACCACCATCAGTTGGAGGGGCAGGGGGTCCTCCTCCTCCTCCTCCTCCTCCTCCTCCTCGTCCTCCCCCTCCTTCCCCCAACTTCTGGTGGTGGTGGTGGAGAACAAGCCCATCAGAGGACGAGAACTGGAGGAAGGACTCCCGGCGTGATATTTCTCCACGGCGCGAGGGTGTCGGGTGAGGTGGTGCCCCCCCTTTGAGCGTTGTTTGGTTTACCCTTAGGTCGGGCGTGTCCTCCTACAGGGAGAGTTTGGACGAAAGATAAAAAACAGAAGATATTCCACAATGGTCGAACGTATTTGTTAAAACAGTGGTCCTATTGTTGGTCCTATGTTTGAATATTCCTCCCGCAGAAGGACAAGGCCGACTTAACTTTGCCCCTCCTTCCCCTTACTCCTCGCCGCTGGGCGAGCGCCTCCCACTCTCCGGAGCCCCGGGCAGCGCCTCGGGTGCCCCGGGAGACGAAGCAGAAGCGGCGCGTTCTCCGTACGTTCTGGCACGTTTGCCTGCATGGCCTGTCCCCCCCCCCCCGCCGTTTCAAACGGTGCTGGGCCGACGGAGATTGCACGTCGGTCTCGGCCTGCGTGAAGTCCACACTTCCTTTCGGGCCTCGCCACGCCGCACCCTCCCTCCATGCAACCAAACGTGCCAGTCTGAAGAAGACATGCCTCTTGCCTCATCGAGAAGCCTAGAAGGACACGCTAAACAAAACCCGAACAGACTTGGCTGACCAGCAGCGATGAAGCCAAGGGGCACGACACGACAGACGAAGGACGGACGACAGACGAGGACGACGAGGACGAGACGAGGACAACTAACAACGAAAGGACGAAGGACGACCAGGAAGGACACGCCCAGGAAAAAACACGCACGCACATGACAACGCATCCTCTCCCCTCCTTTTGCTGGGCGGCATGCTGGCCCAGCAGCCCTTGCCACCAGTGAGCTGAGACATACTTACTGACCTCCATCGGCATTCGTCGCCACTCCTCCTCCTCCTCCAGTCTCGTCCTTCCTTCCCTGCCCTTCCTCCATATTACTCCCCCCTTCCACGCTCCATGGGAGGCCTCCCAGATGGGGTTCGAGCAGATGGGGTCGGAGGATCGCGCCGCATCGCCGATGAATCGATGAAGCACCGGCGACGCCAGCGATGAGTCGGCCACGACGGCGTGGATCGAGTAGGAGATCGACTGCAGAATTGGCGCACCCCAGAAATGAGTTGTTCTTCGAATCTATGACAAAAAAGCGTAGACTGTCCCGTTGACCCACACACAAACACATTCCACGCATTGTTGCTGCAGACTCGATGGGCAAGTGGGAGCACGCCAACCCTGCACTCGACCTCCCACTCGAGTGGAGACTGTCGGGCTCCGCACCGAGCCGCATCGCCGACGCATCCGCGCTGCGGCCCGATCCTGGGACCCCCACCCGGGCGGCCCAGGGCTCCACGCCTCTGGGCCGCCACGCTGGGCTCCGCGGAGGCCCCTCCGCCCAGCGGCCGGGGGCGGCGCGCGCGCGAGGTCAGGGGAGGGGGTCAGAGCCCCGAATCATCAGGGGTAACTCGGGTCAGGGCTAACTCGGGTTCGTTTTTCGGGAGTGCGAACCCGACTTACCCTGGACCCGAGTTACCCCAGAAAAATTCGGGCGTCCAGAGCCCCAAAATCATCAGGGGTAACGCGGGTCAGGGGTAACTCGGGTTCGTTTTTCGGGAACCCAAACCCGAGTTACCCCGGACCCGAGTTACCCCGGATAACTCGGGCGTCCAGGGGGGGGGGCGGCGGTCCTCGCTGGCATCCACGTAGGCCGCAAACCTCTGCGCGGAGAAGCCCCCGGCGGCAGAATTCGCCAGTGCGCGATCGACAAGACGCTGGAGTGCGAGGAGGCACTTTTGGGCGTCGGCGGCCAGGCAGAGGGACGTCTGCGCTGGCGATGGGGAGCCTGAGCGGGGATGCCGTCGGGGCGAAGTGTGCCACAATGCAGAAGGAGGAGCGGGGGGAGGACGCGGCCGAAAGAGGGGCTCCTCCAAAGTGCGATGGAACGCACAAGTGTGATACATGGGATGATCAACTCGAGCAAGACAAATTTTCTATCGCGCGTGGGCGGGAACACTCCGCGCGGAGTAGCCCCAGGGCAAGAGCGGCAAAGTTCTGTGGCATCTCACGGGACTTCCTGTGCCCGCTTGCTAGCCCTAGCGCATCGGCGCTAACCAACGCGAGTCGACGATGGCCGACGCTAAATCGACGCTCATCAACTCTGTCCCATCGGTTGACTGACGCGACCGAGGCCCCAACACGGCACCAACAGGCCTCAAAGCGGCCACCAGGAGATCCCCGAGGGACCCCAGGCAGGAGTCAGCCAATGATGAAGCCGAGTGAAGGGCAATTGGGGCCAAAATGTCCAGGATTCGGCATGCGGACCAGAGATGTGCCAGCGCCGTTGTTGAGTTCAGCCTCCCACGAGTAGCATCCCAGCATGAAAATACATTTTCGGACGTCCGGGCGGAGCTCTGTCGAGGCGCAGCGGGTTTCTCTGAACAAGGGGGATTCCTCTGAGAACTCTCTGCGCAACAGCGGGTTACAAAAAACGCGGCTCGTGGCAGGCCCGAATCTTGGATGCCCGCACCCGTTCGGCCCAAGGCCGAGGGCAATTCTCTGACGAGGGCCAGACAGCACTAGCGAGGCCGGTGGAGTGGGGAGGGCACGAAACCTGGCGAATACTGTCGGACCTAATTAGGCCAGAAGAACATCCCTCAAGAACACAAGACCCTCCGCCGGCCCAAACTGTAGGACATCCAAGGGTACCCCCCACCAGGATGCACAAGCAAGAACATGCCGCAAACACGAAAAACATTATGATACCCTCCCCGAACCGACCTCGACCTTTTCCATCGGTCCGACTGGCACATGGTGTTCCGATACCTGCCGCGGTCTGTCGGAGCCTCCCTGGAGGGTCAGCTGAAACACTGGCGAAGCAAGTGGGAAAGAGAGGGCCCCACACCTGTGAAACAGCACGGTACTTCCATGCCTGCCTCTGTGTGGCGGGGCCTGCATATGAATATGAAGGGTCAGATGGGAACAACTCGGGAAATCGAAAGGTACTGATGCCGCTACTCCCCGGACCTCTCCTGAAGTGCGTTCTGACCAGGATATCGAAGCGAATCCACCGGAGGCGACGAGGGCCTCCCAGGAAGCCCAAACAGGGGAAAACGGGTAGGCACGTGCGCGAAATATTGGCGATGCATAGATGGCATTTAGCACACCACTGCATGACCACGGACACGCGAGCAACAACCCACACTTATGCGGTATTTGTTGATGGTAATACACCATTGGATGCAAAGGCGCAAACAAAGTCCCACCCTGACGCAATCCTTTGCTGGAGGGAGGTGGGGACGATAGAGCGAAACGGTTGGTAATGAACACGCCACACGCCACTGACACTCCACTGGACGGCAGGCCACGTCCCATTTCCTATCCGGCCCCCCCTTCGAGAGAGACCACTGGCCTTCATGCGCATATCACCGCCACATCGACTTCGGCACTAAGGGGTTTTGCTTGCTTGGCCGTGTACGGCACGGACGAATGGTGCAAAAGCGAGCGCACCTTGCAGTCGTTGCAGCGATTGTTTCCGAAGGTGTACTCGACTTCGGATGTCTCTGCAATCGTTGCAAACATGACGAAGTAAATACCCCTGAAAATGGCAACGCGATTGTTGAGCTCGATCTGGTAGTTGTCGCACACGTATTCCGACCAGCCATTGTCGCCATTGATCGCAAAACCACCTCTTCGGCATTGGGCCGGAACTGGTGATCGGCAGTCTTGGTTGACTTGAACTACGCGCCGCACTTGCTGTAGGCGTGAAGCCCACCTGGATGTAGTCGTCGCTGCCGAAGCGGCCTGGATGTAGTCGCCGCTTTCCTTGCAGATCCTCGGAATGTCTTTGATGGCGCCCGCCTTCGCCCAGATATTCTTGAATCCCCCCGCGACGGTGGAAGTCATGATGCGATTACTTTCGGCTGTTTGACTGGAGCCCGTGTACGGCACGGACGAGTGGTGCAAGGCGGGGCCGCCGCGCCCGCGGCGGCCCCGCCGTGCAAGCAACCTGCTCGCCTCCGACGACGGACGCTGGCGCGGAAGACGGCGACGACGACGTCGCCATCGCGCTCGCCAGCGAGATGCGGGAGGCCACCCGCAGAAAGAGGATGAGGAGGAAGAAGGGAAAGAGGAGGAGTAGGAGGAGGAGGAGGAGGAGGAGGAGGAGGAGGAGGAGGAGGAGGAGTAGGAGGAGGAGGAGGAGGAGGAGAAGGAGGAGGAGGAGGAGGCTGGGCGGTGGCGAGGGAGGTCGCGCCGCTGCTGCGGGTGTCTTTGCGAGGCCTCACCGCCCGCGAAGCCACCGCGCGGCTCGCGGAGGCCGCCGGGGCGCTCGCCGCCGCGCGACGCGGCAGCTGCCACCGCGCGCGGGAGCGAGCTGCAGGCCGCCGCCGCCGCCGCCGCGGCAACCAACTCAGGCCGCCGGGCCTGCTGTGGCGGCCTAGGGCCGCCCAGCGCTGGCAGCGCCCTTGCAGGCGGCCTGGTGCGGCCGGGCCGCGCCCGGCCGACGGCGCGGGGGGGCGGCACCGCGTCCCGCCGCTTGGCTGAGCGGGGCTGCGCTGGGCGCGCGCGCCCACAGCGGGTCCTCCTCCCTCCCCGCTCTCCGTCCCCCTCCCCCCCCCGCGCGCCCTTCGCGTTCGTCAGTCGTCCGTCGTCGTGTCGTGCCGTCTCCCTGCACTCCGGGCCCGCAATCGCTAGAGTTCGTTTCTGGTTAAAGCGCTCTATAATATGCACTCTGCGTTGTGCAATCCACGTGGTACATACAATTCGCCAATGCTCGCCGTGAGCTGTCAAATCCAATGCTCGAACAATCATCCACCTTCCCACCTTCATTTGGTTTGCAAAACCCACGCGACTGCGATTGTGATGCTTGTTTGACGCTGGCTGGAACAATTTGCGGCCGCGCTAATCCGCGAATGCTCGCGAGCGCAGCGGCCAGCTAGTGCGGCGCCACCAACGCGGTCGCGGCGGCGCTGACTGCTGGGCATTTCCCAACGGGCACTTCAGTGCGAGCCAGTGATTTGATCGAGCGCGGTATCATAGCGAAGCCGGCAACGGTAGACACGAGAATGGGTGTAGCGATGATGGTGACGATTGTGGTGACGACGACGGCAAATCCAATGACGGCGCCGATGTTGAACACGTCCGCCGATACATATGACGGTGCTTCTCACGTCTATGATGAGGGTGTTGAAGGAAGTTCGACGTTCGCCAGCGGCCGACGCGCGCGTCGCCCGCGTGGAACTATCTGACACGGATCGTGCCCCGGATGAGCTCGACATGCGTTGCAAGAGAACCGCTCGGCAAAACTTGATGGCAATGTCGAAAGCCCGATGGCTTTCTGAAGGATCCGCACGGTGTTGCAAAATACGGTTGATGCGAAATCACGTGCTGATACACATGGTCGGGACAGTCGTTTTTGACATCCGTACAAAACCTACGATTGTTTGAACAGCTTCGGCATGCGCGCGCGACGACGCGCGCGTGCGCACTTTGTCCCACTTCCTTGCAAAAGGCTTCTTGCGACAGCACGCGCGCAAGGGCGCCCGAACGATTCGACATGTGCGCGCGGGAGGGCCGCTTGGTAACATGTCATGAAACATTGCGAGCCATGTTGTTTTAAATCTACAGGAGCGCGAGCGCAGGCGTTGCTTGAAGACCCTTGTTGTGTGAGCGTACGTTTGTGCACGTTTTCGTGACAATCGGTATTGTAATCCTTATGCACCAATATATACATGTATCTATACACGCATGTGTGCGTTGAACAATAAAGGCATGCTTGTATGGGTTCGCGACGACGCGCGCGTGCGCACGTCGTCCCATTTGTTGCAATATATATATACACATATATATATACATATATACATATATGAGTATACATATAGAAAGAGAGAGGAACAAACAACGCATGAATGGTGGTAATCGAGTGCGCGTACATACTATTTTTTGCAGAGGGTGTGGGGGTGGATGCCAGCCTGCCTGGGTTGGTGCGGAGTCACATTTCGAATGGCCGATGGGGCAGAACCGTATGCAAATGGCGCATCCCCTGCCAGTGGGACCCAATAAGTCGGGGGGGGGATATTGCTTGATGGCCGGTTCCAAAAGGAGAGCTCACCCTGCTGAGCTTGAAACTGTCCAGTCCGCACCCGTAACTTGGCTATCAAACCCGCGCGGCGGCGATTGCGATGACTGCTCGGCGCTGGCTGGCGCACGCCGCGGCCGCGCCGACCGTTGGGCACTTCCCAGCGCGTATCGCAGGCCGCGCTGACGCGCGGGCACTGTAGAGCGAGTCCGTGACTCGGGGGGGCGCGGTGTCATGGCAACGTCGGCAACGGCAAGCATGATGATAATGATGATAATTACCGAGTCCAGTGCCGATGGTGACAATGACGACGGCAAGGGCAATGACAGAACCGACGTTGATCACGCCAATGAAGGTATCCTCGCGTCGGTGGTGAGGTTTGTGATGCGAATCTCGACATGCAAGCTGCCGAGTCACGCCTCGATGCTCTTCTGCATCCTCCTTCCCGCCCACCCTCGATCATCCCACTCCTCCACCTCCCCCTCCCTCGATCGGCGACTCCGAAGGGTGTGGTTTGCAAAGGGTGTGGTTTGCAACGGGCGCCGTATGGGGGGCACACTGGAGGGCGGGCGGGGACCTCGACAGAGCTCTCCGCCGTGTTCCGAGGAGGCCCGACGAGGACAGTGCCGTGCCTCCCAGACCCCAACGGCGCCGATCACAAAGTACACCCCGGCGTGAATACACGCTTTGTATTCGTCGATCCCATCTAGGGAACAAGCAATACTAAAAACATAATATTTCGGAGGTCCATGCGGATTTTTCGGATCGGCGCTGGGACCTCCTCGGGTCTGCGTGGTGAATCCACACAGACCTCCGTACGCTTGTGTCAATGTCGGGGGCGCGCAAGCATGGATTAGCGATCCATGGATTTGGCGCGCGGTCGCCAAATCCATGGATCGGGGGAGGCGCCCTCCCCAAAATGCGGCCGGTGCCGCCTTTCACGGCGGCAGAAACCCGCGATTTCCAACATGGAAACGGCACCCATCGCTAACCCACGCCCCCTTAATCCATGTTTGCGATCGCCTGACGTTGATCGTGCCCCGACCCCTCCCCACCTCCCCCCCGGCGACCCTCGACCCTCCTGCAGGCGGAGGGGGCCTCTGCGCGAACTCGGTGCCCGCGCTGCTCATCTCCGAGTCGGAATACGTGATGCGGCTCGAGCCCTGGGCCTCCGTGGGGTGCGCCACGCCGGAGGGGGCCCAAAAGCGGCCGAAGATGCCCAAACACCTCGATCCTCCGACCTCGACCCCCCTCTCTTCGATCCTCCATCCTCGATCCTCCCCTTCCTGCTTCGGGCTTCTGTGTGAGGCGTCGTCTGTTGCGGGGCATTCATCCACAGTCAAGTGCTCCTTTCGACGACGTCTCTCAACTGCAGGTCGTCAACCTTCCCCCAGCAGCACTCCGAGAGTGCCTCCAGCTCCAGAGGGCAGGCGGTCATTGGGCCCGTCGGCCAGGCCCGAGCACGTCGCTCCGAGTCACCGACTCGCAGCGAAGTGCCCGCGCGCCAGCGCAGCCTGTGAGACGCGCTCGGAGGCTCCCAACGGTCAGCTCCACCGCGGCCGCGCCGGTCGCGGCGCCAAACTAGCTGGCCGCCCTGCGCGCGAGCCCGCACGCGCTAGTGCGGCCGCGTCGATGCGCCAGCCAGCACCAAGTGCTCACAGCAATCTCTGTCGAATGGGTTTTGCAAACCAGATTGCATGTGGGTGTGGCATGATTGCACGCGCAGTGGAATTGACAACTCCAAATTCACAAATAATTGCGCCACGGAGATTGCACCTCATAGATTGCGCCACACATGTAGTACCACGTAGATTGCGCCACATAGGCTGCACAACATAATGGTGCACCATATAGGTTGCAATCCATAGATTGCTCCACATAGATGGCACCACACATATCGCTGACAATGCAGTGCTTGGGGTCAACGCTGGCTAACGTTAATGCAATCATATATATATATATATATATATATAGATGCATTGTACACTCATATATGTGTATATACGCATGTCGGTAAACGCCACCGTGCCAGGAAGCACGACTTGGGGTGTGCTCAGGTCCCTTCGAGTTCTCTGTGTTGAGATCTGTTCGATATTCTCGACAGTTCCCATAACCAGGAGTTCCGGACAGTCTTGGGCGCTCTCGAGCGCTTGGGGGGTCGCGTGATTTTTCGAAAGGCCAAGAGCGCAGTGTTCGGGACACGCATGTCCAACATGGTTTTAGATGGCCTCGGGGACAGTCTTGGAGCCTTCTTGGGCGCAACTTGGACCATCTTGGAGGCCTTGGAGGGTTGCCCGGGACGGCCAAATCGTCAGTGTTTGCTTGGTTTTCGCATTATCGCCTTCTTGGTTCAGAACGTCCAAAACAACCTCAGAGTCGCCAAAGATCGCCCCCCAAAACGGCCCAAGAGCTCCCCCAGAAGAGGGCCAGGAGGCCCCCAAGAGGGGACCAAGATGCGGAGCACAAACTCAAAGTTTGAGCCCTCTGCCCCAAGATGGCCCCAAGATCGCCCCCAAAGCCCCCGAGGTGCGCCCATGTATACAACTTGACATGTCTCTCTCTCTCTCTCTCTCTCTCTATATATATATACATATATGTATATGTGTGTGTGTGGGTGGATGCGTATGTATGAATATATGTACGAATAGAAAGGTATGCATGTGTGTAGGTATGTGTGTATTATGGTTGTAGGTGTGACTGCACGCATGCATGACTGCATACATGAATACATGCATATATGCATGGTTGAATGTGTATGTATGTATGTAAACACGTATATACGCATGAATGTATGTATACATGTTTTGTTGCTTATGAGGGTGTATGGATAGCTGCATGTATGCATGCATGTAGGTATGCCAGTATGTACGTATGTTCGCATGCATGTATGCACGCATGCATGTATTGTATGCGTGGTGTGTATGTGTGTATGTATGCATGTGTATGTATGCATGTCTGTATCTGTGTGTATGTATGTATGTATGTTTGTTTGTTTGTATGTATGTATGTATGTATGTATGCATGTGTATGTGTCTGCATGTATGTGTGTAGGCATGTGAACGTGCATGTGTGGGATTGCATGTGTGTGACTGTATGCGTATATGTATGTAGGTGTATGTTTGTGTGCATATATGCATGTATGCAATTGTGTATGGACGTACGTATGTATGTTTGTATGTATACCTACATGTATTAACATGTACACATACACACAACAATACACACATACATACATACACACACATACATACACACATACATACAAACATACAATCATACATCCGCACACACACATATAGTTATGTTTAGATTCATGTTTGTATAGATTCGCCGCAATGCCTCTTTGCACGGAGTTGGCGTGTTCTCAAGTCCCCTGACTACCCCTCTAAGCCTAAGACGTCGCTACTGAGGAGTTCACAAAGGGGTTCGGAGCCCCTCGTCGAAAATCTCTTGAGGCGAGGCGAGGTCTGTCGTGAGACTGTTTCGGGCCGAAGAGGACCCTAAGACGCGCCAAGAGGGCCCCAGGAAGCTACCAAGACGCTCTAACGAGTCGCGAACGATTGCTCCAAAACGCTCAAGATGGCCCCCAGACGGCCCACGAGGCCTCCAAGACGCCCAAAGAGGCCTCCAAGAGGCTTCCCAAGAGGGCCCCAGGAGGCCAACATCATTGATCTTCTTTGGGTGTGTGAAAATGTTGGCGTTCTCGACTGTTCCGCTGCCCGACGCTCCCGGGCCTGCCTGACCGGGAAGCACCGGGCACCCTTCGTGCGCCGATCCTACCATTCTTCACCCTGGGGGGGGGGGAGGGGAAGGGGAGGAGGGAGGGAAGGGAGGAGAGGGGGCGGAAAGGGAACGGGAAGGGTCCGCGAATGGGGGCTCCCACGTGCGGATGATCACGACCCCGCCTCCCCTCAGCCGCGGCCGCGGCTGGGGGGGGGAGGGGTCGTGAACGTTCGTGCCAACCCCCTGTTCGCGGGCGAATGGGGGCTCCCCCACGAGAGCCCCAAGACGGCCCCAAGAGGGGCCCAAAAGAAGGAACAAGAACCGAAAATCCGAGCCTTCCGCCCCAAGAGGCCCCCGGAAAGCCCCACGAGGCGCCCAGGAGACTCTAAGAGGCCCCCAAGAGGCCTCCAAGAGGCCCCAATAGGCCCCCAAGAGGTCCCGAACGGCAACCAAGAGGCATCCAAACTGTCTCCAAGAGACCCCCGAGGAGCCTCCCACAAAATCCCAACGAACACCCACTAGGCTTCATACCCACAGACAAGCACGGTAGCGGGATGGACCGGAGGCCATGCGATCGACATGGTACACGGGGTGCCCCGACGGTCAGAGAGATTTACACATCAAACTTAGAAACGCCTTGCTGACGATCAATGTATTCATGCGTGATCTTCCAATCCCCCCAAACAAAAACAGACGTTACGACTGATTGCCTACGAGCTTCGATCTGTGCTGCGCCGAGGAGGCAGGCACACACAGCGGAGAGCTGAAGTTGGGAATAGGCCATATGCGACCACCGACGGGCTATATATTACAAGACCACGTACGGCACATGGTGGCAAACGCTCAAGCTGAGACAAGCTATGGATTACACAGGATGCGCGGACGCCAAGGATATCCCCACAACAAACTCAGCACCGCACTGGTGACGATCAGGTATCTGCATTTGTGATATCCGCATCCCCGCAAACAACAATAAACGCTTCACCTGGTTGGTTATATGCTTCGATCTGCCTTGCGCCGCGGATGCTGGCACACACAGCGGAGAGCTGGAGGTTGGTATAGGCCACATATTATCCCTACATGGTTGTGGTCTTCCCACGCCTCGCGGGGGGGAAAAGCAAAAACGCTTGGACTGGTTGGTTGCAGAACTCTATTTTGTTTTGCCACGAAAACACGCATACACAGCGGAGAGCTTCAAGTTGGTACTGGCCACGAGATACCACCTGCGTGGAGACAACAGCTCAAACCGTTCAGCTTGGACGTAAACAGCACTTGATCATTACACAAGTGAGCTCGAACACAAAAAACATATTGAGGCGCGCTGCGCGAGAACAAATAATGGCTGGAGGGTAAGAAAAGCTCTGAGAACGGGCTCGCATCAACATGGCTGACACTCAGACACCCCAGTGTCTGGTTGGCTACAAGCTTCGAGCTGTGTTGTGCCACGGCAAGCGGCACACACACAACGTAGAACTTGATATTCGTATAGGCCACTTTCACCGGCATGGAGACAGGAGATCAAGCAACTTAGGAGTGCACACCACTTGATAATCATACACGTGAGCTCAAACACAAAAAGTCTTACTGAGACGCGCTACCAGAGAACACATAATGACTGAAGGATCAGAGAGATTCCCACAACAAGCTTGCAACCGCATTGCTGACGCTCAAGTATCCCAATGAGTGATCTCCTCATCCTCCTCCAACTAACTTCGATCTGTGTTGTGCCACAGGAACAGGCACCCACAACGGAAAACTAGATATTCGTATAGACCACATGTTACCACCGACATGGAGACAGACGCTCAAGCGGTTCATACTGAGACGCGCTACCAGAGAGCACATAATGTCTGGAGGGTCAGAGAGATTCCCACAACAAACTTGCAACCGCATTGCTGACGCTCAGACATCTCTGCGTTACCTCCTCATCCCCCTCGAACAGACTATACTGGTTGGTCACTAGCTTTGATCTGTGTTGTGCCACGGGAACAGGCACCCACAACGGAGAACTAGCTATCGTATAGACCACATGTTACCACCGGCATGGAGACAGAAGCTCAAGCGGTTAAGCTTCGGAGTGGACAGCGCTTGATCATGACACAAGTGAGCTCAAGCACGACACGTTAGACACTTAGACGCGCTAGTAGAGTACACAAGATGCCTGAGGGGTCAGATATACTCCGACAACAGGCTTGCATCAGTATTGCTGACGCGGAGACATCCCTATGTGCGATCTGCTGACCCCCATCAAACATAACACATACATTATGACACATTGGCTACACACCTCGGCCTGTGTTGTACCACGGACACAGGCACACACAGCGGAGAACTCGAGGTTGATAACGGCCACATGCCACACACGGCACGGAGACAGAAGCTCAAGCAGTTCATCTTAGGAGTGTACAGCACTTGATCATCACACACGCGAGCTCAAACACAACAAGTCATACTGAGACGCGCTACAGGAGAGCACATAGTGCCTGGAGGGTGAGAGAGATTCCCACAACAAACTTGTAACCGCATTGCTGACGTCAAATATCCCTATGTGTGATCTCCTCACCACCCTCGAACCGGCAATACTGGTTGGTCACTAGCTTCGATCTGTGCTGTGCCACGGGAACAGGCACCCACAACGGAGAATTAGATAGTCATATAGATCACAAAGGTCAAGCGGTTCAGCTTCGGGATGGACAGGACTTGATAACGAGACAAGTGAACTCAAACACAAAACGTTAGACACTTAGATGCGCTAGTCGGCCACATGCTACAAGCGGCATGGAGACAGAAGCTCAAGCAGTTCAGCTTAGGAGTGTACAGCACTTGATCATCACACACGTGAGCTCAAACACAACAAGTCATACTGAGACGCGTTACCAGAGAGCACATAGTGCCTCGAGGGTCAGAAAGACTCCCATCACAAACTTAGAACCGCATTGCTGACGCTCAGGTATCCGTATGTGTGACCTCCTCGTCCCCCTCGAACGGACAATACTGGTTGGTCACTAACTTCGATTTGCGTTGTGCCACGGAAACAGGCACCCACAACGGAGAACTAGCTATTCGTATAGACCACATGTTACCACCGACATGGAGACAGACGCTCAAGCGGTCCAGCTTCGGAGTGGACAGCACTTGATCATGCCACAAGTGAGCTCAAGCACAACACGTTAGACACCTAGACGCGCTAGTAGAGTACACGTGATGCCTGAGTGGTCAGACTGATTCCCACAACAGGCTTGCTCATGCATTGCTGATGCTCAGGCATCCCTATGTGCGATCTTCTGACCCACCTCAAACATAACACATACATTATGACACACGGGCTACAAACGTCAGTCTGTGTTGTATCACGAAAACAGACACACACACAGCGGAGAACTCGAGGCTGAGATCGGCCACATGCTAGAAGGGGCATGGCAACAGAAGCTCAAGCAGTTCAGCTTAGGAGAGTATAGCACCTGATCATCACACACGCGAACTCAAACACAACAAGTCATACTGACACGCGCTACCAGAGAGCACATAGTACCTAGAGGGTCAGAGAGATTCCCACAACAAACATGTGACCGCATTGCTGACGCTCAGGTATCCCTATGTGCGACCTCCTCATCCCCCTCGAACGGACAATACTAATAGGTCACTAACTTCGCTCCGTGTTGCGCCACGGAAACAGGCACCCACAACGGAGAACTAGCTATTCGTATAGACCACATGTTACCACCAACATGGAGCTAGACGCTCAAGCGGTCCAGCTTCGGAGTGGACAGCACTTGATCATGACACAAGTGAGCTCAAGCACGACACGTTAGACACTTAGACGCGCTAGTAGAGTACACAAGATACCTGAAGATTCAGACTTATTTCCACAACAGGCTTGCATCAGCATTGCTGACGCTCAGACATCCCTTTGTGCGATCTGCTGGCCCTCCTCAAACATATCGCATACATTATGACAAGTGTGCTACACACCTCGCCCTGTGTTGTACCACGGACACAGGCACACACAGCGGAGAACTCGAGGTTGATAACGGCCACATGCTACCAGCGGCATGGCGACAGAAGCTCAAACAGTTCAGCTTAGGAGTGTCTAGCACCTGATCATCACACAAGCGAGCTCAAACACAACAAGTCATACTGAGACGCGCTACCAGAGAGCAGAGGGTCAGAGAGATTCCCACAACAAACTTGCAACCGCATTGCTGACGCTCAGGTTTCCCTATGTGTGATCTCCTCATCACCCTCGAACGGACGATACTGGCTGGACACTAGCTTCAATCTGTGTTGTGCCGCGGAAACGGGCACCCACAACGGAGAACTAGATATTCGCATAGACCACATGTTACCACCGGCATGGAGACAGACGCTCAAGCGGCCCAGCTTCGGAGTGGACAGCACTTGATCATGACACAAGTGAGCTCAAGTACAACACGTTAGATACTTAGACGCGCTAGTAGAGTACACCAGATGCCTGAGTGGTCAGACTGATTCCCACAACAGGCTTGCTTATGCATTGCTGATGCTCAGGCATCCCTTTGTGCGATCTTCTGACCCACCTCAAACATAACACATACAGTATGACACAAGGGCTACACACGTCAGTCTGTGTTGTACCACGGAAACAGGCACACACAGCGGAGAACTCGAGGTTGAGATCAGCCACATGCTACCAGCGGCATGGCAACAGAAACTCAAGCAGTTCAGCTTAAGAGTGTATAGCACTTGATCATCACACACGCGAACTCAAACACAACAAGTCATACTGACACGCGCTACCAGAGAGCACATAGTGCCTGGAGGGTCAGAGAGATTCCCACAACAAACATGTGACCGCATTGCTGACGCTCAAGTAACCCTATGTGCGACCTCCTCATCCCCCTCGAACGGACAATACTAGTTCGTCACTAACTTCGCTCCGTGTTGCGCCACGGAAACAGGCACCCACAACGGAGAACTAGCTATTCGTATAGACCACATGTTACCACCGACATGGAGACAGACGCTCAAGCGGTCCAGCTTCGGAGTGGACAGCACTTGATCATGACACAAGTGAGCTCAAGCACGACACGTTAGACACTTAGACGCGCCAGTAGAGTACACAAGATACCTGAAGATTCAGACTTATTTCCACAACAGGCTTGCATCAGCATTGCTGACGCTCAGACATCCCTTTGTGCGATCTGCTGGCAATCCTCAAACATATCGCATACATTATGACAAGTTGGCTACACACCTCGGCCTGTGTTGTACCACGGACACAGGCACACACAGCGGAGAACTCGAGGTTGATAACGGCCACATGCTACCAGCGGCATGGCGACAGAAGCTCAAGCAGTTCAGCTTAGGAGTGTCTAGCACCTGATCATCACACACGCGAGCTCAAACACAACAAGTCATACTGAGACGCGCTACCAGAGAACAGAGGGTCAGAGAGATTCCCACAACAAACTTGCTACCCGCTTTGCTGACGCTCAGGTTTCCCTATGTGTGACCTCCTCATCACCCTCGACCGGACAATACTGGCTGGACACTAGCTTCAATCTGTGTTGTGCCGCGGAAACGGGCACCCACAACGGAGAACTAGATATTCGCATAGACCACATGTTACCACCGGCATGGAGACAGACGCTCAAGCGGCCCAGCTTCGGAGTGGACAGCACTTGATCATGACACAAGTGAGCTCAAGCACAACACGTTAGACACTTAGACGCGCTAGTAGAGTACACCAGATGCCTGAGTGGTCAGACTGATTCCCACAACAGGCTTGCTGCTGCATTGCTGATGCTCAGGCATCCCTATGTGCGATCTTCTGACCCACCTCAAACATAACACATACAGTATGACACAAGGGCTACAAACGTCAGTCTGTGTTGTACCACGGAAACAGGCACACACAGCGGAGAACTCGAGGTTGAGATCGGCCACATGCTACCAGCGGCATGGCAACAGAAGCTCAAGCAGTTCAGCTTAGGAGTGTCTAGCACTTGATCATCACACACGCGAGCTCAAACACAACAAGTCATACTGACACGTGCTACCAGAGAGCACATAGTGCCTGGAGGGTCAGAGAGATTCCCACAACAAACATGTGACCGCATTGCTGACGCTCGGGTATCCCTATGTGCGACCTCCTCATCCTCCTCGAACGGACAATACTAATAGGTCACTAACTTCGCTCCGTGTTGCGCCACGGAAACAGGCACCCACAACGGAGAATTAGCTATTCGTATAGACCACATGTTACCACCGACATGGAGCTAGACGCTCAAGCGGTCCAGCTTCGGAGTGGACAGCACTTGATCATGACACAAGTGAGCTCAAGCACGACACGTTAGACACTTAGACGCGCTAGTAGAGTACACAAGATACCTGAAGATTCAGACTTATTTCCACAACAGGCTTGCATCATCATTGCTGACGCTCAGACATCCCTTTGTGCGATCTGCTGGCCCACCTCAAACATAACGCATACATTATGACAAGTTGGCTACACACCTCGGCCTGTGTTGTACCACGGACACAGGCACACACAGCGGAGAACTCGAGGTTGATAACGGCCACATGCTACCAGCGGCATGGCGACAGAAGCTCAAGCAGTTCAGCTTAGGAGTGTCTAGCACTTGATCATCACACACGCGAGCTCAAACACAACAAGTCATACTGGCACGCGATACCAGAGAGCAGAGGGTCAGAGAGATTCCCACAACAAACTTGCTACCCGCTTTGCTGACGCCCAAGTTTACCTATGTGTGACCTCCTCATCCCCCTCGAACGGACGATACTGGCTGGACACTAGCTTCAATCTGTGTTGTGCCGCGGAAACGGGCACCCACAACGGAGAACTAGATATTCGCATAGACCACATGTTACCACCGGCATGGAGACAGACGCTCAAGCGGCCCAGCTTCGGAGTGGACAGCACTTGATCATGACACAAGTGAGCTCAAGTACAACACGTTAGATACTTAGACGCGCTAGTAGAGTACACCAGATGCCTGAGTGGTCAGACTGATTCCCACAACAGGCTTGCTGCTGCATTGCTGATGCTCAGGCATCCCTATGTGCGATCTTCTGACCCACCTCAAACATAACACATACATTATGACACAAGGGCTACAAACGTCAGTCTGTGTTGTACCACGGAAACAGGCACACACAGCAGAGAACTCGAGGTTGAGATCGGCCACATGCTACCAGCGGCATGGCGACAGAAGCTCAAGCAGTTCAGCTTAGGAGTGTCTAGCACTTGATCATCACACACGCGAGCTCAAGCACAACAAGTCATACTGACACGCGCTACCAGAGAGCACATAGTGCCTGGAGGGTCAGAGAGATTCCCACGACAAACATGTGACCGCATTGCTGACGCTCAAACATCCCTATGTGCGATCTCCTCATCCCCCTCGAACGGACAATACTAATAGGTCACTAACTTCGCTCCGTGTTGCGCCACGGAAACAGGCACCCACAACGGAGAACTAGCTATTCGTATAGACCACATGTTACCACCGACATGGAGACAGACGCTCAAGCGGTCCAGCTTCGGAGTGGACAGCACTTGATCATGACACAAGTGAGCTCAAGCACGACACGTTAGACACTTAGACGCGCTAGTAGAGTACACAAGATACCTGAAGATTCAGACTTATTTCCACAACAGGCTTGCATCAGCATTGCTGACGCTCAGACATCCCTTTGTGCGATCTGCTGGCCCTCCTCAAACATATCGCATACATTATGACAAGTGGGCTACACACCTCGGCCTGTGTTGTACCACGGACACAGGCACACACAGCGGAGAACTCGAGGTTGAGATCGGCCACATGCTACCAGCGGCATGGCGACAGAAGCTCAAGCAGTTCAGCTTAGGAGTGTCTAGCACCTGATCATCACACACGCGAGCTCAAACACAACAAGTCATACTGAGACGCGCTACCAGAGAGCAGAGGGTCAGAGAGATTCCCACAACAAACTTGCTACCCGCTTTGCTGACGCTCAGGTTTCCCTATGTGTGACCTCCTCATCCCCCTCGAACGGACGATACTGGCTGGACACTAGCTTCAATCTGTGTTGTGCTGCGGAAACGGGCACCCACAACGGAGAACTAGATATTCGCATAGACCACATGTTACCACCGGCATGGAGACAGACGCTCAAGCGGCCCAGCTTCGGAGTGGACAGCACTTGATCATGACACAAGTGAGCTCAAGTACAACACGTTAGATACTTAGACGCGCTAGTAGAGTACACCAGATGCCTGAAGTGTCATATATATACATACACATGTATTCCAACAACAGGCTTGCATCTGCATTGCTGACGCTCAGACATCCCTATGTGCGATCTGTTGACCCACTTCAAGCATAACACACACATCATGACACATTGGCTACAAACCTCGGACTGTGTTGTACCACAGAAACAGGCACACATGTCGGAGAACTCGAGGTTGATATCGGCCACGTGCTACACGCGGCAAGGAGAGAGAAGCTCAATTAGTTCAGCTTAGGCGTGTACTGCACTTGATCATTACACACGCGAGCTCAAACACAAAAAAGTCAAACTGAAACGCGCTACAAGAGAGCACATAATGACTGAAGGATCAGAGAGATTCCCACAACAAACTTGTAACCGCATTGCTGACGCTCAGGCATCCCGATGTGTGATCTCCTCATCCCACTCGAACGGACAATACTGGTTGGTCACTAGCTTCCATCTGCTTGGTGCAACGGAAACAGACACCGAGAACTGGATGCTCGTATAGACCACATGTTACCACCGGCATGGAGACAGACGCTCAAGCGGTCAGCTTCGGAGTGGACAGCACTTAATCATGACACAAGTGAGCTCAAGCACAACATGTTGAAATCTGAGACGCGCTAGTAGAGTACACGAGATGCCTGAAGGGTCATATGTTTTCCCACAACAGGCTTGCATCAGCATTGCCGACGCTCAGAAATCCCTATGTGCAGTCTGCTGACCCACATCGAACATAACATATACATTATGGCAAATTGGCTGCAAACCTTGTTCTGCGTTGTACCACGGAAGCAGACACACACAACGGAGAACTCGAGGTTGATTACGGCCACATGCTACCAGCAGCATGGCGACAGAAGCTCAATAATACATTATGACGAGGTGGCTACCAACCTCGGCCTGTGTTGTACCACGGAAACAGGTACACACTTCGGAGAACTCGAGGTTGATATCGGCCACATGCTACACGCGGCATGGAGACAGAAGCTCAATTAGTTCAGCTAAGGAGTGTACTGCACTTGATCATCACACACGCGAGCTCAAACACCAAAAGTCTTACGGAACCGCGCTTCAAGAGAGCACGAAAAGACTGGATGGTCAGAGAGATTCCCACAACAAACTTGTAACCGAATTGCTGACGCTCAGGTATCCCTATGTGTGATCTCCTTATCCCCCTGGAACTGGCAGTACTGGTTGGTCACTAACTTCGATCTGTGTGGTGCCGTGGAAACAAGCACCCGCAACGGAGAACTGGATGCTCGTATAGACCACATGCTACCACCGGCATGGAGACAGACGCTCAAGCGGTTCAGCTTCAGAGCGGACAGCACTTGATCATGACACAAGAGAGCTCAAGCACAACACGTTATGTACTTAGGCGCGCTAGTAGAAAACACAAGATGCCTGGAGGGTCAGAGGTATCACAACAGGCTCGCATCTGCATTGCTGGCGCTCAAACATCCCTATATGAGATCTGCGAATCTACATCAAATATAGCATATACGTTATGACTGGTTGGCTATAAGCCTCGACCTGTGCTGCGCCACAAGAAACAAGCACACACAACAAAGAACTCGAGGTTGATTACGGCCACATGCTACCAGCGGCATGGCGACAGAAGCTCAAGCAGTTCAGCTTAGGAGTGTACAGCACTTGATCATCACGCGCGCGAGCTCAAACACAAAAAAGTCGTACTGAAACGCGCTACAAGAGAACATAGGGTCAAAGAGATTCCCACAACAAACTTGCAACCGCATTGCTGACGCTCAAGAATCCCTGTGTGTGATCTCCTCATCCCCCTCGAACGGACAATACTGGTTGGCCACTAGCTTCGATCTGTGTTGTGCCACGGAAACAAGCACCCGCAACGGATAACTAGATATCCGTGTAGACCACATGGTACCAACGGCATGGAGACAGAAGCTCAAGCGGTTCAGCTTCGGTGTGGACAGCACTTAATCATGACACAAGCGAGCTCAAGCACAACACGTTATGTACGTTGGCGCGCTAGTAGAAAACACAAGATGCCTGGAGGGTCAGAGATAGTGTCACAACAGGCTCGCATCAGCATTGCTGACGCTCAGACATCCCTATGTGCGATCTGCTAATATACCCCGCTGGTTGGCTACACGCCTCGACCTGTGCTTCGCAAAAAGGAAACAGGCACAAACAGCGGAGAACTCGAGGTTGATATAGGCCACATGCTACCAGCGGCATGGAACCAGAAGTTCAAGCTGTTCAGCTTTGGAGTGTACAGCACTTGATCATCATACACGTGAGCTCAAACACAATCAATCATACTGAGACAGGCTACAAGAGAACACGGAAAAACTGGAGGGTCAGAGAGATTCCCACAACAAACTTGCAACCGCATTGCTGACACTCAGATGTCCCTGTGTGTGATCTCCTCATCCCTTTCAAAAGTACACTTGCACTTTGTCACTAGCTTCTATGTGTGGTGTGCCACGGAAACAGGCACACACAACGGAGATCTAGAGATTCATATGGACCACATGTTACCACTGGCATGGCGACAGAAGCTCAAGCGGTTCAGCTTCGGAGTGGACATCACTTGATCATGACACAAGTGAGCTCAAGCACAACACGTTATGTACTTAGGCGCGCTAATGTAGTACACGAGTGTCCTGGAGGGTCAAAGATATTGTCAAAACAGGCTTGCATCAGCATTGCTGACGCTCAAACATCCATGCGTGCGATCTGCTAATCCACCTCGAATATAAAAGTTGCACGTTCGATCTGTGCTCCACCAAAAAAAGAAACAGGCACAAACAGCGGATAACTTGCTGTTTATATAAGCCACAAGGTACCAGCGGCATGGCGACAGAAGCTCAAGCAGTTCAGCTTAGGAGTGTACAGAACTGGCTCATCACACACGTGAGCTCAAACAGAAAAAGCATACTGAGACGTGCTACAACAGAACACAGAGTGTCTGGATGGCCAGGGGGATTCCCACAACTATCTTGCAACCGCATTGCTGACGCTCAGGTATCCCTATGTGTGATCTCTTCATCCCACACAAACGTACAGTTGCAATTGGCCGCCAGCTTCGATATGCGTTGCGCCACGGAAACAGGCACCCGCAACGGAGAACTAGATATCCGTATAGACCACATATTACCACCGACATGGAGACAGAAGCTCAAGCGGTTCAGCTTCAGAGTGGACAGCACTTGATCATGACACAAGTGAGATCTAACAGCACACGTGACATGGTGAGACGTGCGAATAGAGTACACAAAATCCCTGGAGGGTCAGAGAGATTTCCACAACAAACTTGCAACCGCAATGCTGACGCTCAGACATTCTTACGCGTGGTCCCTCCGTTCCCCCACACATAACATATACGTAATGATTGCTTGGCTACAAGATTCGTTCTGAGTTCTGCCACGAAAGCAGGCACACACACAGCGGAGGGCAGGAGGTTGGTATAGGCCACACGTGACCACCTATGGTTTTTGAAAAAGGTTTGCATGCTCTTCTGTCCGGCCTTCCAACCGACCAAGACGGTCCAAGAGGCCCCCAAGATCGCCCAATAGGCCTTTAAGATGACCCCATAACGCAAGAGGCCCCCAAGGCGGCCCCAAGGCGGCCCCAAGAGGACCCAAGAGGGCTCCAAGACGCCCCAGATGGCCTCCAAAACGGCCCCTGAACACCCCAAGAGGGCCCTAAATCGGCCCAGGGAGATCCGCAAGACGGCGTCCGTCGTCGTCAGACGGGCCAGGAAGCCATCAAGACTGCCCTAGATGGCTCTAAGATGTCCCAAGACGGCCCAAGAGGACCCCAAGGGGTCTCCAAGACGGCCCAAGAGGCCCCCAAGAGGGCCTCTAGGAAGGCCCGAAGAGGCCACAATCAAGCTTATTTCCATTGGGTACTTGAAGGGAATTTGGAGACAAAGCAGGAAGTCCAGCACACACAACGGAGAACTCTAGGTTGATCTAGGCCACATGCCACCAGCGGCATGGAGACAGAACCTCAGGTGTTTCAACTCAGGATAATACAGAACTTGGTCATCACACTAGTGACCTCGCACACTAAAAGTCATACTGCGACGCGCTACAAAAGAACACACAATGACTGGAGGGTCAGAGAGATTCCCACAACAAACTTGCAACCGCATTGCTGACGCTCAGGTATCCCCATGTGTGATCTCCTCAACCCTCTGGAACTGGCAGTACTGGTTGGTCACTAGCTTCGATCTGTGTGGCACCATGGAAAAAGGCACCCAAGCACAACACGTTAGACACCACTTAGCTGCGCTAGTAGAGTACACGAGATGCCTGGAGGGTCAGATAGATTGCCACAACAGGCTTGCATCAGCATTGCTGACGCTTGAACATCCCTCTGTGCGACCTGCGAATCTACCTCAAATCTACCATATACGTTATGACTGGTTGGCTATAAGCCTCGACCTGTGCAGCGCCACAGGAAACAGGCACACACAGCGGAGAACTCGAGGTTGATATAGGCCACATGCTACCAGCGGCATGGAACCAAAAGCTCAACCAGTCCAGCTTAGGAGTGTACAGCACCTGATCATCACACACGTGAGCTCACACACAAACAGTCATACTGAGACGCGCTACAAGAGAACAGAGGGTCAGAGAGATTCCCACAACAAACTTGCAACCGCATTGCTGGCGCTCAGGTATCCCTATGTGTGATCTCCTCATCCCCCTGGAACTAGCAGTACTGGTTGGTCACTAGCTTCGATCTGTGTGGTGCCATGGAAACAGGCACCCACAACGGAGAACTAGATGTTCGTATAGACCACATGTTACCACCGGCATGGAGACAGACGCTCCAGCGGTTCAGCTTCGGAGTGGACAGCACTTGATCGTGACACACGTGAGCTCAAGCACAACACGTTAGACACTTAGACGCGCTAGTAGAGTACACGAGATGCCTGGAGGGTCAGATATACTGCCACAACAGGCTTGCATCAGCACTGCTGACGCTTGAACATCCCTCTGTGCGACCTGCGAATCTACCTCAAATCTAGCATATACGTTATGACTGGTTGGCTATAAGCCTCGACCTGTGCAGCGCCACAGGAAACAGGCACACACAGCGGAGAACCCGAGGTGGATATAGGCCACATGCTACCAGCGGCATGGAACCAAAAGCTCAAGCAGTTCAGCTTAGGAGTGTACAGCACCTGATCATCACACACGTGAGCTCACACACAAACAGTCATACTGAGACGCGCTACAAGAGAACAGAGGGTCAGAGAGATTCCCACAACAAACTTGCAACCGCATTGCTGACGCTCAGGTATCCCTATGTGTGATCTCCTCATCCCCCTGGAACTGGCAGTACTGGTTGGTCACTAGCTTCGATCTGTGGGGTGCCATCGAAACAGGCACCTACAACGGAGAACTAGATGTTCGTGTAGACCACATGGTACCACCGGCATGGAGACAGGCGCTCCAGCGGTTCAGCTTCGGAGTGGACAGCACTTGATCATGACACAAGTGAGCTCAAGCACAATACGTTCGATACTTAGACGCGCTAGTAGAAAACACAAGATGCCTGGAGGGTCAGAGATATTGTCACAACAGGTTCGCATCTGCATTGCTGACGCTTAAACATCCCTATGTGAGATCTGCGAATCTACCTCAAATCGGAGGTGAGGGGGGGTGAGATCGAAGTGGAACGGAGAGCCCCCCTACCGGGAAATCGATTTCGGTTTCGTGTTCGTGCGTGCCGTGCGTGCGGGCGAGGCGAAACTGCGTGGGCGGGCGAGAGAAAATCTCCTGTGGCTGAGGCGCGGCCGGAACAGATGTTTCCCTTCCGGGCGGCCGGTGGCGCGCGGTGTCCCGCCGGTGTCCCGCTGGTGTCCCGTCGGTTCTCCTGTGGCTGAGGCGCGGCCGGACCAAATGTTTCCCTTCCGGGCGGCCGGTGGCGCGCGGTGTCCCGCCGGTGTCCCGCTGGTGTCCCGTCGGTCCCGTCGGTGTCCCGATGATGATGTGGATGATTATGATGGTGATGGATGATGATGATGGATGATGATGGCGATGATGATGATGATGATGATGATGATGATGATGATGATGATGATGATGATGATGATGATGATGATGATGATGATGATGATGATGATGTTGGTGTTGTTGATGATGATGACGTCGATTGTGAGATCGATTGTGATATCGATAGTGAGACCGAATGTGAGATCGATTGTGAGATAGATAGTGAGATCGATTGTGAGATCGATAATGAGATCGATTGTGAGATTGATAGTGAGACCAAATGTGAAACCGAATGTAAGATCGATAGTGAGATCGATTGTGATATCGATAGTGAGATCGATCGTAAGACCGAATGTGAGACCAAATGTGAGATCGACTGTGATATCGATTGTGAGATCGATTGTGAGATCGACAGTGAGACCGAATGTGAGATCGACTGTGAGATCGATTGTGAGACCGAATGTGAGATCGATTGTGAGATCGATGGTGAGATCGATAGTGATATCGATAATGAGATCGAATGTGAGATCGATAGCGAGATCGATTGAGTGAGACGTTGGTTCCCCCTCCCCCCTCACCTCCTTATCACCCGCAGGGTGGTCGTATAGGTATAGCATATACGTTATGACTGGTTGGCTATAAGCCTCGACCTGTGCAGCGCCACAGGAACCACGCACACACAGCGGAGAACCCGAGGTTGATATGGGCCACATGCTACCAGCGGCATGGAACCAAAAGCTCAACCAGTCCAGCTTAGGAGTGTACAGCACCTGATCATCACACACGTGAGCTCAACACACAAACAGTCATACTGAGACGCGCTACAAGAGAACAGAGGGTCAGAGAGATTCCCACAACAAACTTGCAACCGCATTGCTGACGCTCAGGTATCCCTATGTGTGATCTCCTCATCCCCCTGGAACTGGCGGTACTGGTTGGTCACTAGCTTCGATCTGTGTGGTGCCATGGAAACAGGCACCCACAACGGAGAACTAGATGTTCGTATAGACCACATGTCACCACCAGCATGGAGACAGACGCTCCAGCGGTTCAGCTTCGGAGTGGACAGCACTTGATCATGACACAAGCTATGGGCCTCGACCTGTGCAGCGCCACAGGAAACAGACACACACAGCGGAGAACTCGAGGTTGATATAGGCCACATGCTACCAGCGGCATGGAACCAAAAGCTCAAGCAGGTCAGGTTAGGAGTGTACAGCACCTGATCATCACACATGTGAGCTCACACACAAACAGTCATACTGAGACGCGCTACAAAAGAACAGAGGGTCAGAGAGATTCCCACAACAAACTTGCAACCGCATTGCTGACGCTCAGGTATCCCTATGTGTGATCTCTTCATCCCCCTGGAACTGGCAGTACTGGTTGGTCACTAGCTTCGATCTGTGGGGTGCCATCGAAACAGGCACCCCCAACGGAGAACTAGATGTTCGCGTAGACCACATGGTACCACCGGCATGGAGACAGACGCTCCAGCGGTTCAGCTTCGGAGTGGACAGCACTTGATCATGACACAAGTGAGCTCAAGCACAATACGTTCGATACTTAGACGCGCTAGTAGAAAACACAAGATGCCTGGAGGGTCAGAGATATTGTCACAACAGGTTCGCATCTGCATTGCTGACGCTTAAACATCCCTATGTGAGATCTGCGAATCTGCCTCAAATCGGAGGTGAGGGGGTGAGATCGAAGTGGAACGGAGAGCCCCCCTACCGGGAAATCGATTTCGGTTTCGTGTTCGTGCGTGCCGTGCGTGCGGGCGAGGCGAAACTGCGTGGGCGGGCGAGAGAAAGTCTCCTGTGGCTGAGGCGCGGCCGGAACAAATGTTTCCCTTCCGGGCGGCCGGTGGCGCGCGGTGTCCCGCTGGTGTCCCGCTGGTGTCCCGTCGGTTCTCCTGTGGCTGAGGCGCGGCTGGACCAAATGTTTCCCTTCCGGGCGGCTGGTGGCGCGCGGTGTCCCGCCGGTGTCCCGCTGGTGTCCCGTCGGTGTCCCGATGATGATGTGGATGATTATGATGATGATGGTGATGATGATGGTGATGATGGCGATGATGATGATGATGATGATGATGATGATGATGATGATGATGATGATGATGATGATGATGATGATGATGATGCTGATGTTGGTGTTGTTGATGATGACGTCGATTGTGAGATCGATTGTGATATCGATAGTGAGACCGAATGTGAGATCGATTGTGAGATCGATAGTGAGATCGATTGTGAGATCGAAAATGAGATCGATTGTGAGATCGATAGTGAGACCGAATGTGAAACCGAATGTAAGATCGATAGTGAGACCGATTGTGAGATCGATAGTGAGATCGATCGTGAGACCGAATGTGAGACCGAATGTGAGATCGACTGTGAGATCGATTGTGAGATCGATTGTGAGATCGACAGTGAGACCGAATGTGAGACCGAATGTGAGATCGAATGTGAGACCGAATGTGAGATCGATTGTGGCATCGATAGTGAGATCGATAGTGATATCGATACTGAGATCGAATGTGAGATCGATAGCGAGATCAATTGAGTGAGATGTTGGTTCCCCCTCCCCCCTCACCTCCTCATCACCCGCAGGGTGGTCGTATAGGTATAGCATATACGTTATGACTGGTTGGCTATAAGCCTCGACCTGTGCAGCGCCACAGGAACCAGGCACACACAGCGGAGAACCCGAGGTTGATATGGGCCACATGCTACCAGCGGCATGGAACCAAAAGCTCAAGCAGTCCAGGTTAGGAGTGTACAGCACCTGATCATCACACACGTGAGCTCAAACACAAACAGTCATACTGAGACGCGCTACAAGAGAACAGAGGGTCAGAGAGATTCCCACAACAAACTTGCAACCGCATTGCTGACGCTCAGGTATCCCTATGTGTGATCTCCTCATCCCCCTGGAACTGGCGGTACTGGTTGGTCACTAGCTTCGATCTGTGTGGTGCCATCGAAACAGGCACCCACAACGGAGAACTAGATGTTCGTATAGACCACATGTCACCACCAGCATGGAGACAGACGCTCCAGCGGTTCAGCTTCGGAGTGGACAGCACTTGATCATGACACAAGCTATGGGCCTCGACCTGTGCAGCGCCACAGGAAACAGACACACACAGCGGAGAACTCGAGGTTGATATAGGCCACATGCTACCAGCGGCATGGAACCAAAAGCTCAAGCAGGTCAGGTTAGGAGTGTACAGCACCTGATCATCACACACGTAAGCTCAAACACAAACAGTCATACTGAGTCGCGCTACAAGAAAACAGAGGGTCAGAGAGATTCCCACAAAAAAACTTGCAACCGCATTGCTGACGCTCAGGTATCCCTATGTGTGATCTTTTCATCCCCCTGGAACTGGCAGTACTGGTTGGTCACTAGCTTCGATCTGTGTGGTGCCATGGAAACAGGCACCCACAACGGAGAACTAGATGTTCGTATAGACCACATGTTACCACCGGCATTGAGACAGACGCTCCAGCGGTTCAGCTTCGGAGTGGACAGCACTTGATCATGACACACGTGAGCTCAAGCACAACACGTTAGACACTTAGACGCGCTAGTAGAGTACACGAGATGCCTGGAGGGTCAGATATATTGCCACAACAGGCTTGCATCAGCATTGCTGACGCTTAAACATGCCTGTGTGAAATCTGCGAATCTACCTCAAATGTAGCATGTACGTTATGACTGGTTGGCTATAAGCCTCGACCTGTGCAGCGCCACAGGAAACAGACACACACAGCGGAACACTCGAGGTTGATGTAGGCCACATGCTACCAGCGGCATGAAACCAAAAACTGAAGCAGGTCTGGTTAGGAGTGTACAGCACCTGATCATCACACATGTGAGCTCACACACAAACAGTCATACTGAGACGCGCTGCAAGAGAACAGAGGGTCAGAGAGATTCCCACAACAAACTTGCAACCGCATTGCTGACGCTCAGGTATCCCTATGTGTGATCTCCTCATCCCCCTGGAACTGGCAGTACTGGTTGGTCACAGGCTTCGATATGTGGGGTGTCATGGAAACAGGCACCCACAACGGAAAACTAGATGTTCGTATAGACCACATGGTACCACCGGCATGGAGACAGACGCTCCAGCGGTTCAGCTTCGGAGTGGACAACACTTGATCATGACACTAGTGAGCTCAAGCACAACACGTTAGACACTTAGACGCGCTAGTAGAAAACACCAGATGCCTGGAGGGTCAGATATATTGCCACAAAAGGTTCGCATCAGCATTGCTGACGCTTAAACATCCCTATGTGAGATCTGCGAATCTACCTCACATCGGAAGTGAATGGGTGAGATCGAAGTGGAACGGAGAGCCCCCCTACCGGGAAATCGATTTCGGTGTCGTGTTCGTGCGTGCCGTGCGTGCGGGCGAGGCGAAGCTGCGTGGGCGGGCGAGAGAAAGTCTCCTGTGGCTGAGGCGCGGTCGGACCACATGTTTCCCTTCCGGGCGGCCGGTGGCGCGCGGTGTCCCGCCGGTGTCCCGCTGGTGTCCCGTCGGTTCTCCTGTGGCTGAGGCGCGGCCGGACCAAATGTTTCCCTTCCGGGCGGCCGGTGGCGCGCGGTGTCCCGCCGGTGTCCCGCTGGTGTCCCGTCGGCGTCCCGTCGGTGTCCCGATGATGATGTGTATGATTATGATGATGATGGTGATGATGATGGTGGTGATGGCGATGATGATGATGATGATGATGTTGGTGTTCCCTCGACAGCAGGACCAAGTATGCAATTGGTGGTCCGTCGCAGAGAGCATAACAGAGTCATGTCCCGATAAACCCGCGTGGGGCGAGTGCACTCGGGGCGCTTCGACGCACAGCCAGAGACCGTGTATCTAGCTTGCATGCGAGCGGGTGCTTGCGAAAGACTGGCGGTGGCCGATCCGAGTCGCAAGTAATTCAGAGATCCATTACACGCAGGCGAGCGGGTGCCCGAGTCACTTAACGTAAAAAAGATGCAAATATGGCCGTGGCATCTTCGATGCCTCGTTGGCGGCGCCCACGATCTCCTCAAGAGGGGGCAGGCATGCGGTGGATGCGCCCTGCGCTCTGCGTACGCCCGTATAGGAGAAAAAAATGAGACAGCGACTGCACAGTGAGGATACGGCGGGCACCGTCCTACATCCTACGCCCCGTCGACCTTGGCCATGTGCTTGATCAGGTCAACGACACGGCACGAATAGCCCCACTCGTTGTCGTACCAGGCCACGAGCTTCACGAACGTGGGGTCCAGCATGATGCCCGCCTTGGAATCGAAGGTGCTGGAGATGGGCACGTCTCGAAGTCGGTGGACACGAGAGCCTCGTCGCAGTAGCCCAAGTATCCCTTCATGTCGCCCTCGGAGCGCCTCTTGATCTCGGCGCAGATCTCCTCGTAGGTCGTCGCCTTCTCCAGCTCACAGGTGAGGTCAACGACCGACACGTCGATGGTGGGCACGCGGAAGGCCATGCCCATGAGCTTGCCCGCCCCCTCTGGAAGCCAATGATGAGAATCTTGTTGGACGCCATGTAGGAGTGCATGCAGTAATGCCGGAGGGCTTGCGCTATCATGTTCATCTGGCAGAACGTTGCTCAGGGGCTCGTCGTTATTTATGAAGTCGCCGTCCTGCCAGAAGCCATAGCAGGCCTCGACGAAAGGCTTCGGCTGCAGGCCGTGCGTGGTCAACACGCAGGGCGAGTCCGCCATGCGCGAACTGACAACCACCTTTTCCACCTTGTCGCCCAGCACCTCCTTCATCAGCTTTGTCAGCGGCTCGAACTCCGCCTTCAGCTCCTCCAACTTCTTCTTCTTCTTCTCGTCCTCGTCCTCGAGGTCCAAACCTTCCTTAGTCGTCGACTTGAGCTTCTTGCCGTCGAACTCCTTCAGCTGCTGCACGGAGTACTCATCGATGGGTTCGGTCATGTAGAGGACCTCAAGACCCTTCTTGCGCAGCGTTTCCAGGAAAGGCGAGGACGACGCCGCTGCGATGCTCTCCCCCGTACTGTAGTTAATGTCATTCTGCCCCTCCTTCATGCGGTCCACATACTCCTTCAGGCTGATGATCTCATCTCCAGATTTCGAAGTGTGGTAGCGCATAAGCTCCGCGGCCTTGGTGCGGTTGGTGGAATCTTCGTGCACGCCAAGCTTGAGGCGCTTGCCGAACTGCTCGTGGAACTTCTTGTAGTCGTCCTTCTTCTCGGCGATCTCCGCAAACTTATCGAGGCACTTATTGACGAGATTCTTCTTGATCGCTCGCACGATCTTGTTCTGCTGCAGCGTCTCGCGGGAGAGGTTCGGTTTGATGATGGTGTCGGCCACCAGGCCAGGCCCGTCGAACAAGCGCAGGTGCTGCGGCGGGACGTAGATGTCGTAGCTCTTGTCGTAGCCGACGTCACCCATCCCCTGGTTGCTCCCGATTCTGAGGATCAACACGGTGCACATCATGGCGCGGCTGTTCGTGATGTTGCGGTCGAACAAGGCCGATTGCCCTTCTTCACGTCGGACTCGACACGGCGCGGCGTGCAGAGCACACGCGCCGGTGCACATCGCCCTGCGCGGGTGTGGTGCTTGGCCCTCTGCAGACTGCGAAAGCAAGGGGGGGCGCGTCCTCTGAGGCCGCTGCGCCTCCGATGGCTCGAGCTCGCGGCGGCCTTTGATGTTGGTGTTGTTGATGATGATGATGATGATGACGTCGATTGTGAGATCAATTGTGATATCGATAGTGAGACCGAATGTGAGATCGATTGTGAGATCGATAGTGAGATCGATTGTGAGATCGATAATGAAATCGATTGTGAGATCGATAGTGAGACCGAATGTGAAACCGAATGTAAGATCGATAGTGAGATCGATTGTGAGATCGATAGTGAAATCGATCGTGAGACCGAATGTGAGACCGAATGTGAGATCGACTGTGAGATCGATAGTGAGATCGATTGTGAGATCGATAATGAGATCGATTGTGAGATCGATATTGAGACCAAATGTGAAACCGAATGTGAGATCGATAGTGAGATCGATTGTGAGATCGATAGTGAGATCGATAGTGAGACCGATTGTGAGACCGGATGTGAGATCGTCTGTGAGATCGATTGTGAGATCGATTGTGAGATCGACAGTGAGACCGAATGTGAGACCGAATGTGAGATCGATAGTGAGATCGATCGTGAGACCGAATGTGAGATCGATAGCGAGATCGATAGTAATATCGATAATGAGATCGAATGTGAGATCGATAGCGAGATCGACTGAGTGAGACGTTGGTTCCCCCTCCCCCCTCACCTCCTTATCACCCGCAGGGTGGTCGTATAGGTAAAGCATATACGTTATGACTGGTTGGCTATAAGCCTCGACCTGTGCAGCGCCACAGGAACCAGGCACACACAGCGGAGAACCCGAGGTTGATATGGGCCACATGCTACCAGCGGCATGGAACCAAAAGCTCAAGCAGTCCAGCTTAGGAGTGTACAGCACCTGATCATCACACACGTGAGCTCAAACACAAACAGTCATACTGAGACGCGCTACAAGAGAACAGAGGGTCAGAGAGATTCCCACAACAAACTTGCAACCACATTGCTGACGCTCAGGTATCCCTGTGTGTGATATCCTCATCCCCCTGGAACTGGCAGTACTGGTTGGTCACTAGCTTCGATCTGTGTGGTGCCATGGAAACAGGCACCCACAACGGAGAACTAGATGTTCGTATAGACCACATGTTACCACCGGCATGGAGACAGACGCTCCAGCGGTTCAGCTTCGGAGTGGACAGCACTTGATCATGACACAAGCTATGGGCCTCGACCTGTGCAGCGCCACAGGAAACAGGCACACACAGCGGAGAACTCGAGGTTGATATAGGCCACATGCTACCAGCGGCATGGAACCAAAGCCTCAAGCAGTTCAGCTTAGGAGTGTACAGCACCTGATCATCACACACGTGAGCTCAAACACAAACAGTCATACTGAGCCGCGCTACAAGAGAACAGAGGGTCAGAGAGATTCCCACAACAAACTTGCAACCACATTGCTGACGCTCAGGTATCCCTATGTGTGATCTCCTCATCCCCCTGGAACTAGCAGTACTGGTTGGTCACTAGCTTCGATCTGTGTGGTGCCATGGAAACAGGCACCCACAACGGATAACTAGATGTTCGTATAGACCACATGGTACCACCGGCATGGAGACAGACGCTCCAGCGGTTCAGCTTCGGAGTGGACAGCACTTGATCATGACACACGTGAGCTCAAGCACAACACGTTAGACACTTAGACGCGCTAGTAGAGTACACGAGATGTCTGGAGGGTCAGATAGATTGCCACAACAGGCTTGCATCAGCACTGCTGACGCTTAAACATCCCTATTTGCGACCTGTGAATCTACCTCAAATGTAGCATATACGTTATGAATGGTTGGCTATAAGCCTCGACCTGTGCAGCGCCACACGAAGCAGGCACACACACAGCGGAGAAGCCGAGGTTGATATAGGCCACATGCTACCAGCGGCATGGCGACAGAAGCTCAAGCAGTTCAGCTTAGGAGTGTACAGCACCTGATCATCACACACGTGAGCTCAAACACAAACAGTCATACCGAGACGCGCTACAAGAGAACAGAGGGTCAGAGAGATTCCCACAACAAACTTGCAACCGCATTGCTGACACTCAGGTATCCCTATGTGTGATCTCCTCATCCCCCTGGAACTGGCAGTACTGGTTGGTCACTAGCTTCGATCTGTGTGGTGCCATGGAAACAGGCACCCACAACGGAGAACTAGATGTTCGTATAGACCACATGTTACCACCGGCATGGAGACAGACGCTCCAGCGGTTCAGCTTCGGAGTGGACAGCACTTGATCATGACACAAGTGGGCTCAAGCACAACACGTTCGATACTTAGACGCGCTAGTAGAAACACGAGATGCCTGGAGGGTCAGAGATATCGCCATAACAGACTTGCATCAGCATTGCTGACGCTTAAACATCCCTATGTGCGACCTGCGAATCTACCTCAAATGTAGCATATACGTTATGACTGGTTGGCTATAAGCCTCGACCTGTGCAGCGCCACAGGAAACAGGCACACACAGCGGAGAACTCGAGGTTGATATAGGCCACATGATAACAGCGGCATGGAACCAAAAGCTCAAGCAGTTCAGCTTAGGAGTGTACAGCACCTGATCATCACACACGTGAGCTCAAACACAAACAGTCATACTGAGACGCGCTACAAGAGAACAGAGGGTCAGAGAGATTCCCACAACAAACTTGCAACCGCATTGCTGACGCTCAGGTATCCCTATGTGTGATCTCCTCATCCCCCTGGAACTGGCAGTACTGGTTGGTCACTAGCTTCGATCTGTGGGGTGCCATGGAAACAGGCACCCACAACGGAGAACTAGATGTTCGTATAGACCACATGTTACCACCAGCATGGAGACAGACGCTCCAGCGGTTCAGCTTCGGAGTGGACAGCACTTGATCATGACACAAGTGAGCTCAAGCACAACACGTTTGATACTTAGACGCGCTAGTAGAGTACACGAGATGCCTGGAGGGTCAGATATATTGCCACAACAGGCTTGAATCAGCACTGCTGACGCTTCAACATCCCTATGTGCGATCTGCAAGTCTACCTCACATATAGCATATACGTTATGACTGGTTGGCTATAAGCCTCGACCTATGCAGCGCCACAGGAAACAGGCACACACAGCGGAGAACTCGAGGTTGATATAGGTCATATGCTACCAGCGGCATGGAACCAAAAGCTCAAGCAGTTCAGCTTAGGAGTGTACAGCACCTGATCATCACACGCGTGAGCTCAACACACAAACAGTCATACTGAGACGCGCTACAAGAGGACAGAGGGTCAGAGAGATTCCCACAACAAACTTGCAACCACATTGCTGACGCTCAGGTATCCCTGTGTGATCTCCTCATCCCCCTGGATCTGGCAGTACTGGTTGGTCACTAGCTTCGATCTGTGTGGTGCCATGGAAACAAGCACCCACAACGGAGAACTAGATGTTCGTATAGACCACATGTTACCACCAGCATGGAGACAGACGCTCCAGCGGTTCAGCTTCGGAGTGGACAGCACTTGATCATGACACAAGTGAGCTCAAGCACAACACATTAGATACTTAGACGCGCTAGTAGAGTACACGAGATGCTAGACATATTGCCACAACAGGCTTGCATCAGCATTGCTGACGCTTCAACATCCCTATGTGCGATCTGCGAATATACCTCACATATAGCATATACGTTATGACTGGTTGGCTGTACGCCTCGACCTGTGCAGCGACACAGGAAACAGGTGCACACAGCGGAGAACTCGAGGTTGATATAGGCCACATGCTACCAGCGGCATGGCGACAGAAGCTCAAGCAGTTCAGCTTAGGAGTGTACAGCACTTGATTATCACACATGTGAACTCAAACACAAACAGTCATACTGAGACGCGCTACAAGAGAACAGGGGGTCAGAGAGATTCCCACAACAAACTTGCAACCGCATTGCTGACGCTCAGGTATCCCTATGTGTGATCTTCTCATCCCCCTGGAACTGGCAGTACTGGTTGGTCACTAGCTTCGATCTGTGTGGTGCCATCGAAACAAGCACCCACAACGGAGAACTAGATGTTCGTATAGACCACATGTTACCACCAGCATGGAGACAGACGCTCCAGCGGTTCAGCTTCGGAGTGGACAGCACTTGATCATGACACAAGTGAGCTCAAACACAACACATTAGATACTTAGACGCGATAGTAGAGTACACGAGATGCCAGATCTATTGCCACAACAGGCTTGCATCAGCATTGCTGACGCTGCAACATCCCTATGTGCGATCTGCGAATCTACCTCACATATAGCATATACGTTATGACTGGTTGGCTATAAGCCTCGACCTGTGCAGCGCCACAGGAAACAGGTGCACACAGCGGAGAACTCGAGGTTGATATAGGCCACATGCTACCAGCGGCATGGCGACAGAAGCTCAAGCAGTTCAGCTTAGGAGTGTACAGCACTTGATTATCACACGCGTGAGCTCAAGCCAAAAAAAACTTTATCAGACGCGCTACAAGAGAACACAGAAAGACTGGAGTGTCAGAGATACTCCCACAACAAAATTGCAACCACATTCCTGACACTCATATATCCATGTGTGTGATCTCCTCATCCCTCTCAAACGTACACTTGCAATTGGTCACTAGCTTCGATGTGTTGTGCCACCGGAACAGGCACACACAATGGAGATCTATAAATTCATAAATTCATACTGACCACATGTTACCACTGGCATGGCGACATAAGCTCAAGCGGTTCAGCTTCGGAGTGGTCATCACTTGATCATAACGCAAGTGATATCAAGCACAACGCGTTCGATACTTAGACGCGCTAGTAGAAAACACAAGATGCCTGGAGGGTTAAAGATATTGCCACAACAGGCTTGCATCAACCTTGCTGACGCTTCAACATCCCTATGTGCGATCTGCGAATCTACCTCACATATAGCATATACGTTATGACTGGTTGGCTATACGCCTCGACCGGTGCTGCGCCACAGGAAACAAGCACACACAGCGGAGAACTCGCTGTTGATATAAGCCACGTACTACCAGCGGCATGGAAAAAGAAGCTCAAGCAGTTCAGCTCAAAAGTACAGAACTGGCTCATCACACACGTGAGCACAATAGAAAAAGCATACTCAGACGCGCTACAACAGAGCACCGAGTGTATGGAGGGTCAGAGAGATTCCCGCAACAAACTTGCAACCGCATTGCTGACGCTCAGGTATCCTTATGTGTGATCTCTTCATCCCACTCAAACGTACAATTGCAACTGGTCGCCAACTTTGATATGTGTTGTGCCACGAAAACAAGCACACACAACGAATATCTAGATATTCATATAGACCACATGTTGCCACCGGCATGGCGACAGAAACTCAAGCGGTTCAGCTTCGGAGTGGACATCACTTGATCATGACACACGTGAGATCTAACAGAACACGTGACATGGTGAGACGCGCGAATAGAGTACACAAACAAGATCCCTGGAGGGTCAGAGAGATTCCCACAACAAACCTGCAACCGCATTGCTGACGCTCAGACATTATTACAAGTGATCCCCTCATCCCCCCACACACATAACATCACGAAAACAGGACACACAGCGGAGGGCAGGAGGTTGGTATAGGCCACACGTGACCACCTATGGTTTTTGAACTTGCGTGTTCTTCTGTTCGGCCTTCCAATAGACCAAAACGGTCCAAGAGGCCCCCAAGATCGCCCCAGAGGCCTCTAAGATGACCCCCGACCGGCCCAAGAGGCCCCCAAGGCGGCCCAAAGAGGACCCAAGACGGCCCAGGGCTCCAAGACGCCCCAGATGGCCTTCAAAACGGCCCCTGAGCACCCCAAGAGGGCCCTAAATCGGCCCAGAGAGATCCGCAAGACGGCCCTAGATGGCTCTAAGATGTACCAAGACGGCCCAAGAGGACCCCAAGGGGTCTCCAAGACGGCCCAAGAGGCCCCCAAAAGGGCCTCCAGGAAGGACCGAAGGGGCCACAATCAAGCTTATTTCCATGGGGTGTTTGAAGGAATTTGGAGACAAAGCTCAGGCGGTCCAGCACACACAACGGAGAACTCTAGGTTGATCTAGGCCACATGCTACCAGCGGCATGGAAACAGAAGCTCAGGTGGTTCAGCTTAGGAGTGCACACAACTTGGTCATCACACTCGTGACCTCGCACACTGAAAGTCATACTGCGACGCACTACAAGAGAACACAGAGACACTGGAGGGTCAGAGAGATTCCCAGAACAAACTTGCAACCGCATGGCTCACGCTCAGATATCCCGATGTGTGATCTCTTCATTCCCCTCAAACGTACAATACTGGTTGGTCAGTCACTAGCTTCTATCTGTGTTGTGCCGCGGAAACAAGCACAACAAACGGAGAACTAGAGATTCGTATAGACCACATGTTACCACGGGCATGGCGACAGAAGCTCAAGCGGTTCAGCTTCGGAGTGGACATCACTTGATCATGACACAAATGAGCTCAAGCACAACACGTTACATACGTAGGCGTGCTAGTATAGTACGCGAGATCCTTGGAAAGTCAGAGGAATTGCCACAACAGGCTTGCATCAGCATTGCTGACGCTCAAACGTCCCTATGTGAGATCTGCGAATCTACTTCCAACATAGCATTTTCGGTATGACTGGTTGGCTGTAAGCCTCGACCTGTGCTGCGCCACAGGGAACAGGCACACACAGAGGAGAACTCTAGGTTGACATAGGCCACATGTTACCAGCGGCATGGAAATCGAAGTTCAAGCAGTTCAGCTGAGGGCTGTACAGCTCTTGATCATCACACACGTGAGCTCAAATAGAAAAAACAGACTGAGACGCACTGCAAGAGAACACACAGAGATACTGGAGGGTAGGAGAGATTCCCACAAACTTGCAACAGCATTGCTCACGCTCAGATATCCCTATCATCTCCTCATCCCCCTCAAACGTACAAAACTGGTTGGTCAATCAAAGAGTTCGACATGGGCTGTGCCACGGAAACAGGCACACACACAACGGAGAGCTAAATATTCATTTAGACCACCTGTTACCACCGGCATGGCGACAGAAGCTCAAGCGGTTCAGCTTCGGAAGGGTCATCACTTGATCATGACACAAGTGAGCTCAAGCACAACACGTTATATACGTAGGTGCGCTAGTGTAGTACACGAGATCCCTGGAGAGTCAGAGATATTGCCACAGCGGGCTTGCATCATAATAGCTGACGCTCAGACATCCCTATGAGCGATCTGCGAATATACCTCCAACAAAAAATATGACTGGTTGGCTATACGCCTCGACCTGTGCTGAACCACAGGAAAACACACAAAAGATAACTCGAGGTTGATATAGACAACATGCCACATGTACGGAACTTGATCATCACACGCGTGAACTCAAACAAAAAGTCATACTGGGACGCACTACAAGAGAACACAAAGTGGCTGGAGGTACAGAGAGATTCCCACAACAACCTTGCAGACACATTGCAGACGCTCAGGTATCCCCATGTCTTCTCTACTCATCCCCCTCAAACGGGCAATACTGGTTGGTAACTAGCTTCGATCTCTGTGATGTCACGGGAACAGGCACCAGCAATGGAGATCTAGAGATTCATTTAGACCACCTGTTACCACCGGCATGGCGACAGAAGCTCAAGCGGTTCAGCTTCGGAATGGACATCTCTTGATCATGACACAAGTGAGCTCAGGCACAACACATTATATACTTAGACGCGCGAATAGAGTATTCCAGATGGTTGGAGGGCAAGATGTATTCCCACAACAGGCTTGCATTAGCATTGCTGACGCTTAGACATCCCTATGTGCGATCTGCTGAACCCCCCCACACATAACATATACGTTATGACTGGTTGGCTATAAGCCTCGACCTGTTCTGCGCCACAGGAAACAGGCACACACAGAGGAGAACTCGAGGTTGATATAGGCAACATGCTACTAGCGGCATGGAGATGGAAACTCACGTGGTTCAGCTCAGGAGTGTGCAGAACTTGGTCATCACACTCGTGACCTCAAACAGAAATAACCAAACAAATATACTGAGACACGCTACAAGAGAACACAGAGTGACTGGAGAGTCAGAGAGATTCCCACAACAAACTTGCAACCACATTGCTGACGCTCGGATATCCTTATGTGTGAAAGCTTCATTCCACTCAAGCGTACAATTTCAATTGGTCGCTATCTTCGATATGGGTTGTGCCACGGAAACAAGCACACACAGAGGAGAACTGGATATTCATACAGACCACATGTTACCACTGACATAGCGACAGAAGCTCAAGCGGTTAAGCTTCGGAGTGGACAACACTTGAACATGACATACGTGAGCTTTAACATATTTGGTGAGACGCGCGAATAGAGTACACAAGATCCCTGGAAGGTCAGATGTATTCCCACAACAAGCTCGGAGCCGCATTGCTGGCGCTCAGACACTCTTACGTGTGACGCCAGATCGGCCCAAGATGTCCCCAAAGCAGCCTCAAGAGGATCCAAAACGGCCCAATAGGGCTCCAAGACGCCCTAGATGGCCTCCAAAACTGCCCTTGAGCACCCCAAGAGGGCCCTAAATCGGCCCAGAGAGATCCCCAAGACGGCTTCCGACGTCGTCAGACGAGCCAGGAAGCCATCAAGACGGCCCTAGATGGCTCCAAGATGTCCAAAGACGGCCCAAGAGGCCCCCAAGAGATCCCCAAGACGGCCCAAGAGGCCCCCAAGAGGGCCTCCAGGAAGGCCCGAAGAGGCCACAATCAAGTTTATGTCCCTGGGGTGTTTGAAGGATTTTGGAGACAAACCTCGGGTGGTCCAGCACACAACGGAGAACTCTAGGTTGATCTAGGCCACATGCTACCAGCGGCATGGAAGGGGTGTACAGAACTTGGTCATCACACTCGCGACCACGTACACTAAAAGCCATACTGCGAAGCGCTACAATAGAGCACGTAATGACTGGAGGGTCAGAGAGATTCCCACAACAAACTTGCAACTGCATTGCTCACGCTCAGATATCCCGATCATCTCCTCATCCCCCTCAAACGTACAATACTGGTTGGTCAGTCGAAAGGCTCGATATGCGTGGTGCCGCGGGAACAGGCACACACAACGGATAATTAGATGTTCGTTTAGACCACATGTTACCACCGGCATGGCGATAGAAGCTCAAGCGGTTCAGCTTCGGAGTGGACATCACTTGATCATGACACAAGTGAGCTCAAACACAACACGTTAGATACTTGACGCGCTTCTGTAGTACACGAGATCCCTGGAGAGTCAGAGATATTGCCGCAAAAGGCGTGCATCAGCATAGCTGACGCTCAGACATCCCTATGAGCGATCTACCTCAAATAAAACATTTGTATGTTATGACTGGTTGGCTAGAAGCCTCGATCTGTGCTGCGCCACAGGAAACAGGCACACACAGCAGAGCACCCGAGGTTGATATAGGCCATTTGCTACCAGCGGCATGGGGACAGAAGCACAGGTGGTTCAGCTTAGGAGTGCACACAACTTGGTCATCACACACGTGAGCTCTACCAGAAAAGTCATACAGTGACGCACTTCGAGAGAACACAAAGTGGCTGGAGGGTCAGAGAGATTCCCACAACAAACTTGCAACCGCATTGCTGACGCTCAGATATCCCTATGTGTGATCTCTTCATCCCACTCAAACGTACAATTGCAATGGGTCGCTAGCTTTTCTATGTGTTGTGCCACGGGAACAGGCACACACACAACGGAGAACTAGATATTCATATAGACCACATGTTACCACTGGCATGGCGACAGAAGCTCAAGTGGTTCAGCTTCGGAGTGGACATCACTTGATCATTACAGAAGTGAGCTCAAACACAACACGTTAGATACTTGACGCGCTTCTGTAGTACACGAGATCCCTGGAGAGTCAGAGAGATTGCCACAACAGGCTTGCATCAGCATAGCTGACGCTCTGCTAAGCTACCTCAAATAGTAAAGTTGCACGTTATGACTGGTTGGCTACAAGCCTCGATCTGTGCTGCGCCACAGGAAACAGGCACACACAGCGGAGCACTCGAGGTTGACATAGGCCATTTGCTACCAGCGGCATGGAAGCAGGAGGTCAAGCAGTTTCACCTTAGGAGTGTACAGAACTTGATCATCACACACGTGAGTTCAAACAAAAAGTCATACTGAGACACGCTACCAAATAACACATAATGACTGGAGGGTCAGAGAGATTCCCACAACAAACTTGCAACCGCATTGCTGACGCTCAGATGTCCCTATGTGTGATCGCCTCATCCACCTCAACCGTACAATTGCAATTGGTCGCTAGCTTCGATATGCTCTGTGCCACGGAAACAGGCACACACAACGGAGAACGATACATTCATATAGACCACATGTTACCACCGACATGGCGACAGAAGCTCAAGCGGTTCAGCTTCGGAATGGAAATCGCTAGATCATGACACACGTGAGCTCAAACAGAACACATGATGTGGTGGGACGCGCGAATAAAGCACAAGATCCCTGGAGGCTCAGAGAGATTCCCACAACAAACTTGGAACCGCATTGCTGACGCTCAGACATTATCTCGTGTGACCTCTTCATCGCCCTACACATAACATATACGTGATGACTGCTTGGCTACAAGCTTCGATCTGTGTTCTGCCACGAAAACAAGCACACACAGCGGAGAGCAGGAGGTTGGTGTATGCCACACGTTACCACCAGCATGGAGACAAACGCTCAAGCGGTTCAGCTTAGGAGTGGGCAGCACTTGATCGACACGCGCGAGCTCCAATACAACACCTTATACTGAGACGCGCTCGCCACTGTAGCACCCAATATGCTCCGAGAGTCAAACATGTTCCCACAACATGTTGCACCACACTGCTGACGCGCGGGTAACCCTCATGTGGTACCCTCATATGACTGATTGGATCCGTGACCTCAAAGCCTGTAACTACCCTTCTACGCCGTAGTCGCCACGACTGAGGAGTTCTCAGGGGTTCGGAGCCCATCGTCTCAAAACTCTGTGGGCGTGGCGCGGTCTGTCGCGTGACCTCTTCTGGCCCGAGAGGGTCTCAAGACGGGCCAAGGAGCCCAAGAACCCCAAGACGGTCCAAGGAGTCCCCGAGTCGCCAAACAATCGCTCGAAGGCGCTCAAGATGGCCCCCAGACGGCCCAAACGGCCGCCAAGAGGCATCCCAAGAGGGCCCCAGGAGCCCCAAATCATTGATTGCCTTAAGGGTGTTGAGCATGATGACGATCTAGACGTTTCGGTTTCCTGAGAGGCCCCCAATACCGCCCCCAGGCGGTCCAAGAGGCCTTCAAGAGGGCCCGAAACTGCCACAAACTGCCCAAGAAGGCCCAAGAGGGCCCCACGAGGGCCCCTGAGAGCGCAAGATGGCCTCCAATATGGTTGAAAATACATCAATATGGTTCAAGGTAGCATCCGACACACATCTAAGAGGCCTCGGGACAACCCCAAGACGGTGTTGAAATGCCCTCCGAACCGTCCCCCTCCTCAGATGCCAGATGGCTCCAACACCAAATGAAAACCATGTGGTGTGCCCTTTCGCCTTTTCGCCCTCAGTGGGCCATTCAGGCGTCAAGATGGCCGCAAGACGGTCTAAAAGGGCCCCAGGAAAAAAAAAGAGGCTCAAACACGATCCAACATAGTCCCACGAGCGCCCCAAGGGCGCCCCAAAATGGCCTCAAGACATCATGTTTGAGCCTCCCAGGGGGCGGGGGGGGCATGGATTTCCGAAACCTATTATTTTTGAGTCCTGAAGGCCCAGATGGCATCAAAGGCCTCCCAGACCCCCCTAACGAGCCCCAGGAAGGCCCCGAGTGGGCCCCAAGAGTGCCCCAAGAGGCTCCGCGAGGACCCCAAGAGAACCCCAAGATGGCTCCATGAGACCTCCGAGAAGACGGACGCTTCCATGCCGGTTGTTGCGCTGCACTGTTCTACACTTCCCAAATAAAAAGGCAATTCACCTGGCGATATGATTATGTATGGTCTGGTGGGGGTATGTTCGGTACGCGGCCTCGCGAAGGAGGTCGAAAGCCCGGCAAAGCCAGATCTGGTTGGGATATTTTTTTGGTCGCGGGTGGACGCGGATTCGCAGTCGCCGAGCTGAGAGGTCTGGGCCACGGGCCTGTCAAATTAGCAACGCGCAAGCCAAACATCACAGCGGCCGAGCCCGCACTCAGAACCAAGCTGGTGGGGATACGCTTTTTTGGTCAGCGGCCACGAAGACAGCGGTCATGTGGTGATGGCAACGTCCGGGCCACGGGCGAGGCTAATTTGCAAAAACAGAACGCGGCCGGCCAGAGCTGGCTGACATACTGCTAGCACGGGCACGTGCACTGGACAAAATGACCACATTCGAGTGGCCAACGCATTTTCAGGCGCAAGCACCTTACCACAGTGGGCAGGTCTCTGTGCCCAGTGAAAATGGCTGGTGGGGATACTTGTTTGGTTCGCGGCTCCAAGGCGAAGGTCAAGAAGCGGGGCATCGAACGGGGCGCGAAACGAAGATAATTGGCCGAAGAGGAGACCTGGTGGGGATACGCGAAGCGTCAAGTATTCATGGCGAAGTATTGGCGGAGCCTGTCGCAAGAACACGAGATTAAGTATTTGCGGAGCCTGCGGCAATAACACGCGGTCGGCCGAACGGTCTTGCGTGGCTCCAGGGTAGCCATGGAAACCTCGTGGGCTGCCTTAGGCCTTAGTTAAACCGTGTACGGACCATCGGCGGAATTGCTCGGGATTCATGGGGCAAAGTTGGAGGCATCTGTGTCAGTCTCGGGCGGTTGGGAATTCAAGAAGGTGAGAACACTCATTAGTGCGAAAAGCACCACGGGAACCGCGGCGGCAACCGTGTCGAGGGCGAGAAGACGTGGAGGGGAAGAAGAGGGAAAGGGATTTGTAACGGGAAAAGGAAGTGGACAAACAAGAGGAGAGAATGTGAGAAAAAGAGAGAGAGAGAGAGAGAGAGAGAGAAAGAAATTCGCCGGCCCAACGGGCCAGAGGCGTGCTAAGATCTCCGGTAACTGGTTAACAATTGTATATTGTACTAGTTCGCGCGCGCGGGGCGGCCCCTGGGGGTCCCCCGGCGAAAAGTACCCCGCCCGCCGCCTGGGAAGGTCCCGCCCGGTTCAACTCAGAGATGGTTTTCCTTCTGGGTGCGGCCTCTCAGGCCGCCCTGAGCGCGCCAAGAGTGCCCCAAGAGGCCCCCAAGATTGCTCAAGAGGCCCCCGAGACGTTCAAAGAGCGCTCCAAGGCGCCGAAGATGACCCCAAGACGGCCCAAGAGACCCCCAAGACAGCCGAAGAGGCCTTCAAGACGCCCCAAGAGCCTTCCAAGAGGCCTCCGAAGAGGGCCCCAAGAGGCCAAAATCGTTGATTTTCATTGGTTTTTCCGATGTTTTTTGCGTTCTGGCTTTTTCGGCTTCCGGACGCTCCAAGACGACCCAAGAGGCGCCCAAGATCGCTCCAAGACGGCCCACGAAGCTCCCAAGACGGCCCCGAAACGGCCCAAGAGGGCCCCCAAGACGGCCCAAGTGCCGCCCAAGACGGACCAAGAGGCCCCAAGACGGGCCCAAGAGGGGCTCAAGAGGGATACAGAGAACTGAAAAATCGAGCCCTCCGCCCCAGAAGCCGCCCAGGAGGTCCCAAAGAGGCCCCAAGAGACCCCCAAGAGGCCCCCAAGACGCCCCAAGAGGCGCCCAAGAGGCCCAAAAGAGGCCCCAAGAGGCCCCAAAACGGCCCTCAACAGGCCCCAAAACTCGGCTAGCCCACCACGGCGCGATCATGCAATATGGACAAGCGGAGTGAGCGAAACGATTGAATCACATTTCATTTCAGACCTCCTCTGCGCCGCCTCCGAGGCCGTCCGAGTTCACCCCCCGTCTGGGCCACCCCCCTTTACGTTCACCCGAATGTCGGGCCCTGGGGCCCTCAGACATCGATCCGGGGCGAAAGAGCCGAGCCGGACGGACCACGTTGGAAGCCCGGGGCTCGATTCTGAGCCGATGTTCGGGAGAGCGCGTCACTGGATTCAGGCAGGTTCGCCGGCCCAACGGGCCAGAGGCGTGGTAAGATCTCCGGTAACTGGTTAACAATTGTATATTGTACTAGTTCGCGCGCGCGGGGCGGCCCCTGGGGGTCCCCCGGCGAAAAGTACCCCGCCCGCCGCCTGGGAAGGTCCCGCCCGGTTCAACTCAGAGATGGTTTTCTCCGCCTCCTATAAGCACGGTAAGCACACATTCGGCTACAGTCAGACTTGGTTGGACTGGACACCCACCAGACTCTTCCGACGGCAGCGTGGCCCCAGAGCACCGAAGGAGATGCGGGTTGCATCATGAGGTCGTGATCGACAGGACAAGCTACCCTCGATTTGGCATGATCGACCTACCAATCAGGGCCGACTGTAACCCAAACATCCGACGCCGTGATTCGTTCTCAACGTGGCTCCCATCGGTCTGTGCCCCTTCCTGGGGACCCCTAAGAGGTCTCGACCCATGCCGCGGGACCGGTTTTTCCAAAGGGCCTCCAGGGGCCAAAAATAGCGAAAAACTCACCGTCGCGATTTCTTCATGACTCGAGGGGGTCTCGGAGACGGATAACCCAAGCATCCGACGTCACGATTTGTTCTCAACGTGGCTCCCCAACGGTCTATGCCCTTCCCGGGGGCCCCCAGAGGTCTCGACCCATGCCCCGGGACCGGATTTTCCAAAGGGCCCCCAGGGGCCGAAAATGTAGAGAAACCCTCCGTCGCGATTTCTTCATGTCTCGAGGGGCCTCGGAGCCGGATAACCCGAACATCCGACGTCGCGATTCGCTCTCAACGTGGCTCCCCAGCGGTTTGCGCCCCTTCACGGGGGCTCCCTAGAGGTCTGGACCCATGCTCCGGGGCCGGAGGTTCCAAAAGGCCCCCAGGGGCCGAAAATACATAGAGAAACCCTCCGTCGCGATTGCATGACTCGAGGGGGTCTCGGACTCGGATAACCCAGACATCCGACGCCGCGATTCGTTCTCAACGCGGCTCCCCAGCTCCCAAGCGGTCTGCGCCCCTTCCCGGGGCTCCCCAGAAACCTCGACCCATCCCCCCCGTCCGGTTCGTCAAAAAGCACCCAGGGGTCAAGAAAAGCGACAGACCCTCCGTCGCGATTTCTTCGTGACTCAAGGGGTTCTGCAATCCAGGGAATCCAAAACGCGACGTCCCCAGACGTGCCGCCCTTCCCCCTTCGCCCCCTCCTCCTCCTCCCCCACCTCCTCCGTTTTCTTTTCCTCCCCCTCCTGCTTCCCTTTCCCTCTCCTTTTCTCGCCATTGCACTGTCGCCCCTCTACACTGCGACCGCCCCCTTTCCCCCCCTTCCTTCAAAACACACACACACACAGACACACACACACACACACACTCTTTTTCCCTCCCACGTCGAGAAACACAACTGTCGCAATAGCCACGCTTTCTTCAAGGCCCCCGCAGGGGCATCCACGGGCAACGAGCCCCCACAAACGCGCCAGGCACACCCCAGGGCAGCAAAACCTAGAACCCCGTGGAACCAACGATTCCCCCGCCACCCCCACAGACGGTCGCCACGAATCGACACGAACCTGTTCCACCGGGGCATCTTCACCACAAAAGGCCGAACGCAACGACTCAACAAAAAAAACAGCCCCCGCTCCCTGCAGCTCCGCACTGCCGACGACCTCTCATCCAGTCGACCGCGGTGCGCAATACGGGCCGGCGGAATGAGCGAAGCGATTAAATAAATAAAGAAAGAGAAGGAAGACCCGAGGGCGCGGAATGGAGGAGCTGGAACCGAAGTCTTCAGCACGACAGCGCTAGGCACAAGTATACATGGAGGGGGGATCGAACTGGAAATTCTAAAGAATGTGTGGGAATGCCGGGATTTGTTCAGATTCGGGCTCCAACGACTTCGTGCAGCACGAAGCAAGGAGAGGGAGGCGGAGAGAGACTAGCAAAGGAGAGATGAGGAGGGGAGAAATGAGTGAACCGGGAAGCCAACTAAAACTATATAATTGGGAACGGAAAGCGACGGATGGTAGAGGCGGAAACGCTTTCTGGGGTGGAGGAGGGGTCGAACAAAACAAACATCCGGAAGGCAGAAAGCTGGGTGAAGGAGGTGGAAGGAAGAAGGAATGAAGGAGAGATGAGGAAGAGGGAGGATGGACATGGACACAACGGGAAAAAGAGAGGAGGAGAGAGGAATCAGGCAGGAGGGAGGGACGAGGAGAGAGGAGGTCTCTTGGCAGTCTCCAGGGGGGGGCTCTGGGGTACATTCAAAACCTTCCTGGAGCCTGTTGCGGGCGTCTCGTAGGGCCTTGCAGGGTCTGTTGGGGCCTCGTAGGGGTCTCGGGGGTTCTCGGGGGGTTCTCGGGGGCCTCTCGGGGGCCTTTTGGGGATCTCTTGGACGCTCACTGGGCTGCTAAAAGACTGAGGGGGCCTTTTGACCTGCTCCTGAGGGCTTTTCGGAGCCTTTTGGGAGCCTCTTTCGGGCCTCGTGGGTGCCTCTTCGAGCGTCTTGGTGGCATCTTGGGGTCTCGTGGGCCCCCTTGGGGAGTCTCTCGGAGGCATCTTGGGTCTGTCCTGGGGATCGTGCGCAAAAGCCTCGGAAGCGTATCGGAGGCGAAAATGCGAGGACGCACAAATCACTCATGTCCCGCAAGGTGTTCTATAATGTGGGCCTCTCGAGGGCTTCCTTGGAGGTCTCTTGGGCAGTGTTGGGGGCCTCTTGGGCGCCTCTTGGCACTGTCTTGGGCGCTCGTGGGGGCCTCGTGCCCATCGGGAGAACGTCCTGGGCCGTCTGGGAGCCCCTGTTAGTCTGGGAGCCCCTGTGGGGTGTCTCGGAGCCGTCCTGGGCCGCGTCGCTGCCCCCCTGGGGCTCCGTGGGAGGCCCGGGAGGGCGGTGCCGTGTGCTTGCAGTGGACGTTCCCGACGTGCGGGGCGCCCGGGGGGGGGGGCGTATACGTTCACACGATCAAATATCTGTACACACACCGATCTGTGTATACTTTATGCCCATGTGTATATAGATGTGTATATATATGCAAATGTGTAAGCATACCTGTGTACATGTATATATATACACACGTATATATATATATATATATATATCGATATAGATACATCGGCATATCCTCCCAAAAACTCAGACGTCGAGATTTTCGCTCACAACGCGAACCCCCGAAGATCTTGACCCCTACCCCAGGACTGGCTCTCCACCCCCGATCGTTTCCTGGCGGCCCCGGGGCCCAGCGAGGGCCTCCAGAGGCAGACGTATCCTGCTGTCAAACGTACGTGCCTCGGCGACCGGTGGGCAGACTCACCCCCCAGCGGAGCTCCCGCGGCCGCCTCCGTGGCCGACTCGGGAAGCCGCATCAGCCACACGGCGCGGCTGCCGATCTCAGATCGACGGGCGAGGGGGCGGCGTGGCGCGGTGAGGTGCGGCGGGCTGCACCAGGGTACGGGGGCGGGAGGCGGGCGCGATCCTTCTCCTCCTCCTCCTCCTCCTCCTGCTCCTCCTGAACCTCGGGCCCTTGTCTCATGGGGACCTCGTTGCATCGATTTGCAATCGCCCGTCGCCGCGCCCCACCTGCGCCACAAGTGCCGCGCAGCAATGCGGGAACCAGGTCTTCGCCGTGCCGTGGGCCGTGCCGCGCCGTGTGCCGTGCCGCGTGCCCTGTGCCGCGCCGTGCCATGTGCCGCCTGCTGTGCCGCGTCTCTTGCTGTGCACGCCGCCCGCGGCCGGGGCGGGATAACAAGTATTAGGTCGGGCGTGTCCTCCTACAGGCGGACATTGGATACACATATACATACATATATATATATATATATATGTATATGTATATATATATATATATATATGTGTGCAGTGCCGCACTTGTGGGTACCGTCTTCGGTGGAGCTCCCTATGGGGCCACGAACCCTGTGAGGGGTTTGCCGAAATGAGGGTGGAGCTGCATGCGAAAGCTGCCACTGGGGCCTTCGGTGGAGCTCCCTATGGAGCCACGAACCCTGTGAGGGGTGTGCCGAAATGAGGGTGGAACTGCATGCGAACGCTGCCACTGGGGCCTTCGGTGGAGCTCCCTATGGGGCCACGAACGCTGTGAGGGGTGCGCCGAAATGATGGTGGAACTGCATGCGAATACTGCCACTGGGGCCTTCGGTGGAGCTCCCTATGGGGCCACGAACCGCGTGAAGGGTGCGCCGAAATGAGGGTGGAACTGCATGCGAACGCTGCCACTGGGGCCTTCGGTGGAGCTCCCTATGGGGCCACGAACCGCGTGAGGGGTGTGCCGAAACAGAGATATGCAAGGGGCAGAGGCAAGGAGGGTGAGGAGGAGGAGGACGAGGAGGAGGTGGAGGAGGAGGAGGGGAGGCAGCGGGAGGAGAAGGGAGGAGGACGCGGGCGCTGTCTATTCAAAACGAGGACCCAGCACCACAGGATGGTTGGGTAACAAGCGAACATGATCGACAAGTCTACCCCGACTGTTGTTCTACTGTGTTCGAATGTTCCTCCTGTAGAGGGGCAGGCCCGACTTAAAGCAAATATCAGCGACAACAACAACTGCTGCAGTGGCTCCGTGGCGCCAGAACGAACTACTGCAGAAGCTCCGTCCGCCCGAACAAGTGCGACATTCCGTCTGGCTCACACTGGGTGCGACGGCGAACGGGCGAGAAGCGCGAGGGCGCCATGGAGGGGGGGGTCCAGCGCCAATCAAAGAAGAAACCTGGGCGGACCTCCGAAAAATATGCGCGCAGTTGTTTGTCATTCGACTCCCCCTCCTTCTCCATCTCCTCCTCCTCCTCCTCCACCTCCTCCTCCTCCTCCTCCTCCTCCTCCTACTCCTACTCCTACTCCTCGTCGTCCTCCTCCTCCTCCACCTCCTCCTCCTCCTCATCCTACTCCTCCTCGTCCTCCTCTTCCTCCTCCTCCTCCTCCTCCTCCTCCTCCTGGGCGTTCATAGTGCAAGTTGCGCACGGCGTGCGCATGCTGACATGACACGCTGCAGCTTGCTCATCGCCCGAAGCCCCTCTACCGCCCCCTCCTCATCCCGAGGAGCGGGGCAGGAAGGGGCGGCGGGGAGGGGTGGGCGCGGGGGGGGGCGGGGAGCGAGGGCGCAAGGGCGGGGAGCGAGGGGGCAGGGCGGAGGAGGGGCGTTGATGGAGGGGCGGGGGAGGGAGGGAGCTCAGAGAGGAAGGCGGGGGGGGGGAGGGAGAGGACGGGGAGGGGGGAGGGGAGTCGGGGGGGGAGAGAGGACGGGGAATGGCGGGGAGCTCAGGGAGGGGGGAAGGAGGGGGGGGCAATGGGCGGCGAAGGACAGGGCTCGAGCGACGCAGTACTCGTCGTGCTCGTTTTGTCTCCGTTCCCCCTCGTCCTGTCTTCGCTCCCCCCTTGTCCTGCTGCGAGACGAGAGCAAGACGAACACGGCCCACGACATCGCCCAAACCCCCCGTCTACCTCAAGCCTCGGGGGAGGGGAGCGTTTGCTCAAATTCTGGATTCCGCCGTGGACCCGTGATCGAGCCCATCGGCGATGAGTGTACGATTGGCGGTCGATGTTCCCGACGGGCCACGAGAGAATCAGTCCAAGAAGAGGGATAACGACAATTCCACTCAAAATCTGTGCCCAGAACCCTCCTGGGGTCCACCTGGTGCAATTATTCATTCTGCATCCGTTCTTGAAGGTCCTGGGGTTGAAAAGCTGCCACCAAAGACTGACAAAAACACAAAAAAAAACACCTCCTCGAAACCAAAACCTCGAACCTTGCTCTCGCTTTTTGCTCGCCGGACCCAGTGCCAGGCCACCTCAGACCCCCAGCCGGCTCGAAGGTCGATGCACCCTTCGGTGTAAGGAGCCCACAACGGACGCACGCGCCCAACCACGTACATGAATACGGCCCTCCAGTCCGCGAGACCAGCCTCAGGATACGAGCGTTCGCGCAACTCGTATTTTCGAAACCAACGTGAATTGATGCACGTGTACAGTCGGGGAGGAACGAGGCCCCTTTTTCCCACAAGTTAAACTTCGATTTCCTATCGAAAACCAAAGGAGAACCCAAGGCAAGCTGTGAAACACTCAAGGAACACGGAGCCCCTCCCCAACGAAAAGGGTTCCTTCTTCAGGGCCCCGACGGTACGTCCTTCTTTCGCTGCTGACCAGTCCCTCGCTGACGCTGCCCCCGGGGCAAGCCCGTGGGCTCTGAGCCGGCGGCGTGCACGGCCATCAGGTAGGGCAACAAGCTCGACGTCGCGCGCCCGTACACCTTGTGCACCTCGACCTCAGGCACTCGGGCGTGGCTTAACGGGGGGGTCACAAATGGGGGGGTCAGAAACGGTCCCCTTTCGTGCCCCTTTCGGGCCCCTCCGGAGCCCCAGGGGGCTCGTTTAGGTACCGTTTGGGTACCTTTTCGTACCACTCTCGCCACCCCCCCATGTATGACCCCCCTATTACGCAACGCCCAAGGCACCCGGCCCCGCCTCTCTCCGGGACGCACTGACTTGGGTCAGTGTAAGGCCGGGTCAGTCGGGCTCTGCAGGATCCTGCAAGATCCTGCAAGATCCTGCAGGGTCCTGCAGAATCCTGCGCGCTAGCCTGGGTCGATGCAACCCTGACCTTGCGGGATCCTGAAAGATCCAGCGCTCTGGCTGAACCCCGTTTGCACTGACCCCCGTCTCAAGGCTTCAACTCCTCCTCGCGCAGCTCCTCGGGGGGGGGCTTCGCTGAGGACGTGTGCTTGCTTGTTCCGTTTTCAAGGTCCACATGTTGTACACGTTTTTGGGCGCCGTGGTTGTGACGTTTCCAGGTCAAGGATTGGCCCGTGGCCGATCTGCCATCTTCCGATCCGCTTTCGCGGCGCACTCCCCAACAGGTGCTTGCACTCAGAGGCTCTTTTTTCTCAGTAACTGAGCCTGAGGGCTGGTCTGGCGGCTATGTTGTCGCCGTCGCCGCCCCGTCGCCGCTTCATCGCCGCCCGTCGTCTGACTGGGTAGTCGAAGCCAATCTGGCGCCAATCTGGCAGGCCCAATCTGGCAAACGGGGGCAATCTGGCGAGGGAGCCAGCGCGGATCCAGTCTGGCGAATAACCCAAACCATCCAGTTTGGCCGGGCCAGATTGGCCCTTGGGGCCCAATCCAACCTGACAGTCTGGCCTTCGACTACCCAGTCTGAGCCTGTGCGTCGTTCTGGCGGCTATATTGTTGCTGTCGCCGCCCCGTCGCCCCCGTCGCCGCTCGGTCGCCGCCGCCGCGGCGCCCGCTTTCTCGGAAGTACACTTTGCGTTGGCTTTGCTCCGCGGTGTTACGCATTGCTTTCCAGTGCGCGCTGCGTTGATTTGTTTTGTTTTTGGTCACGAGGAGGAGGAGGAGGAGGAGGAGGAGGAGGAGGAGGAGGAGGACGAGGACCGCCCCCCCCCCCCAGCTTTCCAGCGCAGCGCTCGTTTCCAGTGCGCGCTGCGTTGATTACATGGATATGTTTTGCTCTGTTTGTTTTGCGTTGCTTTGAACTGATTGGCCTTGCCTTGCATGGATGTGCACTGTTGCAGTGCCTCGCGTTGCGTTGCTTCGCATTGATTTGCAATGGCCTGCAATGACTTGCACCACACAGGTTGCACCACATGGATTGCACCATCTCGATTGCATCACATTGATTGCACCATCTCGATGGGACCGCATAGATTGCACAACGTAATTTGTGCACGACCTAGACTGCACCAAGAAGATTGCACCACGTCGACACGGAGATTGACTCCACCTGCATTTCATAACTATGCTGCTAGGAACTGTTTCGCCGCGGCACGGCAAAAGGCAATCCGCACGGGCGCTCGAGTTGTCGGTGGCGCTCGACAAACCAGCTGTCTGGCAGAAGGAGCATGCGCTGGCTTGGCAAACATTGCATACTCCGAGTTTCTTAATGAGCGTCGGGGGGGCGTCACCCACGCCGACGGCCCCTCATCGACCCCCGTCGCGGGCAGCCACCGCGCGCCGAAGGCGCTCCAACCCCCGTCGCGGCGCGACGACGAGGCGAGGTTGACTCCCGTCGGGGGGGCCCCCCCCCACGCTTATGACGAAACCGAGAGTTCGCTTAAGGAAAACCACAATGCCCCGTAACCTGGCCTCCAATGCCAAAATTTGAGCAACTTTCTGTTTCGGGTGCCGTTCGCAGGAGCCAAGAACGTCCACAGACCACTCGGGCTGGACAGCCGGCCCCTGGGGAGAGGTCCAGACCTCGGGGAGCGCCAAGTTGCGGCACGGATTACAACATCAGATGCCTGGGAAGCGGGAAGGTTGGGCGGATCGGGGCGGACGAAAGGGTCAGATAGCCCAGGGCAGGGTAGAGGATCAACTCGCGTAGCTGGTTTTCCTCGCGCCTCCTGGCGCCGGGCGGCGCTAATGTAACTATCGAGGAATGGGCCAGGCGGCGGAGCGGAAACCAGCTGAATGCAGCAGCTTCTCTAATCCCCCCTCTCCCTATCCTGCACTTCCGCGCGGCCCGGTCAGACTTCCTGGGGCCCCGCGCTGCAGAACAAGACCGTCCATGTCTGGTCGTGTGGCAGCTGAGGTCGGAGGCTCGCCGGCCGCGTCGCCGACGCGTCGCCGATGCATGGGCGATGCACCGGTGCCGTCGGCGATGCACCGGCAACGTCGGCGTGGAGAGTACCTGGCTCCACATCGACCCCCATCGCCGACGCACGGGCGATGTGGCGCGCGATTCTGCGACCTCATCTGCTCTGGCCCACTGTGGAGGCCTGGCTGGGTCGACTCGCAGCATCGGGTCGGATCGGCAGAAGATCGGATCGCCAGCGAGTTGCACCGAATCCAATCGACATCGGGTCGCCGCGTCGGCTTGGGGCCTACGCCCGGCATGGAGAATCGGACGCCCCCCTGATCATCAACAGCAAGCCAGCAAAAGGCTGGGCTTCGGAAGCCCGACGAGATGTCTTAGACTGGCATTAGACACCCCCTACTACCTACCCACGCCCAATCATCACTAGAGAGACACATATGCATATAAATGAGCTCGCGAATAGCCGCACAGATGTCTTAGACCAGCGCTGGATCCCCTCCCTGGCGCGCTGAGTGAGCCAAGGCCGGCGCCAAGACGCTGTCAGAGGGGGTCCACTGGAGATCCGAGAAAGTGAACGTTTTTGTATTCGGCGTTTCAACATTGAGAGGCAGGGGGGGGAGGGGGGGAGATCTGGCTCCGGACCTCTGCTTAGTGCGACTGTTTGCAGCAGGGCGTCCATATGGGGGAGGCTTCACCTGCTCGAAACAGGCGCCCCAAACAGCCAAAATCTACTCCAGGGGGGGGGGGGGGAGGGGGGGTGTGCGAGGGCCCGCGCCGATCGGCAAACCAATAAACAAACTCGTGCGGAACTGAGAATGTTTGGATATAAAGCTTGGCTTTCTTCGAACCACCGCAGGCCAGAGAAAACGGCGTCAACATGGACAAAACGTGAGTCTTAGCTCGGGCAGGTCCTCCTGCAGGCGGATTTTTAGCGAAAGAATGTAAATCAACCCAGGAATGCCTCCAAATGCTCAACAAAAAAATAAAAAAATCGTCCCAACACTATTTTGCAACTATTTTTGGACACTCCTCCTGTAGAAAAACGTTCCCGACTTGTCAATAGAAGTCCGACCGCACATTCTCGTGGGCCGGGGCTGCACCCCTGGCGGCGCTGCCGTTAGGGCCTTCGGTGGAGCTCCCTATGGGGCCACGAAACGTGTGAGGGGTGTGCCGAGACGGGGGTGGATCTGCATGCGGGCGCTGCCGTTGGGGCCTTCGGCAGAGCTCCCTATTGGGCCACGAAACGTGTGAGGGATGTGCCGAAATGGGGGTGGAACCGAAATGGGGCCGGGGCTGCACCCCTGGCGGCGCTGCCGCGGGCTGCGTCGAAGAGAGGGGGCGCGGGAAGAGGAGCTCTGCGCAGCAGGGCACGGAGCACGTGCGCGGCCGATGGGGGGCGCCCTTGGGGCCTTCAGATTATGCGTAGGTCGGGCCTGTCCTCCTACAGGCGGAATCTCGAGGACAAATTGTAAAATAGTAAAAAAACACCCTCAAATGGTCACAACAAATACTCAAACCAGGGGGCCTTCAGATTATGCTTACAGTCGGGGCCCTGAAGAAGGAACCCTTTTCGCTGGGGAGGGGCTCCGCGTTCCTCAAGTGTATCGCAGCTTGCCTCAGGCTTTCCTTGTGTTTTCTTCGGCAGGAAATCGAAGGTTAACTTATGGAAAAAAAGGGGCCTCGTTCCATATTTAGGGTTCCTTAGGTCAACGCCCCGACTGTAGGTCGGGCCTGTCCTCCTACAGGCGGAAGTTCGAGGACATATTCTAAATAGTGGTCAAAAAAATACTCAAACCATCGTCCACATACTACTTTTTGACTATTTGGGAGCTTCCTCCTGTAGAGGGACATGCCCGACTTAAGATTATGCTCTCGGAAACTGGAGAGGATCCTTACGATCGGCCCCACGATGAGGTGATGCCAACGACGTCGGTCAATGGGATGGGGATGTGCTCCGGGCAGGTCAGGCCCTGGAAGAAAGAACATGTCCAAGCAGGGTGCGGTGCAACGACCGACTCCCAAAAGGCAACAGGTGGAGGCAACTTGCGGCGACCACATGGACGGACAGACATGGCTGCAACGAAAAAAACATCCTGGGGTGCGGACCAACAGCCATCTCCGGCACGAGGACATATGAAGGCAACTTGCGGCGATTGCGCGGACGCAAGCAAAAAGACTGCAGGCAATGATCAGCCAGGCGTGCGGAGGCCAACCCCCAATAAAAAAACGGGACAGATGGAGGCAAATTGCGGCTACAGCGCGGACAGGAAACAGAAAGAGGCTGCTCCAACTCTGCCAGTATGTGAGGGCGGCATCCCCTCGATTAGCGTGCCAGCGATGTGCTACGTCTTCCTCCTCGCCTGCAGCTCCTGCTCCTCAACAAACTCCTCTTCACCAGTTCCTCCGCCTCCTTGTCGTCCCTTCTCTCGCTAGGACCGAGAAGAAACGGCATCAGCACCGCCATCGAGAGAAACAGTGGAGGATTCTCGGAGTGGTGGTGCTTCGTTGTCCTGCTCGAGGTGTATCCAGACTCCAGCCCAGAGGGACCTCGTGGACCCCCTGCCAGTGTTCTCTGCGGCTTGCACCCCGGGGGTTAGCGCGAGGGAGACCAGGATCGGCCTGCGTCGGCACGGAGTCCAAATCGAATCGGATCGGCTGCGCCAGGATGCACAACAACGCCATGCAGGCGTCGAGCCGCACAGGCTCGCTGAACATCCAGATCGATCGGGGTCGAGATGGCCGACGTCGCCGTCGCATCGGATCGATCGGGTCGAAAGGGACCATAGGGGGGCTGCCTTCAAAGGTGGAGGGGCTCTCAGAAAGCACGGAGCTTCTTACAAGCCGTCCAGGTCTCCGACGATGCCCTCTCGGAGTCTGCGTGCCCTTCCAGGGAGTCGGTGGCCTGCCGCCAGGGCTGGGGTGGGGGGGCCCGCCAGGGTAGGGGGAGGGCCGGCTCCCGGGGGGGAGACAGTGACTCCTCCTCCTCCTCCTCCTCCTCCTCCTCCTCCTCCTTCTCCTCCTCCTCTTCCCTCGTCCTCTTCCATGCTCCACCTCCTCCTCCTCCTCCTCCTCCTCCTCCTCCTCCTCCGACACACTGCCGATGCTCCGACGGTGCGTCTTCGGTGGGTGAAGCCCACGCTGCTGGGCAGGCGGAGCCACTCAGGCCCGGATTGGCAAGGAATGGAGGATCAGGCTTCGATGCTTCCGTCCCTGAGCCAGTCCCCTCCCGTCGGCGCCCGCCGAAAGCTCCAGACCGCCACCCCATCGCAAGCGTCGTCGGCCCCCCCTCTCTCGGGTCTCTAAGCTACCCGCGTGCGCAGACAGGTTCAGCATCTTTATGTACGACAAGTCCTCGGAGGTGAGGAGGAAGGGAGGGCGCTCAGAGGAGGGCGGGCGTTCAACGAGAACCACGTCACGATGCGATTGGCTCCGGATACGTTCTGGCACTTGGCCATTCAGCACTGGCAGCGCGGGGCAACAAGAACACCTGGAACTGTTGCATCGTATCATTCCCAGACAACTGCTGCCTTGGCTGTTTCAATTCGAAGTCCAGGGCCAGGGCCAAGTTATCATCCCGAGCCGTTCTGTTACGGCCCGCAATGCGAGGGCCCGCAGACACCGAGGACTGAAACGAATACATCCGTCCTGTTGTTCGGCAATTACGTTGGCAGGCTGGGTATTGTTGTAATTTAGCTGGGGGGCCTCAAGCATGTGAAGAGAAACACTGCGGCTAAGCAGAGACACGAGAGAGAGAGAGAAACAGGACCGGCGCGCCTTCCCTCCGGGAGGGTTGTTCTGGGTGCCCAGGTGGAGGGAGACGTCGCCCTCTGAGGGAGGGAGGGCAGGGGGCGATCAGAACACCCGACGTCGCGACGGCCTTAGGGAACAAAAACCACGCCCGAAACCTGGCCTCATACCATTCCCAACCGGGATCGATCAGCGACGGCACGCCGGGGGGGATCCGCATGGGAGCGCCGTCGCGCCGGCTCTCGGGCGACGCCCGGCCCTGGGTGGGAGGCGGCGGGGTGATGGCGGAGCGGAGATGACGGGGTCGGCATCGGGGCGGGCGGGCCCCGAAGTCTTCGGCGGATGATATATATATATATACACATGTGTGTATGTACATGTGTAGGTGTAGGCGTAGGTAGATACACATATACAGGTGCATAGCCATATGTATGTATGTAAGTATGCATGTATGTATGTATGCAGGTATGTGTATACGTATGTATGTTTGTGTGTACGTATGTATGTATGCATGCACGCATGCATGTATGTATGCATGTATGTATGTATGTATGCATGTATGAATGCATGCATGCATGCATGCATGCATGCATGTATGTATGTACGTATGTACGTATGTACGTATGTACGTATGTACGTATGTATGTATGTATGTATGCATGTATGTATGTATGTATGTATGTATGTGAGTATGTTTGTATGTATGCATGCAGGCATGCAGGCATGCAGGCATGTATGCATGTATGTATGTATGTATGTATGTATGTATGTACGCATGTATGCATGCATGCATGCATACATGCATATGTGTATGTGTGTATGTAGATATGTATGCATGTATGTATGTGTATGTCCGTATGCCTGTCTGCCTGTCTGTCTGTCCGGATGTATGTATGTATGTATGTATGTATGTATGTGTGTATGCATGTATGTATGTTCAAGTAGGTATGTACTGTGTACGTATGTATACATGTATGTATGTATGGATGCATGCATGTATGCATGTATGCATGTATGCATGCATGTATGTATGTATGCATGCATGCATGTATGTATGTATGTATGTATGCATACATGCATGTATGTATGTATGTATGCATGCATGGATGTACGCGTGAATGTATGTATGAATGCGTGTATTCACATAGGTGTGTATGTATGTACGCATGAATGCATGCATGCATGCATGCATGCATGCATGCATGTATGTATACATGTGTGCATGCATGTGTGTATGTATGTAGGTATGTATGGATGTATGTACGTATGTATGTATGTATGGATGTATGTGTCTGTCTGTCTGTCTGTCTGTCTGTCTGCCTGTCGGTCTGTCTGTCTGTACGTACGTATGCATGTATGTATGTATGTATGTATGAATGTATGCATGCATGTATGTGTGCATGCATATGTGTGCACGTACGTATGTATGTGTTTATATATATATACATATATGTATGTCTAGATCTAGAGAAAGAGAGAGAGAGAGAGAGAGCCCTCCCTCAACATAAATAATAAAAACATGCAGGTGTTTTTCAGATTCTGATAAGCTCCCTTGCATGGAGGAAAGGGTTGGGGGCGAGGCGAGGTCCCGAACGGGAAACCGAACTTCGCGCAAGTCGGGGCACGCTTGCACGCCTTTTCGGCCCAGCGCCATCGGAGACGGCGGCGGAGAGGAGGGGGACGAGGACGAGGACACGGATGAGGAGGAGCAGGAGGAGGAGGAGGAGGGCGAAAAAGGGCGAAAGAGGGGGAGGAGGAGGAAAGGGAAATGCCATGCAAGCATCACTGCACCGACCTCGCAGACGTGCTGTCACGAATTTTCGCGTGGATGTCTGTCAATACTAAACCCCTTCACGTGGATTTGTTGCAGTCTTCACTCCTGGCAAACAAATAAAATCCTTACGAAATTCACTTCGACTTCCAGAGGGAAACTCTCCAGAACAGTCCGGGCACATCCCAGTGTTTTCCTAGCGAAATCCGTCCGCCCTGCGACGTTGGCGCCATGACAAGTAAGCTGGCCAGAAAGTATACACGAACGAGCTCAAAACGGACTAAACTATGTTTCATATTCGGCGGTCTGGGCGGATCTCCCGAGTCCGCGCTGGACCCCCCTCTGAATGGCGCGCGAAGCACGCCTGAGGCGACGCCAGAGGCGACTCCAGGGGGTCCCTCGTCAATCCTAGAAATCTGCGCAGACCTCCGACAGTTCATGCTCATGCAGTTCGTTTTCCCTCGACCGAGGGTGTCGGTTGGGGGGGCCCGCCCCTGTGAAGCAGGGCTCGGCCTGGCCAGAATTTGTCGTTTTCGATCTGTTCTCGCTTTCCCTCGGTTTCTCTTCGTGCCGCCCCTGCTGCAGGTCGAAGTCAAAACGACAACCGCCAACGAAATCGCCCAAACACCGTGTCATGGTCGAGCCCGACCCCGAAGTCTCCAAAATTCGGAGCGGCGGGCGAGAGAGGTGGATAGCAAAGAGGGCGCATTCCGGCGCCCGAAGCGGATGGCTTTCGGAACAGCTTGGATCGATGCGGGGGCTGCTAAGGGGACGGGGGTGTCAGGTAACGCTGCTAAGTGTGCGGAGCCCACTGAGCCAGGATCGCAAGCCCCCCCTAAACCACTTGGGGAACTTGAAGCCCAATTGGTAGAAAGGTTGGGCCAAATATGAACCACCTTTGCATCCACAAGCCTGACCTCGGTCTCTCTCTCTCTCTCTCTCTACAGGAGGAATATTCCAAAACAGTCCAAAACTATTATGGGAACATGTTTTGCTACGTTCAAAACAAATTTGGAATATTATTTTGTTCTTTAATGAAATGATGCCGGAGAAAAACCCAATCAGGGCTATAGGGCTATAGGGCTAGGGGGCTATTGAGCTATAGGGCTATAGAGCTATAGGGCTATAGGGCTATAGAGTTGTAGGGCTATAGGGCTATTGGGCTATATGGCTATAGGGCACCCCCGGGCACCCCCAGGCACGCCCGGGCACGCCCGGGCACCTGGGCACCCGGGCACCCGGGCACCCGCGGGCACCCCCGGGCACCCGGGCACCCGGGCGTGCGAAAATTGCCGCGAAAATCGGCGGCAAATCTAACCTAACCTTATGAATATTGAGCTATAGGGCTATAGAGCAATAGGTCTATAGAGTTGTAGGGCTATTGGGCTATTGGGCTCCGGGCTATAGAGCACCCCCGGGCACCAGGGCACCTGGGCACCCCCAGGCACGCCCGGGCACCCGGGCACCCCCGGGCACCCCCGGGCACCCCCGGGCACCCCCGGGCACCCGGGCATCCCCGGGCACCTGGGCACCCGGGCGCGCCGCGAAAATCGGCGACGAGCCTAACCTAACCATATGAATCCGCTAGGACCCCTACAGAGGCAAGCTCTGATTGGGGAACAATCTTCCACAATCCGCCTGTAGGGGGACACGCCCGATCTTACACAAGCCCCCAATCTCCCTCACAACCCCCGCGCCGATCCGAGAAGCTGCCCCGTCCCGGTCTCGCCGCAACCTCTGCCTTTCCCACCCCGTCTCTCGCAAAAGGGCCCGGGGACACACGAACATAACCAGACGCAACTCCCAGGATTCCCATATTTTCCATAGTTTCTGGAGTTTCGTCTTCACCCCCACTTCGCATATTTCCTCACATTTTCCTGGGAGTCGCCGGTTATTTGTGTCTATGTGTTTCTTCCCCCAGAGCTTGTTTTTTTTAGACTCTGGCAAGTTTACTTGCATGGACGGGGGGGGGGGGGCTGAGCCTGAAGCAAGCCCGGGGGAGGAGGGGCGCGGAAATCACGCAAGTCGAAAGGCACTTGCACGCTACACCCTGCGAAATGCTCAAGAAATCATGGGTTAAGAGACTCAGAGTCTCAGAATTCGAATAAACACCCAGAATTTCTGTTGAAATCTTAGGATTTGCATTGAAAAATTAAGAATAATCGAGACTCTGGCCGAAAGCTTGGGTTTTCTTAAGCATCGCCTGGAGTGTAGTATTCGCTTGAAGAGGGGCGAGGGGGGGGGGGGGGGGGGCGAACGCCATGCAAGTAAACTTGCCTGAATCCAAAAAAAAACAGGCTCCTACTGATCTCGTCCACTCTGAAAAAAGGTCTCCTCCAAAGAAATCCCCTGAGCATCTGGCGTCGCAGTGGTGTTGCACCGTGCGGTTTCGCCCGGATTCGGGCCAGAGGACCTTCACTGCTCGATCCGCTCAACAAATGCCGCATGAAGATTGGGTCCAGGGCTCTGGTCGTGATGTTGTTCTCGATGCTGCAATTCCTTCACTATGTCGGATCTGGGGCATGCAAAAAATACGTGGAACGTCCAAGCGACTCGACTCCTTGGAACTAGTCGTCGGGGCAAATATTGTCAATCTCGAGTCCTGCACATCGACGCTGTTGGCGGTTGCATGTCATGTCCTCCTCTTCTGATGTGTTTCTCAATTTCCTCCCTCTCTTCCTCCTCCTCCTCCTCCTCCTCCTCCTCCTCCTCCTCCTCCTCCTCCTCCTCCTCCTCCTCCCCTTCCCCCTTCCCCCTTCCCCTCCTCAATCCCCTGCCCTCTGCTCCTGCTCCTGCCATATTATCTCCTCCACCATGTAACCCCTCTTCCCCTCAGATGTCTGTTCAAAGGCTTCATTGTAGGTCACTTTGCGAATCGGACCGACCGAATCGAACCCCATCGCAAACAGGCATCTCGAACACGCCTATCAGATCGCATGGTAGACAGCCGGACATACTGCTTCTTAAGATAAACTTAGTGATGTCGCAAGTTGGGGACACCGAGAATGACACATGTTTGGTGCGGCATGGTCGTAACGAAACTGACGGTACATGAATCTCTCATACAAGCATCTCAACTGGGACATTCAACATGGTAAATTACGGAATATAACAAAAACAAAAAGTGTGTGATTGTGTATTTACCTGGCCGAAGCGTCTGTGAGAATCGGGGTGGAAACGAATCGGTCAGGATCGCCCGCTGGTGCACCCGGAGCTTCCCAGTATGCCCGAGCGTGGCCAACAGAATACAATCAAAAAGATCTTGAGGCAATTTATCTTGGGACTCCAGCATGTGTACTTGCACGGAAGGGGGGGGCGTGGCGAGGCCCCAGGGGGAATCTGAACTTCACGCAAGTTAAAAGTCACCTGCACGCCTTTTCGGAGCGGCGCTGTCTCAAAGGGCGGCGCAGGAGAAGGGTGGGGGAAACGCCATGCAAAGATCGCAGCCAGAATCCGATGGGAGCCGGAGTCGGAAAGATCGGAGCTGGAGTCGGAGAGACGAGAACTGAAGGGCTGGAGCTTAAGGAATCGGGAGTCGCGCCGGCGAGCTGCTGTGGATTCCGCGGGTCCCACGCATGACTAAGGTCGGCTTACGGGCCTACCTTCGAAGAGTTCCCCACTTCTCCGTGGAGGCAACGCCAAAGATGTGTCAAGGTGCGAAGGATGATCCCGAGCAGGGCGAAAGCAGTGCGAACAAAAAAAGGCTTACAGGGAACATTTCTACACCTATCCCAGGCTTCGTGGGGTTCTCGAATGTACCAAAAAATTGTGGCCCAACCCTGGGATGTACTATGGGGGGGCGTCCATCCTCGATAGGGGTGCGTCCGAATAGCCCCCCTGGACTGTATGCAAGAGTTTCCCCATTTTCTGAGCGACCACACTTTTCGAGTAGAACTCGGGGATCGGGGAAGAAGCTCGCCTGCGAGCGAAGGATGATCCCGAGCAGGGCGAAAGCAGTGCCAGAGAACAAGGCTAGCCCCATCGTCCCTCCACGCGGGCGCCACCTGCACTGGGGCGTCGCTTCACTCGGCAGCGAGCGGGGGGGTTGAAGTGAGAAAGAAAAGGCCTTCTCGGAAGACTTTGAAGTTCCCGGCATTCTGAGAAGTTTTCGGAGAATTCCCCGAAGACGTAACAGAAACCTGTCAGAAGGCGCGAGGGCTTATGAGAAGTCCCGCCGCCTTCTGAGAAGGCTTCTCCCTCTCACTTCCCCCCCTCGCTCGCCGCCGAGTCATGGGATTGGGGGGGGGGAGGCGAAAATTTGACACAAGGGGGGGTGAGAAAGGTGCACTCCTCGGACCGCGAAGGCCCCCTTTGGGGCAGGAAAGGGCCCCTTCGGGGGCCCCAGAGAGCCCCCTTTTCTACAGCCCTCGATGCCCCCCCCTCTTGATCGCCCCCCCCAGTACTGAGGGGCATCGACAGGGGGGACTGGCATAGGGGGATGCATCGACCTGGAATCGGCGATACATCGCCCGCAGATTGGCGATAGGCCTCCGAGGGGGTCGATGCATCCCCCCCTTATGCCTATCCCCCCTGTCGTTGCCCCCGAATGACGCGACGCCCAACGGGCGCCAGCTGTACACCGCGCTGGCCCTGGCCGGACTCCTCCTGGGCCCAGCAGAGGTGCTTAACGACGCCCCCCGCGCCCGACCGGAAAGCACCCACGTCAACCTCACGAGCGGCGAACATATCCGTATCTGCGCCCTCGCGGTCGGGATTTTGGGATGCGATCCCGCGGGCACGCGGTCGTACGGATACGTTCCGCGTGGGGCATCCGCGATAAAAAAACAAAAAAACGTATCCGCAAGGTCGCGGTCCAGAGGCCCGGCCCGCGAGGCCGCGGATACGGATATGCGTTTCGCCCACGTCCACCCCCTTGTCCAAGTGCCTTAAAGCGGAGGAGGGCTCCCCTGCGGCGAGACGCATCGGAAAAAGCTCAGGGAAGAGGCCCACCCCCCCCCCTCTCGCCTTCGCCCTCCCCCTTTTCTCCCCTCCTCTCCCCTCTCCCCCCTCATCTCTCCCCTCTCTCCCCCCCCCCGTCGCCTTCGCCCCCCCCGTCGCCTTCGCCCCCCCCCCCCCCACACACACACACCACAGAGGTCCCGTGCACGGGCCTGCCCCGGAGCGCCGACAGATTCTTCGGCCATGACGGGCAGCTTTTCACTAGACCCCAGCAAAGGCACTTTGAAGTCGGGCCTGTCCCTCTACAAGAGGAGTATTCAGAAATAGAAACAGAATAATCCGTGTGTGTGTGTGTGTGTTTTATTTTTTGTTTAATATCGTTTCTTTAGTTCTTACATATTTTTGAATATTTCTAATTTGTCGACCCAACTGCGCCTGTACGAGGACATTCCCGACCTAAGGGTGCTTGCGTGGAAGCGGCTGGAGCGTGGGGCGTGGCGCGGCCCGGAGGACACGAGCTGGACGTCACGCAAGTTGGGACTCCCCTGCGCACCGCCTCTCCGGCCCAGCGCTGGATGCGTTGATGGCGGAGGGGGGGATGCCATGCCAGAAGCCTGTCAGAATCTCAACAAAAGTCTTGATCCCCAGACCCGCACCCGCTCGTCGTCGTGGTCCGTTCACAACGCGGACCCCCGGAGAACCTGGCCTCTTCCTTGGGGCTGACCTTTCATCCAGAGCCGTTTCTGTTGCGGTCCCGAGGCCCGGCGTGGGCCCCAGAAGCAGAAGCAAAAGAGACAATATACAAAACGCTCGTTGCGCTGTTCCTCTCAACTGGAGTCCGAGCGAGTGGGGTCGCATCGAACGCGGGAGGCATAACAATTCTCTTCTCAACTCGACCCGCTCGTCGGCCCACCGAGCCTTGCTCTTGGGGAGGTGCCGCGGCCAGGGAAAGTCTTGGCGCGGGTCCTGCTCGTCGCAGCTCTCGCCGACGGCCTCGTAGGCTTGCCTGTACATGTCCATCCTGGAGAGGAAGTCCCTCCTGGCGACCTTCGCGACGGGTACGGTCGCGAAAAAGCGAGCTAGAAGAAGAATTGATGCCATAACTGGGTAGTCGAAGCCAATCTGGCGCCAATCTGGCAGGCCCAATCTGGCAAACGGGGGCAATCTGGCGAGGGAGCCAACGCGAATCCAGTCTGGCGAATAACCCAAATCATCCAGTTTGGCCGGGCCAGATTGGCCCTTGGGGCCCAATCCAATCTGACAGTCTGGCCTTCGACTACCCAACATAAACAAAACCTTTTGGCGCTCCGCGCGGATTTCTTGGACCTGCGCTCCACCCGCCTCCCTGGCGCGCGGAGCGCGCCATGGGCAGGGCGCCGGAGACGCCGCCGGGGGCCCGGCGCGGAGCCAAGAAACCTCCTCCTCCTCCTCTCCTCCTCCTCCTCCTCCTCCTCCTCGTCCTCCTCCTCTTCCTCCTCCTCCTCCTCCTCCTCCCCCTCCTCCTCCTCCTCCTCCTCCTCCTCGATGGGCGACGCGAGGTGACGCAGTGACCTCTCAGGCGGGCCGCCCGCGGCGGACAATGGGTGACCTGGCGTCGTTTTTTTTGTTGAGATTCTGAGGGATTTGACGATTCGTCTTGAACACCGGATTTTTTCGCACCTGTAGTGGGTTATGCCGCGTCTGCCCGTACAATTTTCAGGTCTCTAGCTGCAATATTACTATGAGCCTGTTTTTTTGGATTCAGGCAAGTTTACTTGCATGGCGTTCGCCGCCCCCTCCCCCCCTTTCGCCCCTCTTCAAGCGAATACTAGCGTGCAAGTGCCTTTCGACTTGCGTGATTTCCGCGCCCCCCCCCCCGGGCTTGCTTCAGGCTCAGCCCCCCCCCCTCCCCGTCCATGCAAGTAAACTTGCCAGAGTCTAAAAAAAACAGGCTCTATCAAAAGACTTGGCGGAACCGAGCTGGCTTCGGGTTCGCTCGCCACGGTGGAGGCGAGGGCGCTCACGCACGACCCTGGGCGCGGGCAGCTCACGAGGGCCTGAGCCCCTCCGCCGAGGGCCCAGCGCGCCACGGAGGCACCCCGAGCGGAGTGCACCCCGGGGAGGACGGCCCAGGCGCGACGCACACGAGGCGAGGTGCATCCCAGGGTGCAGGGCCAGCGTGGTATCCTGGGGAGGAGGGTCCACCATGGAGACGAAGTCCCTCCTTGCGACCTCCGCTCTGCTCAGCCAGGATGGGCACTCGGATCGGCGCGGGAAGTGCTGAGAGGAGATTGGCAGCTACCAGTGGATACCAGCGTGGATGAGAATTGCCGAACCTGCCCTACAACTGGGTCGCAAGCGCCTCATGTGGCTTAGGGGAGTAACTCCGCGAAATGAGCTCCGCCCACAAAGCCCAGATCGTTGCCCCTCTGAGCTGCTTATCACACTCCTAACCCACATGCAAGCTAGGTCAGACCACATGTAACCCACCTTGGCATCCACTGATGACGCCGCTATCCCCTCAGCAGCCTCCTGGCACTGGTACTTGTGAAGGGGATGTAATTCTAAAGGCCGCCCTTCGCTTCCCCGGCCGCACCCGGCCCCCGAACCCAGAGGGGCGAAGTGCGCCGCGACGAGGCGGGGGCGGGGACCCCGCGCCAGGAGAGGCATGATGGGGGAGCCCAACCGATCCTCCGCCCCACCGCGGCGGGCCCCACCCCGAAAACCTCCAGAGCAGAAGAGGTGAGGGAGGGAGAGATGACTAGGAGTAACAAGGCGGAGGGGTCCCCTTGGTAACTCGACTCTACCATGAAGGCACCTCAGCGGGATCTCGGACCTTGCTACGCCCGTTCTGGAAGAGCATGCCGATGATTTGAGCCATCAGCATCAGCAAGAAATCGAATATTAGCACTCTCCACGCAGCCTTGCATGCACACTTCGGGTACGCACCACACGCGCTGTGCGCCCACACCACACGCACCGTCCGTCCTCGCACACGAGACAACCCTCGTACTCCTAAGCAACATTGGAATATCCCAGCGTGTGCTACCCCGAACCTCGCATGTCACACGTTACTTTCCTGACGCAGTCCCGCGCACCCACCAGTCGAGGAGAGGTGCGGTAGAAGACCGCAACCTGGTGCAACAGGTCTCATCGTCAGGGTGCAAGACCCCCGCCCAGAAGGGTGCGGTATAAGGCCGCACCCCAAAGCAAACAAGCGATCCTAAGAGATGACGCCTCGACCGGTACCTGCACCCTGGGCGCGACGCCCCTGGGCCTCCCCCCTGCCTCCTGGCTCCCTCCCCCTACCTCAGACGGCCCAAGACTCAGAAAGGGTCGAGAGCCCAAGCTGGGTGCTCGTGGCACCCGCGCAACAACAAAGAGAGACACTGTAGGATCCGCAAAAGCCCGAACCCCTGCACGTGCACAAAGTACGTCGGCTCCTGGTAATCGGGCGGCAGCCGGCCTCACCCTACTAAATCTAGACGCGCGGGGGGGGATTCCGAAGATTCCGAATCGCCCCCAAACCTGCATGGCAGCGAACCGTGCCCTCCCGCCCAACTCTGAAACGACGGCACATAGCAGTGCGAAGCGAGAGTGTCGCAAACTAGCCCCAGACAAGGGGGCCCGATACAACACCGTCCTGCACGGTTTCCCCCGGTCCGTAGGCGACCCGAGGAGGATGACGATGATGACGATGATGATGATGATGATGAGGAGGAGGAGGAGGAGGAGGAGGAGAAGGGGATTGAGGAGGAGGAGGAGGAGGAGGAGGAGGGAGGAGGAGAAGGAGGCGGAGGAGGAGGAGGAGGAGGAGGAAGAGGAGAAGGAGGAGGAGGAGGATGACGGGTCGCCTAAGCCATTCGGAGAAAACCTCCACACCGCTCCCTGAACGCAATACCACGTGGGGCGACGCGAGAGGCAGCCCACGCCGATGGGAAACCAGGCGCCCCCCCATCGTTGGGTTGGCCATATTTGGCCACAGTCTTAGGTCGGGCATGTCCTCCTACAGGCGGGTCTTGGACGAAAAATGACAAATAGTCAAAAATGTTCAAACATAGCAAAAAAATCAAGAAAAAATCGTTCCCAAGCTTGTTTGAATTATTGTTCATATGCCTCCTGTAGAAGGACACGCCCCACTGAAGCACAGTCTCGGAATGAGCCAAACGCTGTTTATCACAACCCCCCTGGGGCACCAAAGGCACGTGGCCCCAGGCCTAGGCACGGAGAGGCCACATGGGGCAAGAGAAATGAAACGCGCAGCCCCCTGCAGAGTGCTCCCGTCCGACTGGGAAGTCTGTGGACGTGCTGGCGTGACGGGGATCTGCTAACCCGGGTCAATCAGACCCAGGCAGCAGGAAACCAAACAACTGCAATGCAAGAAATCAAAGCTGCAACGAAGGGATTCGCAAACCCGGGTCAACCAACATGCGCGGCTGCCTCGTGGCCAAGAGCGGCTCGCTAACCCGGGTGAGCCAGAGGGGGTCTTCGCAAGATCCTGTAGGATTCGGTGCCCTGGCTGACCCCCCTTTGCATTGACCCCCGTCTCAGGGCTTCCGAGTGTGGTAGGCTCGGCCACGCCCAGCACCGCGGCCCCGAAGCAGGGCGTAGGCCAGTGATTACTACGGGCGCGCCCCCCCGACGCCATAGCCAATTCAGGACGTGGCATTTCTCTCCGCAGACCCGAGACCCTGCATGCACCAGCCCAGCACGCGTGCCACGCCGCGCATACACACAAGTGCACACATATGTGCCAGACGAGTGCAACACACAATTGCACGCACGCTCGCGCAAAAACAATCTACCCGTCTGTTGCCAATATTCGTAGTGCCGCCGTGCCTCAATGGCCTCCAGTGAGATAGGCGCTTTTCGTCGAGCTCGGCCCACGGGATCATCAGAAGTGGACTCTGGAAAGAAAACTCCTCCCGAGCAAGCGGTCTAGAGCCGCGGATTGAGGGCATCACATCGGCGAGTGTTATGATGGGCCTGTTTTCCACCACCACCACCACCAGAAGTTGGAGGGGGAGGAGGTCCTCCTCCTCCTCCTCGTCCTCCTCCTCCTCCGCCTCCTATCCCCCTCCAACTTATCATCGTGGTGGTGGAAAACAGGCCCGTCATGTCAGGGTGCAGGAAGCAGCCGCGACGAGCTGCGAGGGAGAGCGCGAGAGGGCAGGCCTGCTCGGAGGGCGGCGGGGCTTCTCAGAGGTCTCGCGTGGATCCCAAGAAGCCCTCTGTGGCCTCGGAGAAGGGTCGGAAGGCCTCCAAGAAGGCTCGGGGGCGGCCAAGAGGGGGGCGTCAACGAGGGGGGGGTGCAAATCATGGCTGGCGGCATCTGCGCGGCCCAGGGGGAGACCCAGGGACGTAACGAAAGAAGAAGGGGCGCCATGAAATCAGAGGAAATATCATGGCCCACGCCATGGTATCCACCCACCCCTAGTCATCACCCCCCTCTTGGCCGCCCCCGGAAAGCCTGGCAATGCCTCCTGAGCCTTCGGAGAATGCCGGGCGTCTCTGCCTGCCCTCTCACGATTCGCAATAAAAGGATCCCATCACCCTTTGGGAGGGGGCCTAAAATGGGAGAGCCGAAAACATTGGGGATATAGTGCGTTTCTATTCTCTGCAGGTGCATCGAACCAGACCGCCCAAATTGATTATTCCCTACCTAGGCTCTGCCTAGAAGGGCCAGGCAATGTTCCCCGCCCCGGGCGGTTCCCCCAGGATCCGCCCCGCGGTTCCCCCAGATACGTCCACTTAGCTTAGCGTTGCTTATATCATCTTAGTTTAGCTTATTTCATCTTAGCTTAGCTTAGCTTCATATTAGCTCAGGTTTATCTTAGCTTAGCGTACCTTCACCTTAGCGTCGCTGATAATTAGCATACCAGAGCACTGCATAGCATAGCATAGCGCAGCATATCATAGCATAGCCCAACATAACATAGCATAGCGCAGCAACGCAAAGCATAGCATAGCATAGCATAGCATAGCGCAGCACAGCACAGCACATCGCAGCATAGCAGAGCAGAGCAGAGCAGAGCAGCAAAGCAAAGGCAAACCAACAGCAGCGACAACAACGCAAAGCATTAGCATGGGTGTAAGTCCCTACCTAGACTCTGTCTATCGGGTTAGCTTAGCTTAGCTCATCGTAGCATAGCGCAGCTATGCATTAGCATCGCATAGCATAGCATATCATAACATATCCAATAATAGCATATCATAACATCGCGCAGCGTATCATAGCATAGCGCAGTACAGCACAGCACAGCATAGCACAGCTTAACATATCATAGCATAGCTTAGCATACCACAGCGCAGCATGACATCACAGCTTAGCATAGCATAGCACAACATCGCATAGCATAGCATAGCATAGCATAGCATAGCATGGCATAGCAACTAATGCTGCTTTCCTAGGGGCTCCAACTTCTAGGTAGGGTCGCACTGGGGTAATTCCATATGCAAGGACGGGGACCTCAGTGAGGCTGCGTCTTCATCCTATTATTAAGAGCTAGGGTTAGGTCGGGCGCGTCCGTCTACAGGCGGATTTCGGAGGAACAATGAAACATACTCAGAACAAACTCCACGATGGTCAACAAAATGCTAGAACATCGCCCCCAGGCCCGACTTTTCAAGTTTCGGGGAGACGTAAGACTCGGGTACGGGGGACTCGGGTTGGCCCGACGGGGCCCTCATAAAAATGACGAGGCCCAATATGAAATTTGACATGAGCTCCCGCTGCAGACATCCCACGAAAACTGGACCGTCAAAATCCAGGACGCGCTCGTCAAAAAAAGTAAGCAAACCCGAGTTCCGGCTTACTCGGGTCTTGCGTTTCCCCGAAAGTTAGGGGGTTCTTCTATCCTCGAGGACCCTGGGCGCGCCGGCGAGAACACCGCGCAGTGCCCAGGCTGCCTGGAATGAACAAGAGCAGCTGACAACAGGAACCCGGATCGCGGCCGCACACG
>CAUYUJ010017792.1:167285-219785 GCA_963575745.1 Prorocentrum cordatum
AATGAACAGGAACTGCTGTTGGGCATCGTACCCATTCTTTCCGTGCCCATCTCGGGCGTCCAGAATGTCGAAGAACACGGGCTTGCCGCCCGCCGGCGGCTCAGCCCGGCACAGCCACCGCACCGCTCCACGAGGCGCGGCCGCCCAGGCGGGCGGCCCGCCGGGCACCCCGCCGCGGGCGGCGAGGGGGCACCCCGCGGGGCGCCCGGCCCGCCGCGACAGCGCGCGGAAGACCGCGGGAGCGGCGCCTGTGAAGGGGCCCCAGGACACACAAATAAATACACACAAATAAAAGGATTCCCAATATTTTCCCATATTTTCTGGGTTTTCGTCTTCCCCCCCACTTCCCATATTTTCCCATCTTTTCCTGGGGATGGACGATTAATTGTGTCTTTTTTTTTTCCCCCCCGTCCTGAGCCTGGAGCCGCCGCCATCGCGGCGAGGCCACCAGAGTTGGCGGAGCGCGCAGGGGTGCTGCAGGATTTTTGTAGGATTTGCAAGCTTTGTAAGGCTGTCGGATTGCCAGAGTGGCGGCGCGCGCAGGGGGCTCTTCTCAGAGAGAGGCTGCTCCTTAGAGGGCGCGGGACCTACACCTACAGACAAGGCCCGCACCTTCCGAGACGCAGGGGTGCTTCTGCGCGTGCCCGAGAGACGCCGTCCCCGATGCAATGCGATCCTCGCTCCCAGATCGGCGCGCTGCCCACCTCGTTCCGAATGGTGCTCTCTCTCTCTCTCTCTCTCTCTCCACGGGCGCCTTACTTCGCGCTTCGCGCTTCGCGCCTCGCGCTGCGCGACTCCCTTCGCGCCCTCGCGCCGCCCCCCCAAGGGAAACGAGGTCGACGATGAGGAAGCGGAGCCGACCCGCGCAGCGCGAACAAAAACTTCGCGCCCTCGAGGACGCCCCGAACGATTGTGCTGCCGATGCCGCGCGAGCCTCGTGCTCAGGGATCGGCGCGCTGCTCCCGCGCTCTGATAGGGCGATCTCTCTCCCTCCCTCCCTCCCTCCCTCCCTCCTGGATCCGAGCCCCTCTTTCCTCGTCGTCGCCGCCCTCGTTTCCTCTCCTCCGCTGGCCCTCCTGCTCCTCCCGCCTCCTTCCACTCCAGACCTGCTGCCGCGGCTGCTCCTCCTCGCCCGGCCCCTCCTGCATCCTCACACTTGTCCTCCTCTATCGTATCCTCGTTCTCCCCCTTCTCACCCGCCAGTTCCTCCACCAATGTACGCAGCCTTCCCCTCTCGATTGCGCATCTAAGACGATGGGATTTGTTCTTGGGACTCCAGGTAGAGCAAACATCAGTGCAGTGGGAAGGGATGGGCACACATCAGCGCAATGGGAGGGGATGGAGCCAACCATTGACACGCGCCCGCGGATGAAGCGAACATCAGCGCAATGGAAAGGGATGGGAAGAAGGGATATGACATAAGATGTGGCGCGAGCGCATCCAGCTTGCGTCTCTCCTCTTCCATCGTCCCTCCCCTGTTGTCCCCCTGCTCGACTCTTTTGTTTGTTTCTCTCTCTCTCTATCCATTTCTCTCTCTCTCTCTTTTTCTCTCGTGTTTTGTTTCCCTCTCTCTCATACGTGCGGACAATTCCCCCTCCTACGCGATTCCCTGGATGCATGTGAGGGAAGGAAGAGGAACGGGGTCTGACGCACGATGTCATCAAGACAACGAGGTGACGTACGCGGGCCGTCAGCGCTGCACGCTACCTTGAAAACGAGGGCGCGCACGCACAGCCTTACCAGGGAAACTTACGCGCGAATGCCGGCGCAATCGACTTCGTCTTCTTCGGTCGCTCGTATGACTTCCTCCGCCTACTCCGTTTATCGTCTCTCATCCTGCTCCTCTTTCCGCCTCTCTTCCCCTCTCCTTTTGTCATCTGCTGCCCATCCCCGGCGACGAGAGAACCGACTACATCATGCATCTTGGTCGACGAAAATATTCGTGGCGAGCGCGATTGCAACTGGCCACGCGTGCCGCTGCGCAAAGCAATAGGATGGGATGGGCATGGAAACCTCGTAGTCCATGCCCTCGTAGTCGGGGGACCTGGTCACCTTCGCCCTCACGTTGGCCTGCGCTTCAGAGGGAGCACTGTCGTGGACGAGCGAGGACAGGGAAGGTTAACTGGGATCGAAGAACGGAGCTTCACAGGATCGTCTTGTGTTGCGGTAATTCTACTCCCTCTTGGGCCCCTGGAGGCACCAGGAGGCCCCAGGGACGCCCGCGAGGCCCCGCGATGCCTCGGGCACGCGACTCTCGCGAGATCTATGAAACCTCCCGGGCCGTCGGCGCCGTCTGACAATCCGCCACCGCGCCCTGTGCACGTCGAGGCGCGGCACTGCGCCAAGGGGAGTGGCAAGGTGCTCGGCCTGCGCTTCAAGGAGCCCTTCGGGCAGATGGTGCAGGTAAAACGACACGAAGATCGGGACAAAATCGGATCGGGATAACTCGAAATCTCTGAGAATCGGCGGGTTTGGAGGATGTATTGGGCGCCGCGGCCGCTCCAGAGCGTTCCGGAACGCTCTGAGAGCGCTCCGGAACGCTCTGGAGCGATTGACCCCGATCCTAGCCCTGTTTTAGAGGAGCCCTTCGGGCAGATGGTGCAGGACCTGGTGAAGGCCCGGGCTCAGGAGAAAAGGAAATGGCGCGGCAGAGGTGCCCGGCCTTGCAGCAGCGCATGTTCACCGGCGATGGGCAGCTCATGGCTGCTGCGCCCGAGGGGACTCACACGGAGGGCGTGTGTGGAGCAGGGACCGACCGTCCCGGCATTCCTATAGTCCTACCACGGAATTTTCTTAGAACCCAAACATGTTCTAACTGGGTAGTCGAAGCCAATCTGGCAGGCCCAATCTGGCAAACGGGGGCAATCTGGCGAGGGAGCCAACGCGAATCCAGTCTGGCGAATAACCCAAATCATCCAGCTTGGCCGGGCCAGATTGGCCCTTGGGGCCCAATCCAATCTGACAGTCTGGCCTTCGACTACCCAGCCTGTAGTCCTACCACGACATGTTCTTAGAGCCCAAACATGTTCTAGGAACAAAAACAATTCTCTTAGAACATGCTTGAGTGTGGGCTGTCCGCCAGGAGGAGGAGGAGGAGAAGGAGGAGGAGGAGGAGGAGGAGGAGGAGGAGAGGTCCCGCACGCTGGCGCAGCAGCATCGGGCCGCACGCGTGCAGACCTACGAGGAGATCACGCGGAGGCCGCTCCTGCTCCCGAGGAAGGGGCAGGCAGCCAGAGATGCACGGGGCGCCGCGTCGTCGGGCTGATGGAGGGCATCACGATGATCTCGTGCATGCCGAATTCTTGGGCGCCCGAGTTATCCCGGGTAACTCGGGTCCGGGGTAACTCGGGTTCGGATTCCCGCAAAAGGAACCCGAGTTAGCCCTGACCCGAGTTACCCCTGATGATTCGGGGCTCTGGACGCCCGAATTATCCGGGGTAACTCGGGTCCGGGGTAACTCGGGTTCGGATTCCCGAAAAAGGAACCCGAGTTAGCCCTGACCCGAGTTACCCCTGATGATTCGGGGCTCTGGACGCCCGAATTATCCGGGGTAACTCGGGTCCGGGGTAACTCGGGTTCGGAATCCCGAAAAACGAACCCGAGTTAGCCCTGACCCGAGTTACCCCTGATGATGCGGGGCTCTGAAATTCAGTGTTCGTTTTAGTTCGGTGTCCACAGGGGCAGGCGGCCAACAGAGTCGTCGGTGAGGAAGGGTCCAGTGTGGGGCTGGTCATCTTCTGCATCAACATGCTAATCGGGGCTTTCAGTGCGCCCGGGTGCGGAACCTGTTCGTTGTCCGCTTGGATTATCGGCTTCGCAGCGCGGCGCTCGCGTTGGTTCCAGGGGATGTGCCTCAACTTCGTGCAAGCAAGAACGCCAAGGTCCGTCTGGTCGGGTTTCTGAATATGTTTAGAAAGCCATCCCCCCCTCTCCTCGCACCGAGCTGAATGCATCGCCCCCTCTTCCCGAGGCCATAATCCCTTGCAAAAAAATAGGTTCGCGCTCACAAGGCCCAGAGTCCGCACGGCCCGAGATCGCTCCATGACGGGCCACGTCGGTCACAAGACGGCCCACGATAGCCTTAAGGCGAACCACGAGGTTGCCGAGGAGTCACAAGAGAGCCCCAAGAGCCTGCCCAAGAGGGCCTCGAGAGGCAACAATCATTGATGTTCCTTCGGTTGTTCAGAATGTTTCTCGGAATTTCGCCTTCTCGAACTTCCGACGTCCCAAGACGACCCAAGAGGCCAACGGGACTCCCCCAAGACAGCCTAAGAGGCCCCCAAGAGAGCTCCAAGTCGGCTCAAGAGAGTCAGAGACGGCCAAAGAGGCGCCAGCGCCTTCCAAGGAGGGCCCCAAGACGGCCCCAATCAGGGCCCAAGAGTGTGAACACGAGCACAGAATTCGAGCCTTCGGTCCCAAGAGGGCTCAGCGAACCCCAAGGGGGCCAAAACAGTCCCCCAAGAGGCCCCATGGACGGCCCCGAGGCAAACACGTGTATTTCCCGATGCGTGTTCAGTATGTTTGGTGGTTCTCGCCTTTTCTAGCTTCCGGCGCTCGGAGACGGATCAGGAGGCCCCCCAGACTCCCCCGAGACGGCTCAAGAGGCGCCCCAGGAGAACTCCAAGACGGCCCAGGAGGGCTCAATGACGGCTGCAGAGGCGCCCACGCCTGCCCAAGAGGGCCCCAAACCTTTGAACATCGGAACTGGTGCCTCGGGGGGGCTGGTGGCTGAGCCCGTGTGCAAACCCAGTGTGAGTAATCCTGGCGAAGGACCCAACCATGTGCAGTTGTGAGTAACGCGGTTGTGGGTATCATCCTCGGTGAACCTCTCTCTGGGGCCACGACGCGTGTGACGGATGCGCCAAAATTAGCACGGTCACGCGGACGCTGCCACTGGAGCCGTCGGAGGAGCCCCATGTGAGGTCACAAAACGTGTGGAGGGGCGCCGACATGGGGGCTGGTGGAACTGCATGCGGACCCTGCCACTGGGGCCTTCCGTGAAGCTCATCGTGGGGCCACCGAACGTGCGAGGGGTGCGCCGAGATGGAGGTGGAACTGCATGCGGACCCTGCCTCTGGGGCCTTCCGTGGAACAGCTGATGGGGCCACCGAACGTGCGAGGGGTGCGCCGAAATGAAGATGGAACTGCATGCGGATCCTGCCACTGGGGCCTGTTGTGGACCAACCTCTGGCCACGAAACGTGTGAGGGGTGCGCCGAGGTGGGGGTGGACCGCTGCGGAGCCTGCTACTGGGGCCTTGGGTGGAGCACCCTATGGGGCCACCGCACGTGTGAGGGGTGCGACAAATTTGGACGGAGCACCCTATGGGGCCACGGGGGCGGACCTGCATGCGGACCCTGCCTCGGAGGCCTTCGGTGGAGCTCCCTATGGGGCCACGAAACTTGTGAGGGGTGCGCCGAGACGGGGGACCCTGCCACTGGGGCCTTCGGTGGAGCACCCTCTGGGGCCACGAAGCGTATGAGGGGTGCGCTGGCATGGAGGTAGGACTGCATGGGGACCTTGCCACTAGGGCCTTCGGTGGAGCGCCCTATGGGGCTACGAAGCGTATGAGGGGTGCGCCGAAATAGGGGTGGAACTGCATGCGGACCCTGCGCCACCGGCACCTTGGGTGGAATACCCTATGGGGCCACGAATCGTGTGAGGGGTGCGCTGGCATGGAGGTAGAACTGCATGGGGACCTTGCCACTAGGGCTTTCGGTGGAGCGCCCTATGGGGCTACGAAGCGTGTGAGGGGTGTGTCGAAATGGGTGGCGATGATGATGGTGATGATGATGATGATGATGATGATGATGATGATGATGAGGATGATGATGATGATGATGGTGACGGCGGTGATGATCACGATGATGGTCATGATGTTAATGATGACACTGATGATGCTGATGCTGATGATGATGATGACGATGATGCGGATGATGACGATGACGATGACGATGCCGATGATGATGATGATGATGATGATGATGATGATGATGATGATGATGATGATGATGATGATGATGATGATGATGGTGATGATGATGCTGATGATGATGATGACGCCGACGATGATGATGATGCTGCTGATGATGATTATGCCGATGATGGTGATGATGACGACCATGATGTTGATGATGACGGCCATAGTGTTGACGATGACGGCAATCATGTTGATGATGTCAACGATGACAAATATGACTGATGATGACGATGACGATGATGCTGGTGACGGTGATGATGCTGCTGCTGATTGTGATGATGGTGAAACTGATGAGGATGAGAATGAGGATGATGATTACGATGACGAAGATAATGGGGGGAGAGAGGACGGGGGAGGAAGGAGACGAGTGACAGTCCCAGGGACATTCAAGGGCGCATCAAGTACTTCAACGCCCTCGTTATCAGAATGAGGGGGCCGAACGGTCATTCATTGTCCCTGGGTGCGTGGCTGAAGTGAAGACTCCGTGGTGAGGATTATGTTTGTTGCGTTGTTGTTGTTGTTGTTGTTGCTGATATTCGTTGTCGTCGTCCCTCCCGCGACCCACCCGCGACCCACCCCGCGACCCACCCCGCGACCCAACCCCGCGGCCCACCCCGCGACCCACCCCGCGACCCACCTGCGACCCAAACCGCGAACCCCCCGCGACCCCTCCCCCGACCCACCCGCGACCCACCCGCGACCCACCCGCGACCCAACCCGCGACCCACCCGCCACCCACCCCGCAACCCCCCCGCGACCCACCCGCGACCCACCCGCGACCCAATTGCGAGCCACCTGCGACCCACCCCGCTACACACCCGCGACCCACCCGCAACCGATCCACATTGGCTTGAAGAAAAAAATTGGCGCCTGCGGCGGTCTCGTTGTATAATTTGTAGAACTTTGGCGCCTGCGGCGGGCTTCCCCAGAGTCTCGCAGACTGCCGACGTCCCCACCCCTCACTCTTACCCGCATCTGCGGGGTGCTACGTATCCAGTGGCAGTAGGGACAATCGACAAGCGCAGGGAGTACAAGGGACATGGGAGCACTTTGCTTGTACTGCAAACCTACAGACGCGAGGGCTGTTCGAAGAACTGGGGTGGTGGGGGGGGACGCGTCGAAATTAACAACACTTTTCTGATATGGTGCATCAGCCCGAACATGAACGAATTTGAGCTATATGTACGTAAGGTGTGTAGGCGCGTTGGCAGACGTGTTGGGTAGACTCCCTACACATATTGCGCGCACCCGTCACGCGCACGATGTCTCTCACACGTGATCTTCTCCACATGGGAATCATGCATAGATGTGAAGGTCCTATGCGTACCATGCTACATACTTCCCCTGTACGAACTTACGACAAACGGAATAAACCGATAATGATACATACACGCACAAAGATGGACACCGGCACTCCCGCAGTGCCTGTCCGGGATGTTGACGAGGCCGGCTTGGCCAACAACGCCCGCAGTCCAGCTACTCCGAAAAGGTCTAGCTACCATTTCGGGGTCCAGATGGTGGCTGGCAGCTTGGCACATGTTCCGCATAGGGACCCCAGGCCGCTGGCTACCATCTGGATCTGGAAATGGTGGCCAGACCTTGTTGGGTCCAGCATTCGGGCCCAGACTGTGTTCGCTGTTGGAATCGCCTGGTTGGTCATCCACCACCCCTAGCACCAGCTGGGAACGTGCAGCGGCGACACCAGAAGAGTGCATGGATAGCCCAAGACGGCCCAGGAGGCCCTCGAATGGCCCGAAAAGCAGACGAAAGGCCCCAACACGCCCCAGGACGCTCCAAGACAGCCCTTCCCAAATGTTCCCCACCGGTTTCCCCAACTGTTGTGGGAACACGGGGTAAACACCAACTGCCTCAGACGTCGGTGAAGCCCAAACAGAATCGCCACGACATCGATGGCAACCCCAAGCGCGCGCCCACGACAGACCATCTGTGAAGGTGAGGCGGCGAGAGCGAGACTCAAGGTGACGAGCTGGCCCTAGGGGGAAAAGGTCGAGGCTTCCGGGAACCGCGCATGGAAACAATCAAGACATCGGATCCCTCCTCCTCCTCCTCCTCCTCCTCCTCCTCCTCCTCCGCGCACAGAATGAAGCAGGCCTTCGCCGCAGGCGCGCCCCCTCTGCCGTCCCCCCCGGGCGCGCCGCCGAGATGGTGCGGATAACAGCTCCCCCGGCTGGAGCCCCGGGTCCCGGCGGAGCACGCCCAGACGGACGCCGAGCCCTCCGCGCGAAAGTGCCCAGCACCCCGTCAGAAGAAGCCACGTCCGGCCCGAGTGAGCCCAGACGGAGACCTGGCACTCTGTGCGGACTTACCCCGCAGGGATGCTGACGGGGGAAGGATGCTCGAAGTCCGACAAACATGCCAAGGGTGGCCCGAATCCGAGTGGGACCAAGGGTCCCGTGCCTGTCGCGCTCGCCCTTGTCGTGGCCGTCTCTGATTGCATGAGCATGCAAGCAGCTCGGGTATTGGCTCCGACGTGGGCCTACGCTGCAGTTGAAAGGACGGTTTCAGATGGTAGGGTTGCCAAACTCAAATCAAAGACGTAAGTCAGTTCATTGGCATGCCCCCCGTTTGCAACACAACTGGACACCAAGGGAGGAGGGAAGCAAGCCGACACCAATACATACTCAGACTCCAGACCTCCGACGTGAGGTTGTCGTGGCGTGGCCTCCAGAACTCTCGCCCCGATCCGCCGACGATCTGCCTCGGATGGTCCCGATCCCGATGCCCGAAGCGAGCCCCCAAAATGCAAAAACTCAAGACGGGGCACACCGTACTCGGCATTCCATGATAAAGGGGGCGGGGTCACAACCCTCCCAGACGAGCAAGCATAGACCCCCCGTCAAATCAGCCATGAAGCGGCAGCCTTTTACCCAGACCCCCCGACCCCCCTTGAATGCCGCCCAAAAGCAAAGCACCCCCCCTTCCCTTGAATGGTGAAGTCCAAATTACACTGTGTTTGTTTTGCGCGGCGCTGGAAGACTAGAGACTGGACGATTAAACAAAGCTAGCTAGTACGTGATTAACTCTTTCCACGTGACTTGCTCAAGGCAAAGATGGTGGATAACGCAACCCATGATTCCGAGAATGCCCAACGAAAAGATGTTTGGGCACTGCCTCGGCGCGCCCTCCGGCAGACCAGCTGACTACCAAGCAGCACTTCCTGTGTGAAAAAAGAACTCATGCCAGAAACCAGCATGTTTCGAAGATGGATTCCCAAACCTTTGTCAACGCAGCTGGAACGGCCAGGCGGGATTCGAAAGCGAGGCGTCCGAGAGCCTCCCTGGGACACAGAACCAGAATGCATGTGTTCAGGGACGTGGGAAGAGACGAAAAGCGTCTGACAACCGCTCTGGACGAAGACAACGGCTGCGTCAACACGTGGGAAACCGCTGTTTGACAACATGCCGCTTGACACTGACTGCTCACGCTGCTGCTGATGTGCCGTCATGGCGAGGCACATGACCTAGAGGTCTAGAGAGGGAGAGTGAGAGAGATACAAACATAAAGAGAGAGAGAGAGAGAGAGGCAGACAATACATCAAGCCTGGCGCCCAAACGGCCCACTGGCATCTTTCAGAGGGGGGGGGGTGGAAAGCGGAAGGGAGGGAGGCCACGGAGCGGGGCACGGAAGGAGAACAGATGCCGAGAACTCGGAGCCAGCGTCCTGGAAGAATCGGGTCGGGCGAAAGGGGGGGATAGCAAAGGGGTGGGTTGAGAATCAGCTCACGTAGCTGATTTTCACGGCGCCTCCCGGCGCCGGAGGCGGCTATGTATCGAGGAATGGGCCCCTCGGTGAGGTGGAAACCAGCTGCATGCAGCAAATTTCGTACCCCCCCCTTTCCCAATCCCCCCCTTTCGCCTGGCTCGAAAGAAGTTCCACAGGCGCTGAGAGCCAGACCGAACCGCAGCCTGCCGTCACTGGTCGACGAGCGGCGGGCACCCGTAGGTGGCGCGCGCACCGCTGGCGCCTGGGCAGGCCCCACGGCACGACACCCAGACGCACGCCAAGCTCGATGCTCCCTCGAGGCTCGATCCCTCCCCTCCATTCGGGCCGGGCGAAAGGGGGGATAGCAAAGGGGGGGGTTTGAGAATCAGCTGACGTAGCTGATTGTCCCTGCGCCTCCCGGCGCCGGGAGGCGCCCATGTATCGAGGAATGGGCCCCTCGGTAGGGCCGAAACCAGCTGCATGCAGCAAATTTCGTAACCCCCCCTTTCCCAATCCCCCTTTTCGCCCGACCCGATCCATCTGGTCTGAGGGCGCCGAGCTCGGGGGAGGGGAAGTGAAACAGGGGAGGCCTTCTCAGAAGGCGGTGGGGAGTCTCAGGAGCCCTCGCGCCTTCTGGAAAGAGTCCTGTGCCTTCGGGGAAGGCTTAGAAAACTTCTCAGAAGGCCAGGGGCCTTCCGAGCATTCAGAGAAGGCTGGCAACCTTCCGAGCCCTCACTTCCCTCCTGGGCGCGCCGCCGACTCTGGTCTCAGAGGGGCCTCTATCATCTCCTCGTCGTTGCACCGAGACTCTACAAAGATGACGCTGTACGCCGCGTTGTGATCGCTGACGAGCGTCTGGACCCGCCGGCGACGAGCTGGAGGAGGGTGTCTTTCATTCATCGCCCGCGCCGCCTCCTCCATCTGCTCAATCGCCCCCTCCTCCTCATCCTCCTCGTGAGGGGGGAACTCCTCCTCCTGCGGCTCCTACACATCCGTCGCGAGAACAGAGGAGCGCGACATCGTGATGGCTTTGCAGATGTGTGCTTCATTTCGCCAAACAATGTTACATCCACATGTGTTGTCTTTCGGTTTCGTGTTGGGCATGTCCGTTGTGTTTGCATGTCCGTGGGGTTCCTATCATGGGGATGACGTGCGCGCAGGTCGCAATTCAATTCAATATTACCACATGGTCATGTTCCTCATCACTCTTCCCTTGTGGATTTTATCTGTCCCATGCTTCCGTCCCTCCTCCTTGCTCCCTCCTCACTTCTCCTGCCCCGTGCCTCCCTCCCTTCTCCATCCCCCTTTGCCCCCCTCTCCAGACCTTATCCTTCCATTCTGATTTCCCCTGGGACGAGGGGGAAAGACAGGATAATATGCCGACGCGCTCGCTGCACCGTCCTGGCTGGGACCTCCTGGGGGATGGGGGAGGCCCTCCGCGCTGGTCCCCTAGTGCGCCGCCTGCCCACGTCGCCGAGCCCGAGGGGGGCTCCGAAGGAGGCCCCAGGGTTCCCAGAGGACCTGCTCGACATCAAAAACCATGGGGGCGCGGCCACTGCATATTCAAACTTTGGGCTTGCATGTGTGGCTGACCAGTCTCTCAACAGCTGATCTGAACAGCGGGTCGGTCAAGCATCAGGATCCTTGGACGCCTTCTGCGTAGGACGGGAGTGGAGGGAGTGAGAGATTCATCGTGAGAGAGGGAGAGCGAGGGAGAGAGAACACATCCGCAGATATGCACATACACATATATATATATATACATGTATACAAAGAGAGCGAGCGAGAGAGAGACATGAACAAACAGAAGAAGATCATATTGAGGAAAGAGAGACGTCTGTACCATGTACTGCAACGCATCTATCCGCACATACGTAGCACCCCGCAGATACGAATAAGAGTGAGGGGGCGGTGGGGACGTCGGCAGTCAGCGAGACTTTGGAGAAGCCCGCCGCAAACGCCAAACTTCCACAACTTATACAACGAGCCCGCCGCAAGTGCAGATTTTTTTCAAACAAGTGGTGATCGGTCGCGGGTGGGTCGCGGGTGGGTCGCGGTGTGGGTCGCGGGTGGGTCGCGGGTAGGTCGCGGGGTGGTTCGCGGGTGGGTCGCGATGTGGGCCGCGGATGGGTCGCGGATAGGTCGCAGGGTGGGTCGCGGGGTGGGTCGCGGGGCCGATCGCGGGGCGGGTCGCGGGGTGGGTCGCGAGATGGGTGGCGGGTGGGCCGCGGGAGGGGCGACGACAACAACGACAACACCAACAACAACCACAACAACAATCATCTTAAGACTGTTCGCCCTTATTTCCCAAACCCTCGATACCCGAACCCTTTTGGGGGGGGATCCCTTTCTTCCCTGCAGGCCAGGCCCCGGCAAGCGGCGGGGCGGCCGCGGACCGTCGGCCTGGCCAGCGGCAGCGCTTTATCGGCGGGGCGGCCGCGGACAGTCGACACGACCCCAAGAGGGACGGACAGGGGACCGACCACGACGACGACGACGTCGACGACGACGACGACGGCGACGACGAGCGAAAGCGAGAGCGAGAGAAGGACAGCAAGGCCACGAAGGACACGAAGTAGGCCACGAAGGGCGACAGCCGGGACACGAAGGGAATGCATACGGGGCCACGAAGAGCGCGAACGAGCGGGGGCCACGAAGGGCAGATAATGCCACTGAGGGTAGCAACTGGGCCACGTAGGACAGTGAGGGGGCCACAAGCGGCGACAGCGGGGCCACGAAGGGCACGCACATGGAGCCACAACGGGCGCGACTCCTGGGTGCCTGGGTGTCGGGAGCGCGGCGCTTGAGCAAATTGTAAGAAATTCCCACGCAAGGGCGCTATTCTTCAGTAAATTGCAAGCAAGTCTCCAGCGAGAGCGCGACTCCAGAGCGCCGGGAGAGCGATTCCTGAATACACTAGTCCCAAGCGAGGGCGCGATTCCTGAATAAAATGCGACGAAGACTCGGGCGGGAGCGGGGGTCCTGGCTAAATTGTGAGGAAGTCTCAGGCGGGAGCCGTTGTTGCTGTAACCCGGGGACCAGGGGCACAGTTTGAACACCAAGACTTTCCCCGTCAAAAAACAGGGTGCGAGCGTCGAGGGGCAAAATTTGATAGAGACTAAAACAATAATATGCACCGGTGGGCGGGATCAACAATAATTATTCTTCAGAAATGGGAGTTCAACAACAACAACAACAACAATCATTCTAAGACTGTTCGATCTTACTTGCCCGCGTGTTATTCAGAACGAGTTCCCCACACCCTCGATACCCGCCCGTTCTGTCTTCGATCACGGCCAGCACGCGGTGACGAGACGGCGATGGGCGGCCACTGGGGCAGAACCTGGGGAAAACGCCAACCAGCTTCTGAGTGACTCAGCAGCCAGAACAATCGGGGATGGACAGACCTCCCTTTAGGAAAACGTGGTTTAGTGAAAACGACTTCCGGCCCAAACCTGGCGGGCAAAAGCTTGGAAAATAACGGCTACGGCGCCATCTCGAGAACCGAAGACGGCCAATTCACTACTCGACGTGTCACTGTTGGGGGTTCTGTCCAGCCCCGAAACAAGAATCTCCTCCATGAAAGCACTGCCTGGGGAGCCTCCGCACTGCACATGTTGGGCTGCGGCGCTCCTGCCGGCTCACATGCGCCCAAAATCAGTCACGAGACCCCTCCGGGGATGCGTCCGGACTTGATTTTTCGTTCGAGGCGGATCCAGCCGTGGAGGCGAGAAGCCTCCCAGTTAGGAGGCATCTCCTGGGAGCTCTTCGCAAGAACGACAAAGCACTGCTGTGCCCGATGAAGGGTCCATCAAGCCAGATTAACTCAGATTCGGCCCAGGATTGACCCAGATTGCGCGAAGCGAAGCGGGGCTATGCCGGAGTAGGCCGGTCTTCCACCATGGACATACCAGCGCTGACGTTGCATTCAAACTCCTGGGGAGTTGTGTACAGAGAGTGCGATTGTATTGAGGGGGGCACCTTAATTGACAAAAACCATATGAACCAATGAGGGGGTTCAACAACAATATTTACCAAAGATGACAATTCAACGACAACAACGACTCCACCAACAACACCAACAAATACAACAACATGTCAAGACTGTTCGCTCCTACCTGACCGCGTGCTTTTCAACACTAGTATCCCAAACCATCGGTACCGACCTTCTTCGATCGTACCCCCCTGGGGGTATAAGCTCCTTACCTGCCGCGCGTAATTGGTGCAGCCGCTGAGACAGGGGAAGAGAGGAAGGATGGACAGGAGAGCGAAAAGGATGGAGCACGGGACTCACAGGAGGGAGGCTTGGAGCAGAAAAAACTGACGGGCCTATCGGGCGGGAAGACCTTCACGGGCGGGTCGGGAAGGCGGACCCAAGCGGCCATGTCGAGAAGGCGTGTTGTTGAAGCATGAGTCCTGCATGAGGAGAGCTCGAACGATATCGAGTAAACCGCGCGGCGTCAACGCGAGAGTGCGGCTCCTGCACAACTTGTGAGGACGTCCCACGCGAGAGCGCGATTGTGGAATACCTTGCGAAACAAGGATCAGGCGGGGGGCGTAGTGGTTGTAACTCGGGGGCCAGGGGCGCAGTTTGGTGACACCAGGCTTCCACTGCTACGAGCCCCCAGGGGGGCACTTCAATTGAGACATGCAATGTTTAGCGGGCGTCAGCACTATATCTATATATACAATCATGTGTATATACATATATATATATATATATATCACCAGAGAAAAAAACCCAGTGGATGGTTTTCGCCGACGAAAGCGACCCGAACCCCGGGAGGCTGGGAACCCAGATGCCACCGAAATCGGCCCAGAAACAATGACCGGGAACCCGGGAACCCGGGAACCCAGCCTGCAAGCAAAATCGGCGGGACCTTTCGCCAAATCTTTCAACTTCCGCTTGGACCACGATGGTAATTGCGGGTGCGTGGGGTGACGTAGACGGCCTTCGGCGCTCCTGTTTTCACATTTACACATGGCTGGAACTCCATGTGCATCCAAGATCAAACAATAACCTCCAGGACTCCGTCCGAGGTTCAATCACGCGCAAAGGCGCGCGGAGGCCGCCCTGCAGAAAGAGCATCTCACACCTCGACAAGCCCGCGGCTGCGGGCTGTCAGGTCCGCAGCCAAAGAGGCCGAGGCTGCGTCGTCCAAGGCGCGTTTGCGTTTCAGGGGCGTCACGGCGCGGGCGAAGCTCAGGCGGGGCCTCCCTGGACGGGTGGGAGGGGCGCGAAACCTGATAATGGGCCTATGAATCGACAAGAATCTGAGGTGCAACATGGAGCGCCTCGCTCGATGCATCCCCACGGATTGGCCGCCTCGGGTGCTGAACCAACGCCTCGCTCGAGATATCCTGGCAGTGTCCCACTTTGAAAAATTTAAGGGACTTATGTTTCTTGTTTGTCAAAATCCTCAATCTTCAAGGGTTGGAAGCGGAAAACGTGAGAAGGCGAAACACATCAGAAAAACCATAGGAAAGCAACGATTTGACCCTCTTTGGGTTCTCTCGGGGCGGCTCTCGTAGCCCTCTTGGGCTGTTCTTGGAGTCTCGTCGGGGTCTTTTTGGGGCCTCTCAAGGATCGGGCGTGTGTTGGGGGCCTCTGGGGGGTCCCGGAGGCCTCTGGGGGGTCCCGGAAGTCTCTGGAAGCCTCCTGCTCTCGCTCTTGGGCCCATCTTGGGCCTGTTTTGGGGTGGTCTGGGGCTGTCTTGGGGCCGTCCTGGGGGTCTCTTGGGTGGTCTTGGGGAGGTCGTTGGAGCCTCTTCGGCGCTCTTGGACCATTGGAAGCTCGAAAACGCGAGAAGCCAAAAACAATGAAAAACAATCAACATCTACGATGTGGGCCTCTTGGGGCCGTCCCGGGACGCCCCTCGGACCTCTTTTGGGGTCTCTTGGAGGCCACCTGGGAGCCTCGAGAGCCGTCGGAAGGCTGACTTGGGCTGCGCGGGAGCGTCTTGGACCATCCAGTCGAATTCTGGGGGCTTCGGGAGGCGTCTTGGGCCCTCCTGGGGCGCCGTGGAGGCCAGGGACGCACGACAATTTCTGGGATTCCCTATCACTGTCCAACATAATTGGGGTTTCGTTCCCCCCGCACTTCCCGAATTTTCCGATATTCCCTGGGAACCGACGATTAATTGTGTCTGTGTGCTTTCCCCTCCTGAATAACCTTAAAATCGGCGCTACATCGCCGAATATGGAGCGAGAGGGGATCAACATGAATCATTTCATGATCTGGACCGTAGCCCGTAGCACATGACGCCTCAGAGTCACAACCGTGCAGTATCGAGCAAGTTTTCTGTTCTGAAACGTTTCCCTCCTGGTCCGCTATCCCAGCGCGGAGTATCCCAGCCAGCATGGCACATAGGCACCGAAGAGATTACAGCCCCAATCGACGAATCTAAAGCGTTACCATCGCACGACATTAGCAAAAGCATCCATTCGCTGCCGGGGGCATGCAAAGAAAGATGGGTGGACCCCTGGACGCTCCACGCATGGACGCCCCCAACACCGACGGAAATAACCAGATCTACCAAATGAAGCCCGCGAGGTTCATCTCCTGTCCTGCCCTCTCCCGCACTGGTGCCCCCCCCCCCTCCCCTGACATCCATCGCCCATTCTTTGTGAAACTTCCGAGCTCCCACGCGCCAGCCTACCGCCCCCCTAGTACATCGTGGACCCCGTGCTCCCGCATGTGCTGCTCGACCTGCGCTAATGTCGCACTCCCCTCGCCGACCCGCCCCGCCAGGGATAGGCTTGGCTCCGCGCGGCCCATCGGGCCCCGCTGCGACACGCAAGCCCCGAACGACAATCTTCTTAAGCAAGTCCGGCGCGGCGCCCACCACGAAGCGCCTCATGGGCCGAGGTTTGACCACTTGACAAAATGCGCGCGCGATGTGCTCGGGTTGCAAGGCGTGGCTCTGAGATCGCGCCTCGCGCGTGGCCGATGCCGGAATGATAATATGACGACCTCCGATCGTGGCAGCATCCTCCGAAAGCTCTGTTTGCGAAAAAGAGAATGCGCATCCCATGGGTCGCCTGCCCTTCAAGCGTTGCGCAGCCGTTTCAAGAGGCTTGTTCAACTTCCTCATTTTATATGCGGCATGATGGTCCCAACTTCGAAACCGCACTTTGGCGCCTGAACAGTCTTGGAAGCGTTGCCGGATGGTGCCATGGCACGCTGCAGCCCATATCTCGGACGGGAGCGTGCTCAACGAACTCCTTCGATCAAGACGAACATTTCAAGATGGAACGATGAGCGCGGGAACCCAAACGTTGGCTAAGAAATGACATGCGAGCCCATTCATTGAGAAGGCCGAACTTCTGGCTTGACCTCAGCCATGTGCTGATTTCACAAGGGTCTGCCTTCCGCCCCGGGCGTCTGTTCGCCGTCGATATCATCGCGCGCATCCGCCCCACTGGCACCTCTATCGTTGGACGCGCGTTCATTTGGCAAACCTCTGTGACGAGATCTGGCAGCGAGGCCCCCGTGCGAGAGGCAATGGGAAGTTGCGCCGCGGGCGCGCCATTCCGAGGTCCATCGATACTTCAAACTCTGAAACTCACGCGGTGGAAATGCTTATCTTCCTCATGGGCCCATTGTTCCGTTGCCATCTTAACAGTTTTCTGCGCGCCCAAATCTTCCGGCCACAATCGCATGAGCAAGTGCGGGGGTAACTGCCAATATCAATTGTTCCACTGTCTCTTCAATCCATTGCACGATCATAAGGTCCAATCCTGACAGAATTTTGCTCTGTCCCACGTGTGCCATATCTAATGAACTCCCTCGCAGCGAACGCGCGGCCAAACGCCCGCGGACACGGTCCGCGAGCGTTGGCCAAGCTCTTCATCGCTAGCTCGCCACCGCGCCCCCCCCCCCCGTCGCCAACATTGAAAAGATTTGCCGCTCGCGTCATGCAAGAACTGTTCTGCTTGTGCGTGATCTGTGAGCTCGCTGGTCCAAATGTGACCACGGCATGGGGCACCCTGTGAACCACCGGGCAGCCCTGCCTGAACGCGAGAGCGCGCAGCTAAGAAATGCGTTGTGACCACAAACTCATTCCGATAAAATCCCTGGGCAAAAGCGATCGCGTTCAAGCACGTTGGATCAACCTTTAACTCGCCCCCATCTTGCACAGACCCTGCGCGATATACATTCGCCTGAAACCGAGCTGGAAAAACCGACATGCCGTTGGAAAGACCCTTCCACGTATCTTCCATGCGCCCCCATTTCAAATCGACCATGTGCCACTTCCATCCATGGAACAAGCGCGACTCTGCAGGGCCCCGGATACGCGCGTTGAGGAAGCGATTTCTGGTAGGCCTCCGCCCCGATTCAATTTCACTTCATCCAAGAATCCGATTTGTCTCCACCTCCTCGTCCTCATCCTCCTCTTCTTCATCCTCCATGTCCACCTCCTCATCCTCCCTACTCCTCCGCAGCCCTATATGTTGATGTGCTTGCCCTCCCTCAGTGCTCCATCAGACGACCCCCCCTGCCATCCATCACCGCGCGCGCCCCGGAGCATTCAGATCGGGGAGAGCTGTGTCCCAGCTTGCGCGCGCACATGCATGCGCGCGGAAGCTCTGATCCCACCAACACATACATGCGAACGTACATGCACGCACGATTGCCCCCCATCCCGTGAAGACCTGTGCCCGAACATGCTGAGTACACCTTGCAAACGCCATTTGTAGGCCCCCCTGCCCTCGTCATCCTCAATCGCGCTCCTGAAAGCATTCCAGACGATGCGCATTGGGCCGAAGGAGACCGCCATCCGTGGGAAGAGCCATGCTGAAGAGTCCGCGCTGTCAACGCACGCACGGCCCGCCTCGTAATAAACTAACGGCTTGACAATGTGAGAAAGATCTGTGGAGTTCGGGCATCGGCGATTTCGTGTTCGACTTCCTGGTCTGTGCAACATCCGACATGCGAGAACCGCCACTCATTGAAATTGGCTACCGACCCGCTCAACAATTTGGCTTTGCGGGCGACGCTGGCACACTTGTGGGCGAGGCCCACCTCCCCGTACCCCAGACACGAGAGTGGCAATATTGAATATCTAAACTGTAAGCTCAAGCCAAAAGAAGGACACTGGTCGGGCGTCGTCGATGAATCATAGACTATATCATCGCAAATCGTTGTTTTGTAATTCCACCCATCCTGCTCTGAAGCATCAAAGCTGGGAGAACCGATGATTGCGAAGCCTTGGTGCCACTTCTGCCGCCCCCCGTGCATGCAACACACGTCCACATGGCGACCCAAGTCTGCAACGTTTTCCGGCTCGGGCATGGGAACGTGGGGACGGAACGCAAACTCTGACACGGTCGGCCACTGTCCCAAGGCAGCCCTGGCGCAGTAATGATACCAATGATTGCACCATTGCCTCGGGGCGTGGACTGGCGGTGCCAACGGCGGTGGGGCAACAAACCGATCACATGTTTTTTTTTTTTTTTTTGTCCGAACACCCGTTCTCGCTTTCAACCCCCCCGTCACCAGACTCAAGCTTTACCCTCATGGCAGCCGCCTCCCGCTCTGGCAGAAGTAAGTCAACAGCAACGCCCCATGCGTCTTTGATGTTCGCAGATGGTTTGAGCAACCCGTCTAACATCAAGAACTGGGCTCTTTGGAAAAGTCATACTGATTTACAAGAGCACGCTGCGGATGCGCGGGGGCCGCGGGGGGGTCGTCGTCAGACGCGGGCTCGTCCCCGGAATCCTTGCGAGAGCCTGCCTCGACATAGTGATTGAACAGCGCGCGGAGAACCTGCGCGCGCAGTCCAAGGGACTTGGCTGTTGATGGCCACACTGATAAAATATATGCATGATGTGTCATCAAGTTGCAATGCGGTTTGTCGGCGCCAGGCTTGGTCCTCCACATGCGAATGCAACTCTGAGGGATTTCCACCTGGATTACTACGAAATCCGAAAGCAGCACTGAAGCCGCCCATCAATCACTACCAAGGAACTCCCCCGGCTCTGAAAAGCAACCGCTCCTGATAACTTGGATACCTACAGTGGGCTCGTGCCTGCACGTCACCGCCTTGCCGCGCATGTCGTCTGGGTTCTCAGTCAACCAAAAAAGACAGCGAACTGCCCCTCCGAAGTGCTCCCGTCGTGTCCAAAAGTCCGCAATCCTTCTTTAGGCTTTCGCAAAATATGAAACCGTACGCTCGGCCAATATCAGCTTCGCCTGCGATCCGATCCCACAGAAACAAAGTGACAACATCATGGTTGGCCTTCTGCTTCTTCTGTGCTGGTGGCTCTAAAAAACCAACGACCCGAGCATGTTTCAACCGCTCGAGCCAGCGCCAAAATGGCAACGGAGAAAACCAACTATTTCAGGTGCCCCCGGATCAACATGCCACATGTATTGCTACTCTGCTGCCCAGGTTCGCTACAGGCATTCCCCGCCTCCCTACCCCCATGGGCCACCGCCCCCCCCACCCCCCACCCCCCCCAGGATGATAATTACGGTTGCGATATTTCACGACAGGGGCCAGGGCCCAAATTGAAAAAAGGGAGACCCGAATTACCACGTGCGCGCCACGCGCAATCCGCTGACCCGTACGCAGGGCCCACCAGAACGTTGACGCGAAGGCAGGATTTACGACAGCCACTCGGACCACGCCCACCACGTGGGCCCAGGGGGGCTTGTCTACCAGGCTGATCGGAAGACATCTGTACCACCAGATTGCTTGCGGGGCCGCGTGCGCTTTTCGATTGTGCGTAAATTGCCACATCGGCCCTTGCATCCCCAAGAAGGTTGCGAAAACGCATACACATGACGATGCATGCGTCGTGACATGTATTAGCTGCGTGCTACTGCTTTCGTTTATCGGGGCCCAGCGATAAGCGCTGCAAGTGTGTCCGGGTGGAAGTTCAGCGCGCGTTAAGAGGAACGTGCGATATACATGTGCCAAGATAGCGGAATGCATTGTCTACATTGGCATGCGTCAGCTGAACACCAGTATTCGAGCTGACTACTTTACCGTATGTTAATTGAAAATATCGCCAATAACTGGCCTCGGAGAACTCGAACAATGCTAATCCGAAGGAGACGAGCGTGATATTTACTGAATATGGAGAAACCTGAATGGCTTTTGCGTGTGTGTGTGTATGTGTGTGTGTGTGTGTGTGTGTGTGGCTCTCTGGGGTCATTTGGGAAGGCCTTTGGGAGTTCCGCTGGGGCATCTTGTGGCCCCTGGGGGCCGCCTTGAAACATCTTGGAGCGTCTTGGACCACTAAGGGACCATCTTGGCGGCCAGCGGGCGTCCTCCTGAACCAGCTCGGAACCCTCTTCAGGCCGAACGAATCACCCAAAGACACCAAAGCGGATCCCGGAGCCAAGGGGGGGCACATTGGGTTGCGACGGGGGGAGTTTGGGAAAAGTGGGCCGCCTCAGGGCCACCCCAGGTCCTCTCCCCCGTGGGCGGTCCCGTCGTCTTCTTCCGTCGTCCGACGTCCGTCGTCCGTCCACCAGCCATGTTGTTTCTCTATGATAGCTCTGCCGCGGGCATCTTCTCTCGCCTGCTCGGAGTAGAGCGTGCCCGGGATGCAGCGGCCAGCGCTGTACATGAGCTGCTACCTTGGGCTGCAGCTCGCTGGACACTGCTGCGTGAAGGGCGCTGCTACCCTGGGCTGCAGCGCCATGCTATGGAATACCCCAGCATTACTTATCCCACACAGCGCTTGAACGAGAGATGGACATGCTTGGTTCGCGCATGAATTTCTGTCCTGAGTCCTGAACGGATGAGCATCTAAACCAAATCCAAAATTCCCGGATTCCTTGGGGCCTTCGGGGGCTCCACGAAACCGTTAAGAAGCCGGGAGGCGCGGTACCGGCCAGATGCCAGGGGATGTGTAGGACCCCCGAGTAGTTCCACTTTGATGACACAAATCTTGGAATTCCCTCTCCTTTTTACCCGAATCCTTGATCTTTGAGGGTTGGAAGCTGGAAGCGGGAAAACGGGAGAAGCCGAAAAACATTTGAAAAAACACTGGCAATCAACGATGCTACCCTCTTTGGGCTCTCTCGGGACGGCTCTCGTAGCTCATTTGGGCTGTTCTTGGAGCCTCGTCGGGGTCTTTTTGGGGCCTCTCAAGGATCGGGGGTGTGTTGGGGACCTGTGGGGGGTCCTGGAGGCCTCTCGGAGGTCTCTGGAAGCCTCCTGCTCCCGCTCTTGGGCCCATCTTGGGCCTGCTCTGGGGTGGTCTGGGGCTGTGCTGGGCGCCTCTTCGGCAGTCTTGGAGCCTTCTTGGCCCGTCTTGGAGCCGTCCTGAGGGTCTCTTGGGTGGTCTTAGGCGGTCTTGGGAGGCTATTCGGCGCTCTTGGACAATTGGAAGCTCGAAAACGAGAGAAGCCAAAACCATAAAAAAATACATACGACGTTGGCCTCTTCGGGCTGTCCCGTGACACCTATCAGACCTCTCTTGGGGTCTCTTGGAGGCCACCTGGGAGCCTCGAGAGCCAGAGTGTGGAAAGTCGGACCAGCTCTCTGGTCGATCCTCTTGGGCGCGCCCTGGGTCTCTCTTGGGCCGTTTTGGAAGGCCCATTAGGGGGCTGTTTCGGGGCCTCTTTTGATTATTTTTCGGATCTCTCGGGGGCCTCTTGGGGCTTCTTGGGCGCTTCTTGGAGCCTCCTGGGGGCCTCTTGGGCCAAAAAGCTCGAGTCTTCGGTTCCTCGTCCCTGCCTTGGGCGCCGATTCGGAGCGTTCTTGGGCGGTTCGGGCGCCTCGTGGGCCGCCTTGGCCAAATCGTGGACCGTCTTGGAGCCCTGTTGGGGGCATCCTCGAACGGCTTGGGCGCCTCTTGGGCCGTCTTGGACGCAGTGGAAGCCCAAAAGGCGAACACGCCAAAACTAGCCTGGCAAACGACCCAACCATATGCAGTTGTGACTGCAGAACTTGTGAATACCGTCTGCATGCGAGCGCTGCCCCTCGGGGCTTCGGTGGAGCTCCCTATCAGGCCACGAACCCTGTGAGGGGTGCGCCGAAATGAGAATGAAACTGCATGCGAACGCTGCCACTGGGGCCTTCGGTGGAGCTCCCTATGGGGCCACGAACCCTTTGAAGGGGTGCGCCAGCATGAGGGTGGAACTGTATGCGAACGCTGCACTGGGGCCTTCGGTGGAGCTCCCTGTGGGCCCACGAACCCTGTGAGGGGTGCGCCGGAATGAGGGTGGAACTGCATGCGAACGCTGCCACTGGGGCCTTCGGTGGAACTCCCTATGGGGCCACGAACCCTGTGAGGGGTGCACCGAAATGAGGGTGGAACTGCATGCGAACGCTGCCACTGGGGCCTTCGGTGGAGCTCCCGTCGGGGCCACGAACCCTGTGAGGGGTGCGCCGAAATGAGGGTGGAACTGCATGCGAACGCTGCACTGGGGCCTTCGGTGGAGCTCCCTATTGGGCTACGAACCCTGTGAGGGGTGCATCAAAATGGGGGTGGAACTGCATGCGAACGCTGCCGCTGGGGCCTTCGGTGGAGCTCCCTGTAGGCCCACGAACCCTGTGAGGGGTGCGCCGAAATGAGGGCGGAACTGCATGCGAACGCTGCCACTGGGGCCTTCGGTGCAGCTCCCTATCGGGCTACACAGGGGCTCGCCGGAATGAGGGTGGAACTGCATGCGAAGGCTGCCACTGGGGCCTTCGGTGGAGCTCCCTATGGGGCTACGAACCCTGTGAGGGGTGCGCCGAAATGAGGGCGGAACTGCATGCGAACGCTGCCACTGGGCCCTTCGGTGGAGCTCCCGCTGGGGCCACGAACCCTGTGAGGGGTGCGCCGGAATGAGGGTGGAACTGCATGCGAAGGCTGCCACTTGGGCCTTCGGTGGAGCTCCCGTTGGGGCTACGAACCCTGTGAGGGGTGCGCCGAAATGAAGGTGGAGCTGCTTGCGAACGCTGCCACTGGGGCCTTCGGTGGAGCTCCCGTTGGGGCTACGAACCCTGTGAGGGGTGCGCCGGAATGAGGGTGGAACTGCATGCGAACGCTGCCACTGGGGCCTTCGGTGGAGCTCCCTATGGGCCCACGAACCCTGTGAGGGGTGCGCCAGCATGAGGGTGGAACTGCATGCGAACGCAGCCGGTGCGCCGAAATGAGGGTGGAACTGCATGCGAACGCTGCCACTGGGGCCTTCGGTGGAGCTCCCTATGGGGCCACGAACCCTGTGAGGGGTGCGCCGGAATGAGGGCGGAACTGCATGCGAACGCTGCCACTGGGGCCTTCGGTGGAGCTCCCTATGGGGCTACGAACCCTGTGAGGGGTGCGCCGAAAGGAGGGCGGAACTGCATGCGAACGCAGCCGGTGCGCCGAAATGAGGGTGGAACAATCGAAAAAGAGCCTGGTAACTCAAATAGCATCCGCTCCCATGGGAAGCGGATGGCAAATAGCGTCCATTCCTCTGCTGTGGTGGTTCAGTATGGGGAATGGGCGGGTATGATAGGATAAGATCGATGTATCGGTCTTTCCAGCACATAGCGAACACTCGCGGTGTCCGGGCAAATAGGGCGCGCGTGCTTTGAGCCAAAATGGCAACGGCGCGCGAGCTATGTTCCCGATACTATAACATCTCCCAAAGAGCTACCCTTAAACTCGGGAGGGGAGGAGACGGAGAGCATAGCCGCGCAGCCGTTAGGCTTTTCAAAGGCCGCGCGCACGACTGTTTGCAATGAAAGAAAACAGTGCGTACAGTCTGGCCTAACACCAGACTGTAAGGCGAGTTTCCTCGCAAGGCATTCCACGCAAATGCAAGATAGCCCCTTCGAACGATGAAGGGATATCGGCTCAGTTAAAGGTAAGGCAAACAGGCCATACCTCACCGAGCAAATATGTATTTAAGGCAAAGAGCCTGAGTCATACAAAGCCGGCTTGCTGCCAGGCGTGAAATGTGAGGCTCGTTTCCGAGCAACTAGAAGGGCGCCTCTATAGTAGGCGCCCATGCTGGCAAATTGGACCGCGGGGGCAAAAAGGACAGACTAAAATTGATTAGACTTGGGTTTGTCTCTGTCCTCGGGACCCCGAAAAGGAACAAACTGCTTAACGTCATACTTGAATGACTGGGTGCCTGACATCACTTCCAGAAGCAGCTCCCGATCGATGCTTCCCTTTGTATGCCCGTCTGCGGTCATATCCCTAGTATCACACCACTGCACGTTATGTACTATACCTATATCCATAAGCTCACGTATCCAACTGATGTGTCCAAGCAGAATCCGTTCTGTCGGTATCTTAAGATCCTTGCTTGATAATGATGTACAAACGGACTCAGCGTCTATGGTAAGAGATACTTTGATGGCTAGGCCTCCAACTTCACGCATATCTCGTAGTTGTCGTGGAGTCTGAGCTCCTGCCTTGAGCTCGTGGAGAGTGATGAGCGTAGGGTAACACTCATCGAGGTTATGCGCCGCTGCGAGGAGTGCCTCCGCAGCATAGCTGGACCTCACCTGCAGTCGGTGTGATTAGCATAGTCCGTCACAGAGGTGAACGACGGACTTGCCTTGAGGCGAGTTTCCTCGCCGTAGTACATTCGCCCCGCGTATGCCGTAGCCCTTGGTCTCATCATCCTCCTCCCCGGTAAGCTTCCGATACCCCGAATCGCTGTGGATGTCAACTTCATTCGTCGGCTTCATCCGAGGGAAGGTGATGCGTTTCGGGCTGCTGATCAGCTTTCGCGTCACAGCATTCAGGCGTCTGACTTGCAGATTGGTGGGCTCTTGGATTTTCTGGAGAGAGACCGCGTATACCATGAGCCAGATTTGGGTAAGAAGGGCATAGGCGAGGGCTCCTCGCAAGCTGACGAACATGTCGGTAATGAGTTTCGTGGCTTTGGCATCGGCCGCCGCTCCTGTAAGTTCTGGGTGTGTGATAGGACGTAGTTGTTTGATATACTCGTCCTGATCCATAATCACATCCCCTTGATCATTCTTAGTGCAGCGAACGGCGCAGTTCGTATATGTGTGTTTGTTTAGCTTGCATGTGCCAAACACCTTTTCGACACGCTGGACGTAGTCGTCTATATTTCTCTCTAGGCCAGTCATGTTAATAGCATCGACATGTTTTCCCGTTAGTAGATCTTGGCTGAATTCAAATTCAGGGTCATAACTGGTCGGTGTAAGACCCATTTCTCGTGTGGTCGTACGAAGTTTGAGAGAGAACGCTCTTGGAGCATCCTTTGTACCCGTTCCTGGTTTGAGGCATCTGAGGCAGTGTCGGCTTTCGTCGTAGGATGAGAAGCCGGGTAGTGTACGAAGTACCTGGGCACTTCCCGGTGGAAGAGTGAAGCAGACCATGCGAGTTTCCTCGCCTGTGGCATGGGCAAGTTCCTCATAGGTCAAACCCTTGAGGAACGCCTTGTCGATATCCATGGATGCTAAGATCCACTCTGGATGGCATGCCGCCTCACTTGCCAGGAGTCTTTGGGACTGCCTTCGGGCGGTTCCCGAGAATGTTTCCACATCGAAAGCCTCAGTATCCATAAATCCGCGAAGGACAAGTCTGAGACGAATCGTTTTAACGTTCTCGGTACCCACCTTTACAAACTTCCACTTGTATACATACCTGGATGTCATGATGTTGGAAGCTTTGGATAGATCATACATCTCAAAGCATCGGTTGTCAATCCAGATTTTGAGCTCAGTATACAAAGCTTCACTAACCTCCTTTGGGTGCGCTGCTATGTCGGATTTGGTCAGTAGATCATCTTCTTTAACGACCACAGCACGTTTAGCAGCAGAGGATACATATACTCTCATCGTTGCGACCATATCGGTGTCGAGCTGTGCAAGTTGAGTCTGATCTACCACTATTTTTGACATTTCTGATGTAAAACATAACTCAACGTAAGGACCATATTCATCACTATCAAGAGAGTAGCTCTCGTCAGGTGTGGTTGAGCAGAGAGAGACTATACAGGACTCTCGTGGTTCAGGCTCGTCTCCGAGCGTGACCGATGATATGGTATCTTCTTCGTCCACAGATGCTGAAACCAAAACACATTGGTCAGGCAGCATGGTTGTTGGGACGCAGTAAAGATAATCATCGGTAGTCGTCGTAGGATGAAGGTCCATACGTAGTTCGTCGTACCACTCTTCCAGCATCATAGCTTCGATATGATGTTCCTCATTTTCCTCATAGATTGTCGACAGACGGCCTTCGCTCGGCGATGAGGCACCCGGGGTGTCTGGAGGAGGCCTGTTTCCAGGCGAATCGTGTTCTCCAGACGTGTTGCTTGAGAGCTGATATTTAGCCAGGTCGTCGTGAAATCCTAAGGAAGGGACACGTGAAGTCAAGCATTGAATGAGTCTGGAATGAGTGCTACCAGTGATCTGAGAAATGTTTAGGCCGGTGCCCACACACTCGTAGTAGTGGAAAGCCGGGCTGATATCGTTGTCATAGTGGATCAGCGTAGACCCGGTGGCGTACTTTACTGAAGGTAGGATTGACACACTTTTGGCCAATCTAACTGCCACTACATGTTCTACTCGAAAGTAGTTTCGCACGAGATACTGTAGTGCTAGATGTACGCGCGGGTGAAACTTGATGTCGTCTGAAAGATTGAAGTTTCCCTTGTAATCGGGGATATAGCCGAAAACTTTGGCGGGTTTCCCTGCGCCGAGGTGTGCCACATATGTAAGGACGGTTTGCATGGCCATGTTATCCATGCCAAGTTCCCGTGTGAGGAGACATTCAATGTATAGTGTGTGACGAGCATCAGGATACATCACAATTACCTCACGAGATCCTGCCTTGACAACAATATGTCCTCTTTCAGGCACATTACGGATCACCGGGAAGGGGCCATTCCAGCCTCCATGGTCGTCCTTGGTGGCAGTGGGTCGGTGGTAATCGACCAAATCCCCTGCATAATAAAGGCGAGCACCATCAGGGGTCGTTTTGGCCCAGAGGGCCCGATTTGTCTTGGCCACAGCAGTGGCCTGAGTTATAGCTTCTAGACTGACTTCCCGTACACGACGTTCTCGTTCGTGTCCTGAAGTCTCGGGTCCCTTGGGAAAATCAAGGGTATCGAGATCGGGAAGGAAGGAGGGCTGACGTCCTGTGTGTGCTTGGTATGGCGATACTCCGTTATAAAACGTAAAATCATTAGTAACGACGATGCCTTCCGCCAATACTCTAGTGAATACTACAGGGATGTTCTGTCTACTCAGTTCTTCCTCAATCATGTGGAAGACGCCTCTGAGGATCCCGTTCCGTGACTCAATTGAAGTCGCGTGTTGGCCAGGTGCTCGGATACGAAGTGCCGTGCCCTTGTTGGCCATCATAGTTTTAGCGGCATCGTTATTCAGGGCGCCTTCTCCGTCTGAGTATAAGACTTTGAAGGGTCCGTGATAGGCAATCCAGCAGTAGTGGTAGGCGTCAATGATAGTGTCACGTTCTCTGTCGGAAATTTCTAGGCCCGCTGCCAGGCGAATACAGCGATCCATAATATGAAATATGGTCCGCTTTTTGTAAAACATGAGGTCCATTTCACCTTCGTCAAGCCAGTTACCAGGAAGGCTCACCGAGGGTAGTGTTGAGTTTCCTGGACGTTCCCATGCTCTGCATTCCCGACAGGTATCGCAAACTTCCTTGATCATGTTCAGTCGAACGTTATCAAGCCCCACTTTGTCGAGGATTAGCCTCATCTTTGGTTCCTTCGCATGATACCATCGCAGATGTAGTTTTCGGAGTTCCTTTTTCACGACGTGAGGTTCGTGACTACGGAGACTCTGTAGACTGTGTTGGATGTCGAATCTAGTCCAGTCGGGTAGTCGAGGAGCCCCAGAGCCGGTAGAGGCAAGAGGGTTCCTTGTAGCTCTCCGTAGTTGGTCCCCTGTATTGACTGCATCTGGAGGTGGTGGTACGCCTTGTAGGCGGCCACGACGGGCCGCTACCTGTGGCGTTTCGCTAGAGGACGCAGAAGGCGTGTTTCCACGCTCGGGGGCGTCTCTTAGCATGTCGTAGCTGCTGGCACCAGATGTCGGATCGACGTTACCGAAGGATCGTGGTCGCGGTGGCCTGGCGTGTGCGCCTCGGCGGCCACCTGAAGCTGAAGCTTGGCCCTCACCCGGTTTAGGTAAGGGTTTCCACCAAGCTGGCACGGTTTTGCCTTCGGGGTCGTGATCGTCTGGAAGTTTGAATGGTTCAGCAAAACGACATTTACCCGGTTCGGTATCGAGGTGGTTCTTAACACCCTTGCTTCTCGTAAGAACCCTCTGGCATGCCGGACATGGCCAGTATACAGAAATGGAATCGTGATACTTACACTGTGTAGGGTCTCTGTTATGGCTAAAACTGCCCTTTCGGACGTTGTCGATGCATGCCGGGCAAGTGGCCACCTTTGGGATGATACGATCACCGATGCGTCTCATACCTTCGCCTGGTTCAGCTTGATCGGGAAGGTCTGCAGGGTAAGCATGTGCGGTACTTATAGGCGCGTTTCCGCGCGTAGTGTCAATGGCTTGCGCCAGATAGACGGCTTCCACGAAGGCAGACTGCAGTCGTCGAGTGTATTTTTGTGCCAGTGAAAGCTCTTGATTGCACGGTTGTGCGTGCGCATGCTGACCGTTGCACTTGAGTCGCTCAAAGGGTTTAAGAATTGTCTCGTCGTTGCTGGTGATATTTGTCGGCTTCTTAATATAGTCACCAGTTGTATCTTTGAGTCCCGTTGCACATTGGTCAATGCGTACGGTTGTAATGCGTGGTCGGTTGGCAAGTTTCTTCCATGGGGAAATATCATCCACCCATGTTCCTGTAGGTTGTTCGCGTATAAACCACCTCCGAGCGTCATCTTGGGTTACAGCAATTTTACCACAATAAGTTATGTGTGGTAAATCTTCTCTGTGGTGCTGTTCCCAAGAGTTGTCGTTGACTTTGTAGTTGTAGTAGGATGGTGGTCCTGTGGTGCGGCAACTGGGTTGTAGTATAGCAACTCGTACGTAGCATATAGCGAAGTAATGATCTATAACCCGCTGCACCGAGGGGTCTCCCAGATCGACATATGTAGTCTTGTCTAGGTTGCCTCCTGAGGAGAGTCCCCTTGAGAAGGCAAGCTCTGAGATACCACCCTCACCGCCAAAGCTCCAACATATCCACGCAGTTGTTATGACCATAGCATAGTGTAGTAACTATGCTGTATATGTTAGCGTGTGTGTCGGGCATAGATGCGGGTAGGGTAAGGAACAGGTCATCGTCCTCATCGGAGCTTATCAGCTCAATAGGGACGTCAGTACTCCAGGTTGCCATAAGATCCTGTCCGAGTCCTGATGGATCGTCGCCGCAATCATCGTTTCCGTCTTCAACGTGCTTTTTAATGCGGCGAGGCTTGATGCCTGCTTCCTTTTCGGCTTTGAGCCTTTCCTTCTGCTTGATACGCGATTCTGTGGGTAGAACTTGCTCATCTTGTTCGCCGGTCTGTGTGCCCATTGTCGTGGTTGAGTGGGTACATGCGTCAATCGCCAGAGTCGGGAGGGGAAGAGAACAGTCATCTATGATGACGCGTCGAGGTTTCTGTGGTGATTGAATAGGCTCGTTTCCGAGCAAGACCGGTTCTTCGGGTTGCCAATGCAACCGAGTACTGATGTTGGCAACCCCTGCAGGTAGTGGTACATGCCAATCATACCCTGTTGGTTGATCGGTAACTGAAATATCCTGAATAACCGCATTGGTATCCAGGTTAATTGTTACACGTCGGATAACTTCAGACCATATCGGTCCTCCCTTAGTGGTCGTCACGTAGTGACGGATGTTGTGGTCTGTACGTGTATAGGTGTTTAAATATATAGGCACGTTTCCGTGCGTGGTGGTGCTCCCCAGGATGTTGTCGTTCAGATGACGGATGAGTGTAGTACGTGTCTGAGCTCGCCATTGAGCATGTCGTACTGTATGGCCGTACCAATCCAATACATGTTGTGGTATAGCCTGTTTGCATGTACATGCCCACAGCTTCGAGCTAATCGGTATTGATGACGCTACCTGCATATAAGTCCCACTCGGTGTACTGTCTTGCATATTGAACCGAATACCGAAATGACACAAACGCATCCGTATTACTGACAACTTAAGATCTTCCAGGTATCACGTACTGGAGATAACTTCCAAACATCTCCTGGGGGACCAAATATTATGATTCTCATACGGAGGTTCTTGGCTTTTATCAACAGGTTCTGGATACGTGACCAATGTGGGGCCACTCTCTTTCCTGGAGTTCGTACATACCAGTCACCCGGGGTACTAATCCATATGAGAGTATAATCTCCACTGATCACCGCACCCAGGTAATCTGTGCCCACGCTTGTCATAAGCTCATTGTGGGAAATACGATCACAGATATAACCTCGGGTGCGGAGGTCGGCGCAAGCCTCTCTCGCATCCTCAATGACAAAAGCCCTCTTACTAAGGCAGGCTACCCCGCTGTCCTTGTTACCCCCCGGCTTTTCGGCCAACAGGCAAGACGACGAGGGGGCGACGTCGCCCTGCCATCTTCAAGATAAAGAAGATGTGCCTGCAATGTCTGCCAGCATCCGGGCTTCCCTCAGATGCTGGAGCTCAGCGCTGCAGCGCGCCGTGGCCTCAGAGGCGGATTGCTCCGCAAATGCTGTCAGCATGGATGGATTATCCATCAGCTGCTTCAGCACGCCTTTGGACCTAGCGTCGCTGACAGTCTGCAGCTCACGGTTAGTGTATCCCATCACTTTCTTCCGGCGAGACTGTACAGCGTCCATGGGTACACTTCCACCATGCTGGGCCAGTGTCCTGGCAACAAAGCAATCGAACGTCTCAAGATCGTCGATGCTGTCGCCTCGCGTAGTGGCCTTGGCGAGCGTCTCCATCAACCCCTGAGGCAGGTTTCCCTGCAGTTGCTCGCGCTCCTGCGCCGGGGTCGGCTCGCCTGTCAGCACTGTCTGGAATGAAGTGCTGCTTGAGCTCGAGGCGGGTTGCCCCGCAGCTCCAAAACAATCACACCTGATCGACAGATGCCCTGACGGCAACTTCGTCGTCGGCATGATCTTGGAGCCCTCAGGGAGCTCCATTTTGACCTGCCCCTCACCAGGGAATATTAGCTTCTCCTGGCCTCGTTCAAGCACGATGATCGTGCGTTTGTCCTGCATACTATCGAGGCCTAGGATGGCTGGCAGGTCTTTGCCACAGCCTGACACGATGCTCGTCTTGTATGAATCGAGCTGGGCCGACCCCTGGTACTCGCAGGCAATACTGAATGTGCCTACGGCATCCGCTGGGGCCGACCCTTCTCCCACTCCGTTGATATTCAAACGAGAGCGGGGCTCGAACGTACAAGTACGGCCATGTGCCTCGGCAGCCTGGACGAACTTGCGGCTCGTGTTCTCGCCCATGATATTGATCTTCGAGCCGACATCGATGAAGATGGAATTTCCACCATCATCCAAGAACGTCTTACTCGGCTGCTTGGTGTGCACCGTTTCTGAAGTGTCGGCTGTGCTGTTAGGCGGGTTTCCCCGCAGCCCAGTCGCACTCCCTGGCGGGTTACCCCGCGTGACACTGGCATGCGACCTGCTCTCGGCCATGCGCGCCAGGTCGATGTACTGGAAGTACGACACGTGCTGGGCGTGGTTGCCACGCTCCTCCCGCCAGTTGGCATACTCATCACGTATGCTCTTATACTGCTCGCGGGTTGTGCGCCTCGTCAGCGTCAGGTACGAGTGAAGGGCAATGTCCTGCAGTCCCTCATTCGTGATGTGATCCCGGTATTGCAGCCACTCCTCGAACTCCTCGTTCGTCGCTGTGATGTTGACGGCCCTGGCTGCCGCTGCTGCTGTTGCCACTGAGGAGTCTTATATGTCAAGCGACGGACTATCAGTCTCAGGATTGTCGGCATCCAGCATAAATGTTGTGTGCGCATTATCCATCTGGTTCTGGAAATGTCGAACACGCAACTCACGCAGCTGGTCAGGGTCCAGTGCCATCTCAGCCCCGCCTCCACTCTGGGGAGACATCTGAGGAGTATTAGGCAAGTTTCCCTGCTGAGAAGCCGTCATCGGGATAAGCTGATCAAAATATCCCGTCTCCATCGGCGGCCTTACCTCTTCTGGCAGGTTTCCCTGCTGTTGGGGCTGAGCTGTCTGCATATCTAGCATCCTGGCCGTCATCTCCTCCACCATACTCCTCAACTCCCGCAGCTCCCTCGCCGCTTGCTCAGGAGTCTGAATGAAGGAGCCGGTCCACGGAAATGATGACGATATGATGCCAGGTGCTCGGCAGATAGCACATGGTGGCTGCTGAGGATCTCCCTCACGCTGATTTGTGACATGGCCCACCGCATTTGAATTCTAGCACCCCTCATGGAACAAGTGATTACACCTCAAACGGTAAACGCTTTCTCTGGGCTGAAATTCTTCGAGGCATACCGCACAGGTATCTTCCATCCCAGTGAAAACCTCTACATCCGCTGCTCTGGGATATACCCGCCGCTGTCTCTCCAATACCGTCTCGGAGGGCATGAAGGCTGCTGGGGGAGTCCCCGTTGGATCCAGCACCTCCGGCACTCCGGCATTTGGCATGGAGGTGGTGGGAGTCACAGCGGGCGAGTTTCCTCGCAGAGGTGAGCCCCTATTTCTCACAACCTCAAGTGCAGCTGCACGTGAATGATCTCGTACACTTTGCACGGCCTGCCTTCTCCTGAAACATGCCTGTTGAGTGTGGTAAGTCTGCCTGATGTAATCAGGCACGCCCCTACTGCCAGACGATATTGAATGGGCAGTGGGCTGGACAGCCACCTCTGGTGATGTCGGTGAAGGCATGAAGGCCATGTGCGGGTACATAGATTGGTCACTGCAGCGCACATTAGTGAGGATATGCATCTGGTCCGCCAATTCGCGAACAAATTTGTTCGGAACCCTTGACCCATCAGGGTATAATGGCGGGTTCATCTGCGCTGGTGGTGGCCTCTGGCCCTGGGACATGCTCGGATGAGCATTGAACGCCGGGATGAAGGCTCGTTGCCGAGCAGGATCCATTGGGTTGGGACCCTCAGGTTCCCAGGGCCAGGCCGGCCTCCACCTCTGCCCACTTGGGTGAGGCAGATTATGGCTCTGCACCTGCTGCACAGCGGCCGCTACTCTTGCACGGTAGTCGTCAGGCACACCAGCCCGATGGTGGCTTGGTGTGCCAGGCAGGTTTCCCTGCTGACTCGTTGGAGTGCCGGGCGGCATCATGTTCAGGAGAGCTGTGCCATGCTCAGCCCTAGCCGCAGCAATCCTCTCCATGAGGGCGCCGTTTGTGGCAGAGCGGCCAGGAGTCCCGAACGGAGACTGTGCAGGTGGTGTGGCCATTGGAGTCATGCCCCTCGGAGTGTGCATGCTCTGCGAGGGGCTTCCCTGCATTTGTTCAAACCGAGCAGGTCCGTTTAGAGGCAGGTTTCCCTGCATGGCCTGACGATTTCGCGTTGCCATGGCGGACATTGCTCCCTGGCCTGCGGCCCAGGGGTCCTGCTGATATAACCTGTCCGCCAGTTGCTCTACCTGGTCAGGGTTCAGCGCGGCCGCTATCTGATCCAGGTCCGAGGTGCTGATGGCCTGCCAAGACACGGCACTAGGCCCTTGGCTTGGGGCACGGCTTGGAGCCGCGCTCCCGGCCTCACTCTCGGTGATAATGAAGACCCGGTGGATCTCAGGCTGGTTTCCCAGCTTGGTGGGACTATAGTGGTCCCCAACTTCCCTGTGGAGATAGACCATGGGAGGGTCGACGCCCTCTTGGTCTCGGGACCTCTGGTATTTAACGCTAGCACTGCCAACGTTAGCCCACCTGTCAGGGGCAGACATCATAGAAACGGGGACTCGCGTCCAGCGATTCCCCAGATACTCTGGATTACGCCAGTGCTTTCCCGTGGTAAGGTCCTCTACATGAGAGATGTAGTACGGTTCAATGATACCGTTGTTTCCCTCAGACAAGAGGACTCCGTTATCGGACCAACAGAACTTCATACCATCCTGCATGGCCTTGTGCCAATCCACGAAGATGATGATGTCTGAGTCCGGGTCCCACCCACTGTTCACGGCACGACGGCAGACCGTCGGCACGAAGTGGATGTGCGACCGGCCTGTCCCCCGTTTCTTCGTGTTGTGCTCGGGTCTACAGGACAAGCCGTGCCACATAATGCCTTCGAAGGCATGCCACCGAGTGCCATGCATGGCGACTTCGGGGTACGGGGCCGGTCTCCCGGCAGGTTGGTCGCACAGTACAATATAGTTGTACAGCGACCATGGAGCTTTCAGTGTCCATGAATGTCCCTGAGAGGCGCGGATGAAGATAGCGGGCTCACCGGAGTCCCGCATCAGCACCTTGAACTGAAGGCGCTGTTTTTCTTCTGCGTCTGGTTCACGGACATGAGCAACTTCCATCATAATGGCTGCCAGTTGGTCAACCGAGCGAGCAAATAGCTGCTCATTGATGACTTTGGCCTCGTCATATCTTGGATTATACCCATCGTGTCTCGATTTTCCTGTGTTCCACGGATATTCATTCACGAGCTCCACGAGGTTAACCCAACCATCATGATCATCGAAGGAGTCCAGGACCCACACGGGGTTGTGAGGTTTGTCTGGCGCATGTCTGCATATCCTGCTGAGAGCTTTGCTCAGCTGTTTGAGAGTGTGATTGGATGTAGGAAGGATTTTGTCTTGCCTGCACTTCTTCATGAATGCCTCGTCCACCGAACGTATCGGTGGGAGCTTCCGCAGAGCAAGTCTATCCCTGATCACACTCGGAGTCCCACTAGTGAAGGACGTGCCACCTGGGTGGTGCAGCTGATCCACGGGCGGGTTTCCCCGCATAGGAACCTCTGTCGCTGAGGAGGCTGCAGCTCCTGAAGAGGAGGAAGCTGCAGCGGCAGCGCCTGGCGGGTTTCCCCGCGGTGATCCGCGACTGGCGCTACCCCTAATCGTCGGCACCCAGGTACCCCTAGACATAGCACCTTCGTCGGACCTTTTGGAACGGGCCGCCACCGGCAAAGCTGGCGCAGGGGCATACCCGGTGCGCTCGAAAGCTGCGGCCCTTTTCGCAATGGAGCTGCTGCGACTAGGCGGGCGTCTCCGTTCCTCCACAGGGTCCTGAGGTTGCTGCTTGGGCTCAGACGCTTGTGCAGGAGTTGCGCCAATCGGCGGCCTCGGAGTTGCAGACCGAGGCACCTCCATCTGCACATCTGGCCCAGGGTCCTGAGAGTGCGCCTTCGGTTTCGCCTCCGAGGACGGCTTCGGTGCAGGGGTTTCACTTTTAGCCTTCGAAAGTAGTGGGCGTGGGGGTTTTCTAGCCCCCTTCATGTAAATGTTGTTGGAATCCTCCAACATCTGGCGAGTTGCCTCGCGTGCGCGTTCGTCAGCTATCCGCATGCGCTCCTCGTCCTCCGCAACGCGTTGGGCCTTCTGTTCATCCTTGGACGTCAGTTCTGGTTGCTGGGACTGACTCGAAACGCCGGGCGAGTTTCCTCGCATTCCAGGAAGACTAAAGAGCGCGTCTTTTTCTTCCTGGGTCATGGGCACCAGTCCTCTTGGAGCCGTGGGAGGTTTATCCTCTTCGTCTTTCGGATCCAAGTGGCTCAGGATCCCGAGACGGCGATTCACTTCTGCGATCTCGTCCTGTGTCATCGGGATGAGTTGCGGATGGCCCTCTTTATGAGGGGTTTTGCCCCGGTTGGGGCTCAGGCCTTCATTGTTGCCAACGGGGCATCCCGGCCTGCGGTTCTGGAACGGCTCGGAACAAGGTCCGCAAGCTGCTTGGGGCCTATATTGCTTGCGAGCCGCGATGATGTCTCGCAGCTGAGTCCGCGCTTCTTGAACTTCAGGGCGGCGGATGTTTGTTGCAAGCTGATATCCTCCGCGGATAGCCTTGCCCTCAGTGTCCCTATAGGCAGGGTTGCCCTTGCCGAAGGCCGAGTGTTCCCCTTTTCGGCGTCTTGGGTCATTATACGGAAGCAGCTGGCCACCTCTCCTGAGAGCGTGTTCTTTCGGGCCAGCCTGCCTCCATTCACGAGGAAGCCTAGCCTGTGGATGTGGCTCTCCTCTGACGCGCGTATGGGAACGAGACCTTCTGGTGTTCTCATCAGAAGAGGCTGCCGAAGCAGCCTGAGCGGCCACCGGTGGAGGCGCCTGCGGAGGCTCCTGTGCGATCCCAAGTGGATCGTCCGTCAAAGGCAGGTTTCCCTGCTGGCTGGAGCTTGGCGCAAATGGCGCTTGTGCCGATGGTGATGATGATTCAGACTCGTCGGGATCGAAGTCAACCTCTTCCTCACCATTAACTTCCATCATGAGGATTGTAACTTCATCCTCATCTAGTCCGCAACCATCGCCTTCTTCTTCTTCTTCTGATGTAGAACTACCGATGATGATGGCCATTGGCGTATCTGGTACAGGCAGGTTTCCCTGCATGGCCGGCGTCTGTGCGTCGCTCGGCTGCCCCGGGGTAGGAGGCGCTGTTGTCGGCTCAGGCTCGTTGCCGAGCACAGGCTGCCCGGCAATGTTGCGCATGGCCGTATGGTTTGGCCACATTCCCACCGCCTGGAGACCCCATCCTGGCGGAGGAAGATCATGACCGCGCATGGCGATAGCCATTTCCAGAGCATTGCGCCATCTACCGCGGGAATATATCAGGTGTCTCTGCACGTCCTCAGGATGCACGCTGTCAATGAGAGTCAGAGCTGCCAACAACAACTCCGAGTTACCGCAGGCGTCGGTATCCTGCAGTATCATGCTGTCAGCTTCGATGTGCTCTTGACTCTCGGGATACGCGGTGATAAGTATCTCGTGCATCCTCATGCGGGTCTGCAGAAGAGTGCGTGGTCCGTATTCGCCTGGAGCAAGCGAACCAGGGGGTGCAAATGGGGTCTCTGGTTCACCTGCAATGAAAGCTTGTACGAACACCTGAGACTCCATTTCTATCTAGTCTTCAGTAGTTTGGGGATATTCTCCCATCAAAGAAGGCCTGTTTCCAGGCGGGATTTCGGGGGGAGGTTGGAGGTGGCGTTCAACCTCAGAAGGCGAGGCCTCTACAGTGATGTCCTCGTCACTGCTTTCGTAGGCCATGATGTTACCTGGGTTCCCGAACAACCAGTCGAAGAAAGAAAGAGGCTGGTTTCCCAGCGTACCGTGATCCACGGGAGCGAGCTCGTTATTGCCAATAACGAACCGGCGGACATACTCGAGGTAGTACGCGTACAATCCATGACTATACGCCTCGAGCTCGTCGACATTGTCCATGCAACTGACCCAAGTGTAAAATATCTGCTCCATGGCTTCAAAATCCTGGAGGCTCAGATACTCAATGAATGGTTCACTTGAGCCGAAATGGACTTCGGTCGACCTGCCCTTTCCATTTCCCTTCGCTGGACAATCTCGCACAAGATGGTCGGCACTGTCACATTCATGGCATTTAAGAACCTGGCCGTCTCTACTTCGCGGGTTTCCCCGCCTACCCTTGCCTTTTCCTGCGGTCTCTCTACGGCCCTTGCCACGGCCCTTTCCCCCAAAGAATCTCTCATCATATTGTTCATCTGAGAGCCTCTGGAGAAATGCCGCGACGCCTCGTCCGTTCAACCTCCGACGACCACGCTTACCTTTACCTTTTCCCTTAAAACTCCTCCGTATCCTCCTTCTAACACGACGCACTGGTTTTCGCGTGAACCTCCTCCACCTTCGTTTGGCCTGTTGTAGTAACCAAAACGAATGTTCAGCGCGCTGATTGTCATTATCCATATTCATAATATCTGACCAATCTAAAGCCTCAACACCATCTGATGATACAGTATCTGTGTCGGTGCCGGAGTCGAAATCCTCGTCTCCCAAGTAGGTGGATACACCGTCGGCTAGGGGGTTTGATTCACCCCATAAGGAGCGGTGTGGTTGTGGTTCTCTGGCAGGAGGGCTGGTTGCCCAGCTTGGTTGTGATCGATCTCCTGCTAGTAGAGCAGTGGATTCTCCAGGATCATCAGCCCATATGCTTGAGGGCCCGTTCCCAGGCTGGGCTTCAGTAGTCAAGGTAGTGTAGAAATTTCCACTACCAGATCCCCTTCCTCTTCCAAACACAGATCCTATATTACCAGGAGACCGTTCGGATAGGTGGCCTATCGAACGCATCCTCTCCAGCAACTCATCATACTGTTGTTGTGTTCGGGGCATTTGATGATTAAGTGGCTGTAAGAGTTGCATGGCTCGCTGGTTGCCGACGCCTAAGGCGCGGAACAAGATCGTGGTTAGTAGTTGGAAGTTGGGAAGGTCAAATCCCACCGAGTGTGCCTCAAGACGGGCCATTTCAAATCGGGTGAGGGTGACATCGATTCGTTCCCCGTGAGGCACGTGGAAGTCGATGAGTTGTGTGCCGGAAGTGAGCTGGCGCTCATCTTCCAGGCGTTCGAACTTCATGCTTAGGAGGAACATGATGTAGGTCACTGGGTCAGTGTGGACCCCATCGATGTCAGCACCATAATTTATAATGTCAGGCGGTACCCTCATGGCGAGTGTCCTCGCTAGGCCACCTAGGCCGCGTTGTATTGCGGCCGCTTGGGCCTGTGGCGTCATACGTCCGCTTGTGACGTTGAGCCATGCGTTGACCTCATAAACGTACTCACGGAAAGGTACGTTGCCTTGAGGGTCCCAATATGGGCCATGTGTTTGCCCATCGGTGCTGTTGTCTCCACGACGCATGTGTCCGATTGCTGCCCCCAGCGCGAACCATATGATAGCGAAGATAACCAGCCCAAGGCTGTGTAGATAAGGGCGGTTATTAGGCGCGTTGCCGCGCTGGGGTAGCGCCTTGTCGAGTCTTCGAGGCGCTCTATCTGGCGGATCTCTCCGCCCCTGCTTCGAGTATTGCGATTTTGGCTCGTTGCCGAGCGGTTGGTGGTAGCGCAATGATGAAGCGTATATGGTACCAATGTCATCGTCTAGACGTCGTACCTCTCGTGTCGCTTCTTGCTCCTGGATAGATCCTCGTAAACGTACTGGGAGTGATAGCGCAGGGTGGTAGGTGGTCACGAAGATCGTGCCGAAGAGTATGAGGCTAAGAAGAGCAAGAGCTGACCACACGAGAGTGCGGCCAGCTCCGCTACCAAGTCGAAAGTGAGCCTGGTAACTCAAATAGCATCCGCTCCCATGGGAAGCGGATGGCAAATAGCGTCCATTCCTCTGCTGTGGTGGTTCACTATGGGGAATGGGCGGGTCTGATAGGATAAGATCGATGTATCGGTCTTTCCAGCACATAGCGAACACTCGCGGTGTCCGGGCAAATAGGGCGCGCGTGCCTTGAGCCAAAATGGCAACGGCGCGCGAGCTATGCTCCCGATACTATAACATCTCCCAAAGAGCTACCCTTAAAGTGGAACTGCATGCGAACGCTGCCACTGGGGCCTTCGGTGGAGCTCCCTATGGGGCCACGAACCCTGTGAGGGGCTCGCCGAAGTGAGGGCGGAACTGCATGCGAACGCTGCCACTAGGGCCTTCGGTGCAACTCCCTATAGGGCCACGAACCCTTTGAGGGGTGCGCCGTAACAGAGACATGCAAGGGGCAGAGGCAAGGAGGGTGAGGACTAGGAGGAGCAGGAGGGGAGGCAGCGGGAGGAGAGGAAAGGAGGACGCGGGGGCTGTCTCTTCAAAACGAGGACCCAACACCTCAGGATGGTTGGGAAAGATTCCCGAATCAGAGCCTGCCTCTGTAGGGTAGGGGTCCTAGCGGATTAAAGGCTTAAGTTAGGTTGGTCGCCGATTTCGGTGGCCGGGCCCGGGTGCCCGGGTGCCCGGGTGCCCGGCGGTGCCCGGTGCCCGGGTGGCCAGTGAGGTGCGTGGCCGATTTCGGTGGCCGGGCCCCGGTGCCCGGGTGCCGGGGTGCCCGCGGGTGCCCGGGGGTGCCCAATAGCCCAATAGCCCAGTAGCCCTATGGCACTATAGCCCTACAACCGTATAGCCCTATAGCCCTGTAGGCCTATGGCCTGATACCCCTATAGCCCTAATAGCCTTATATCCCTATAGCCATATATCCCTATAGCCCAATAGCACTAATAGCCCTATAGCCTTGCATCCCTATAGCCCTAATAGCCTTAAAACATCTGATTGAGGCTCTTCTCCGGTATCAAAAATGTCCCTATAGAACATCCAAGAGTTTCGCTTATTGGGGCTCTGATTATTGGGGTGCCCCTTAGGGCGTGTTCGAAGCCTCTTTTTGTGTTTTTGCGGGTCTCTTGGAGCCTCTTGGGGCTTCTTGGGCGCTTCTTGGAGCGTCTTGGGGTCTCCTGGGGGCCTCTTGGGCGAAAGAGCGCGAATTTCCGGTTCCTCGTCCCCGTCTTGGGCGCCGACTTGGGGCGTTCTTGGGCGCCTCGTGGGCCGCCTTGGCCAAATCGTGGGCCGTCTTGGAGCCTTCTTGTGTTTTTGCGGTTTCTTGGGGACCTCTTGGGGCTTCTTGGGCGCTTCTTGGAACCTCTTGGGGTCTCCTGGGGGCCTCTCGAACCAAATGGCTGGCATTTTCGGTTCCTCGTCCCCGTCTTGGGCGCCGACTCGGGTCGTTCTTGGGCGGATTGGGCGCAACGGGGGGGCCGTCTTTGCCCCCTCGTGGGCCGTCTTGGGGCTCTCTTGTGGGCATCCTCGACCGGCTTGGGTGCCTCTTGGACCGTCTTGGACGCAGTGGAAGCCCAAAAGGCGAACACGCCAAAAATATCAGTTCCCCTATAGGCAATCGACAATCTTTCCTTCTTTGGGACTCTATTGGGATGCCTCTTGGGGCGTCTTTGGGGCCTCTTTTGGTGTTTTGTTCGGGTCTCATGGGGGCTTCTTGGGGCTTCTTGGGCGATTCTTGGAGCCTCTTGGGGTCTCCTGGGGGCCTCTTGGGCGAAAGAGCGTAAATTTCCGGTTCCTCGTCCCCGTCTTGGGCGCCGCCTTGGGGCGTTCTTGGGCGGTTTGGGCGCCTCATGGGCCGCCTTGGCCTCCTCGTGGGCCGTCTTGGAGCCCTGTTGGGGGCATCCTCGACCGGCTTGGGTGCCTCGTTGGCCGTCTTGGACGCAATGGAAGCCCAAAAAGCGAACACGCCAAAAACATCAGTTTCCCGGAAGGAAAACTACGATGTTTGCTTATTGGAGCTCTCTCGGGGTGCCTCTTGGGGCGTATTCAGGGCCTTCGGGGGCCTTCTTGGCGTCATGGGAGCCGTCTTGAAAGGCATCCGGAGCCATCGGAGCGCGTTTTCGAGCGTTCCGAAGTCATCTTCGGGCAATCGTGGACAAACTCGAAATTTGAATATGGTTGTGCACCTCTGGGACCACTCTGGGGCTCGTCCTGGGGCTGTCTTGGGGGCCTCTCGAGCCGTCTTGGAACCCTGTTGGGGTCGTCTTGGAGCCCTCTTGGGATACGGTGGGGCAATCCTGGGGGCCTCTTGGGCCGTCTTGGACGCAATGGAAGCCCAAAAGGCGAACACGCCAAAAATATAGGTTTTCCCACAGGAGATCGACGATTTGTGCTTATTGGGGCTCTATTGGAGTGCCCCTTGGGGCGTGTTCGGGGACTCTTTTTGTGTTTTTGCGGGTCTCTTGGGGACCTCTTGGAGCTTCTTGGGCGCTTCTTGGAGCCTCTTGGGGTCGCCTGGGGGCCAGCCTCTTGGGCCAAATGGCTCGCATCTTCGGTTCCTCGTCCCCGTCTTGGGCGCCGACTTGGGGCGTTCTTGGGCGGTTTGGGCATATCGTGGGCCGTCTTGGCCTCCTCGTGGGCCGTCTTGGAGCCCTCTTGTGGGCATCCTCGGCCGTCTTAGGTGTCTCTTGGGCCGTCTTGGACGCAGTGGAATCCCAAAAGGCGAACACGCCAAAAATAATAGTTTTCTTTCAAAAATCGACGATGTTAGCTTATTTGGGGCTCTATTGGGATGCCCCTTGGGGCGTCTTTGGGGCCTCTTTTGGTGTTTTGCGGGTCTCATGGGGGCCTCTTGGGGCTTCTTGGGCGATTCTTGGAGCCTCTTGGGGTCTCCTGGGGGCCGGCCTCTTGGGCCAAATGGCTCGCATCTTCGGTTCCTCGTCCCCGTCTTTGTCGCCGACTTGGGGCGTTCTTGGGCGGTTTGGGCGCCTCATGGGCCGCCTTGGCCCCCTCGTGGGCCGTCTTGGAGCCCTCTTGTGGGCATCCTCGACCGGCTTGGGTGCCTCTTGGGCCGTCTTGGACGCAATGGAAGCCTAAAAGGTTTGCTTATTTGGGGCTCTATTGGGGTGCCTCTCGGGAGCCTCCTGGGGGTGTCTTGGGGGCCTCTTGGGGCCTCTGGGGGACCTCTTGGGGCCTCCTGGGAGCCTCTGGAGCCGAAAGCTCGGCATCTGAATATGGTTGTGCACCTCTGGAACCTCTCTGGGGCTCGTCCTGGGACTCTCTTGGGCTGTCTTGGGGGCCTCCCGGGCAGTCTTGGGACCCTCTTGGGGTCGTCTTGGAGCCCTCTTGGGAGCCGGTGGGGCAGTCCTGAGGGCCTCTTGGGCCGTCTTGGACGCAGTGGAAGCCCAAAAGGCGAACACGCCAAACAAACATCAGTTTCCCAACAGGAAAGTTACGATTTTTGCTTATTATGGCTCTGTCGGGGTGCCTCTTGGGGCTTCTCCGGGGACTCCGGGGGCCTTCTTGGCGTCATGGGAGTCGTCTTGGAAGGCGTCTGGAGCCATCGCTGCGGCCTCCTGCGGCCTCCCTGAAGCCTCTTTGGGCCCTGTTGGCCCCAGGTCGCCCAAAACCCTTGAAAAACACACGGAAAATGACGCCCGGGCCCCACATTTGTGGTCGAGGCGCCAGCCTCCGGCCCCTGGACCCGGTCCCCCGTTTTATGTGTACTTGCGCACCTCTGCTCTTGAACCATCTGGGCGGCCTCCTGGATCCATCCCAGGGCCCTCCCGGCCTCCCGGGGCCATTTGGGGAGACCTTTTCGGGGGGTCCCGCAAGTGAAACTTCTCAGGAGTGAGCGCCGCTGGAACTGGCAGCGCTGCGGAGATCGAGATGGCCTGGAGCCGAATGTCCGCCAGAGCCCTCGAGGACGGCCTCCGCCTCAGCCCCCTCCACATCAAAAAAATCGGAAGGGAGGGCCGGCCGCGCCCCATGCGTAAGGGTCGCGAGACGGGACGAAGTCTAGTCAAATACAAGAAGCGGGGGTGGTGTTGGAGACAAAATGGGAAAGAAACAAAATGGGCGGGAACGCGACTCAGCTGGAGGTCGCGACCGAAAACCGCTCAACTTGCACGCTGGTCCGGCTCGGCTTGAGCAGCGAAATCGTGGTCCGGCACTGTGCCGGGATCCTCGCTTCCTCAGTGTGATCATCTTCCCCCAGTAGCCCTCCGACTGCAAAGCCAGCATGCCCAAGGTGTTTGACGAAGAGGTTCAAATACTGTATCCCCTTCTCCGTGCGCCCGTGGACGACTTTGACCTCCAGCGGCCCGAAATTCATCCATTTCGGCACCTTGTGTCTCTGAACGCCTTCGGCGTTGAAGGTGACACCCCCAGCCTTCAGCTTGTCCGCCCATACCCCTGTGATGTTCACTTCTTGGAAGTAGATGTCGGCACAATGTCCACCCAGGCGACGCGCGTCTGCTTCTATCGCAAGCAGCGCTTCCTCGACGCGCTTACCACGTGGGATGTTGACCAATGTAACCTTACCCGGGGTCATCAGGTCGAACCGATCACCATGGACGTTTTGCAGGTGCGGATCGCCGGTGGCCGTCGCCGAGGTCGGCGGAGTCGCCGCCAACGTTGGCGAAGGCGTTGACGCCGACGGCGTCGGGTACGGCGTCGGGAAGGCCGTCGGGAAGGCCGTCGGGTTGGGCGTCGGGAACGGCGTCGGGTACGGCGTCGGGTAAGGCGTCGTCGGGTACGGCGTCGGGTAACCCGTCGGGTAACGCGTCGGATACGGCGTCGGATGCGGCGTCGGGTACGGCGTCGGGTAGGGCGTCGGGTAGGGCGTCGGAAACGGCGTCGGGTACGGCGTCGGGTTCGCCGTCGGGCTTGCCGTCGGGCTTGCCGTCGCCTCGCACTGATATAACACATGCAACACTTTGCTCTTTCCAGGGCAAGGGTCAGATACCCGGATGTCGGAGCACGCGCCGCAACTGCAACCACCTTCATTGTAGCCGACCGCACAAGTTGAACGACCGTTACAAACTTGGCCCGCTTCGGCCGTGTACTCGGCATGATCGTGGGTCGCACCGTTGCAATGCACATACGAATCTGGGACCTTCACCGTACCTGCCACCATGCAATCCAGGGTCAGCGTCTCGCATTCATCCCCTTGGAGATGCACGTCACCCGACGTAGTCGGGTTCGGCGTCGGGTACGGCGTCGGGAAGGCCGTCGGGTTCGCCGTCGGGCTCGCCGTCGGGCTTGCCGTCGCCTCGCACTGATATAACACATGCAACACTTTGCTCTTTCCAGGGCAAGGGTCAGATACCCGGATGTCGGAGCACGCGCCGCAACTGCAACCACCTCCATTGTAGCCGACCGCACAAGTTGAACGACCGTTACAAACTTGGCCCGCTTCGGCCGTGTACTCGGCATGATCGTGGGTCGCACCGTTGCAATGCACATACGAATATGAGACCTTCATCGTACCTGCCACCATGCAATCCAGGGTCAGCGTCTCGCATTCATCCCCTTGGAGATGCACGTCACCCGACGTAGTCGGGTTCGGCGTCGGGTACGGCGTCGGGAAGGCCGTCGGGTTCGGCGTCGGGCTCGGCGTCGGGTAGGGCGTTGGGTAGGGCGTCGGGTTCGGCGTCGGGTTCGGCGTCGGGCTCGGCGTCGGATTCGGCGTCGGGTTCGGCGTCGGATACGGCGTCGGGTACGGCGTCGGGTAGGGCGTCGGGAACGGCGTCGGGTAACGCGTCGGGTAACGCGTCGGATACGGCGTCGGGCAGGGCGTTGGGTAGGGCGTCGGGTTCGGCGTCGGGTTCGGCGTCGGGCTCGGCGTCGGGTAGGGCGTCGGGAACGGCGTCGGATAACGCGTCGGGTAACGCGTCGGATACGGCGTCGGGTAGGGCGTCGGGATTGGCGTGGACTCGATACCCTGGATGCCTTCGATTCCATACGCGGTTTCCCAGCCGCCTGTGATGCTGGCGCCCGGATCGCGTGAGTAGTGGCCGTACACGAGCGCATAAGGTCCGCGAATGGTGCTGGCCAGACCGTTTTCGCGGAGGGCGTTGTACCACGTATAAGTACCAGAAATTGACCAGTACGTGTATTCGTCGTTCGAATCAGTGTTGTAACCGCTGAACGCCACGCCGTCAGGGGTTGCCCCCGACGAGGGACCGCCAGGGCCGCAGAGGTGAAGGTATGATACGTAATAATTCTTGGCGGTGTCGATCGTGTAGTCGAACCACTCGGTGTACAACGCAGAAGCCTGAAGAGACACGGCCGTGGTACAGTCGCCGACCTGCCCGTGAAAACACAGGTTCGTGATGGTGCCAGCCTTCATCACTCCTGGGGACTGCTCCTCACCGAAAGCCACGTACGCGATGCCGTTGTCCGACCGTGCGAACTTGATGCGAAGCTGCTGCGGGCCGGCGGGCATGTTCGCGGCCGGGACGCGGATGCGCATGACGTAGGTGCAGCGGCAGCAGGTGCTCGTCTGTCCTGGGGAGCGAAAAGATACACATACCGTTGTTCCCTTGACCTCTCCTGGGGTGCGTTCTGGCCAGAATCTCGAGGCGGATCCAGCCGTGGCGACGAAGGCTCTCCAGGGCGAGCAGCGGTAGTGAGCATTTGTTCCTCAGCTGAGGTCCGCCGCGGGTGGGCCACACGACGGAAGTCAGGTCCGTGGCCGCCAGCCCCGAGCCGACGCCGCCGCCAGAGCTCTGATTGCTCGAGAGCTGGAGCAGCTGGGACTCCGCGTCTGGGCGCGCGCGGCCGCTCGCCGTGGCGCGCGAGCGAAACCAGCAGCAGCAGGGCGACGAATGAGGACGGCATCATGGCCCTGGCCAGCCCCGGCGGCGAAGAAAACAAGTTCGTGTAAAGTTCACTAGGTCGAGAAGGAGAAAAGCACCTCTTGCGCAAAGATGCCTCGGGCCACGAGCCAGACGCTCCAGGCTGCGGGGAGCTTCTGGGCGTTCCCTGGCTCCGCCTGGCCTTGGTGCCTATTTGGCCTGCTTGGGTTCCTTTGGACTCTCTTGAAACAGATTGGCAAACACCTGGGCTCTCTTGCGGCCTCTTGAAGCCCTCCTGGGAACGTCCATGGCAAGCACGGGAGGCTCCTGCGGCCTACGGAATCCATCTGGGAACGCCTGGGGCACGACAAAGACGACGACCGACGCCGACGAGTGGTCTAGCGCGCTGGCTCTGAACTTCGGGCTGCCAATTCGAAAGACCAGCGAACTGCGCCAAGCCTGTGTGCGGATAGCCCGCCTGGACACAAAAGCCCGTGCAAGCAGAGTCCCCCCGTCCACCTTAGAACTTACCACTTCATATCGCCACACGCCGACCGTTCTTCCCCCTGACCCCCTCCCTTCGCCTCTCGCACCCCCTTCCAAACCCCAGACTTCAGTTGTTGTTGTTGTTGTTGTTGGCTGGGTGATGGTGTACAAGACAGTTTCGATGCGGCAATCCCCATATGCGCATATCATGTCCTGGCACGCGCGCTGTGCGTGTGGGATTTTGAGTGCCTGGGCGTAGGAGCGACTCCGAGTGGACGACAGGTGCGACGACGACCACGACGGCGGCGGCGACGATGATGGACGGCGACGACGACAACTCAAAGACAGATAGGTGGTGAGTAGGCTTCCTCCCCTCTTCCTCTCACTACTCGTCGCACCCCCTCCATTTTCTTCCTTCCTTCTCCGAAGTCTCTCTTCCTGCGTCTTTCCCCTATATTCCTCCGTCCTCCCGCCTCCCTCCTGGAGGCCGTCCATTTCCCTACATCTCAATGATCATGGACCTATGAATCGACAAGAGTCTGAGGTGCAACATGGAGCGCCTCGCTGGATGCATCCCCACGAGCAAGAGAAGATTACGGGGTAGCCTCTCGGGCCTCCGTTGTGGCGTCTCGGGGCCCTCCAAAACGGAGTCCGTCATCATGTCGATTCAGGGCCGCCTCCAGAGCCAACTTCTGGAGGATGTCCCCAACGAAACGGCCATTTTTTTGGAAAGCCGCTAGGGAGTCAAAACAACATGGGCGCTCGAACGGCGTGCTTGGCGATCTCCTTCTCGCGCTCGGCCACGGCTGCGAAGGCAGCGTAGAACCAAAACGGGTTGCGCAGCTGCGCTTTTCGCAATTCGCAGAGGCGAAAGAAAAAACACAACATCCGGAACAACAGCGCATCTGGCATGCCATCGCCTGCACCACATGCCATGACAGCCTCGCCCCATGGCAAGAAGAATAACAACAAGGCGTACACCGCCGCAACATCACCATCGGCAATGCGCGGTCGCGCGGCTCCAGCCATGCCCAAGAACTCATTTTGATCCCGCGCGAAAACAAACTCGCCGTCAAACAGTAACAAATTTAAAATGCAACCAGACCCATACCCAGTAGTCCAAGTGTGTTCCAACCCGTACAAAAATTCATCTTTTCTCTCATCCTGTAGCTGTAAGAAAGAAGCCAGATCCGCCAGCGCGCCTGGAGCACGTAGTGGAGCCCCCCCAGGCTCACCCAAGAAGCTCCACGAGGCACCAAAGAGGGCCCGGTGAAACCCCACGGTGGTCCCGACGAGGCGCCATGGCCCGCCCCAAGAAACTTCAAGAATCTCCGAGCCGAGACAGTCGAGAGAGGGCAACCAGGAGACCCCCACCGACGCCCATTCGATCTGATGCACCACCCAGGCAAGGTGGCGGAATAGGCCGATGGCATATAGATCCGCCGCCCCCTGTTGATTCATCACAGGGGTGCCTGGCGTGCCGAATCCTCTCGGTTTTGGTTTAGGTTCTTTTTCGTCAAGAACTCCCCCTGGGCCTCCGGCGCGTCCCGGGCGCCACCCGAAAAAGCTCTCTGTCAATGCTTCTGTTGCCCCAAGATGGTCCAAGATGGCCTCCAAGCAGCCGAGATGGCCCAGGATGGTCTCCAAGATGCCCCCAAGACGGCCAAGGTGGCCTCGAAGACGGCTAAGATGGCTCCAAAGAGCACTGAAGACGGCCCAAGATGGCCTCAAGATGGCCCCAAATGGCGAGGCCTTCAAGAGAGCCCAAGCGGCCTCCAAGAGGGTCTCCAGGAGGGCCCAAAGAGGCCAGAATCATTGATTTTCCATAGGTTTCTGCAGGATGTTGGCATTTGCTTCTTCTCGGCATTCCGATGGCTGAAGACGGCCCAAGAGGTTCCCAAGATCGCCCCAAGATCGACCACAAGGCCTCCAAGATGGCCCCATGACAGCTCAGGAGGCCCTCAAGACGGCTCCAAGAGGGCCTCAAGGGGCCTCCAAGCTGGCCAAGATGGCCTCCAAGACAGCTAACATGGCCCCAAAATGCCTCCAAGACGGCCCAAGATGCACCCAAGACAGCCTAAGATGGCTTCAAGATGGCCCAAGACGGCCCAAGAGCCCCAAAAGAGGCCTCCAAGACGGCTCAGGCGGCCTCCAAGAGGTTTTCCAGGGAGCCCCAAGAAGTCAGCATCATGGATTTTCTCAAGGTTTTTGAAAGGCTTTGGAATCTGCATCTTCTCGGCATTCCGACGGCTCAAGACGGCCCACGAGGCCCCCAAGATCGCCCGCGAGGCCTCCGAGATCGTTCCATGACGGCCCAAGAGGCCCCCAACACGGCCCCGAGAGGGCCCCAGAGGCCTCCAAGACGGCCACGATGGCCTCCCAGACGGCGAACATGGCCCCAAGATGCCTCCAAGACAGGCCAAGATGCACCCAAGACGGCCTAAGATGGCCTCAGGATGGCCCAAAACGGGCCGAGAGGCCTTCGAGACGGCCCAAGAGGTCCCCAAGAAGTCCTCCAGGAATGCCGAAGATGCCCACAGCAATTATTGTTTCAAATGTTTGAAAGATGTTGGAACTTGCTTCTTCTCGGCATTACGACGGCTCAAGACGGTCCAAGAGACCCCAAAATCGCCCCAAGATCGCCCACGAGGAGTCCAAGATGGCCCCATGACGTCCCCAAAGGCTCCCAAGACGGCCCCAAGAGGGCCCCAAGACGGTCCAAGAGGCCTCCAAGACGCCCAAGATGGCCTCCAAGACAGCCCTGACATGCCCCAAGAGGGCTCCAAGACGGCCCAGACAAGCCCCCGAGACGGCTTCCTACGGCGTCAAACGAACCAAGAACGCTCTAAGACGGCCAAGAAGGCCACGAAGAAACCCCCACAGGCCTCCCAAAACCCTCCAAGAGGCCGCCAGGAAGCTCCCAGGAGGGCCCAAGGGTGCCCCAAGAGCGTCCAAGAGGCCTCTCCCTCCTCCTCCGCCTCCTCCTCCTCCTCTTTTTCCCGGATCCTCCCCCTCCTCCTCTTCTTATTCCCCGACGCGTTCCCCGAAGTTGTTCCAAACCGATTCGGGGAACAACTGGCCCGAAAGCTTGGTCAAGCTCTGGCCCAGCTGTCGGCCACAGAGGCGCTCCCCTCGGCTCGAAGAGGGCGCACTACGGCCGAAGAGGGCTGTAGAGGATTCTTCTCTTCCTCTTCCAGACGTTCCCCGAACGCTTTCGAAACCGACTCGGGGAACACATGGTTCGATAGCTCGGCGAACCTCTTCATCACAGGGGTGCTTGGCGCGCTGAATCCTCTGGGTTTTGGTGTTGGTTCTTTCCCAAAAGAGCTCCCGAATGGTTTCGGCCCGTCCCGCCGGGCACCCGGACAGGCGCTCAATCCGCAAAGAATCCTCCAAGATGGTTCAAGACGGCGCGAAGATGGCCACGCTGGTCCAAGATGGCCTCTCAGATGGTCCAATCTGACCCTCAAGATGCCCCCAAGATAGCCGACATGGCCTCCAAAACGGCCCAGATGGCCCCAGGACGCCTCCAAGACGGCCCAAGATGGCCTGAAGACGGTCCAAAAGGCCCGCAAGATGCCTCCAAGACGGCCCAGAGGCTTCCAAGAGGCCCTCCAGGAAGGCTCGAAAATGCCCAAATCATTGCTTCCCCTTAGGTTTTTGAAGCATTTTGGCATATGCGCCTTTTCGGCTGTCCGACGGCCCAAGACGGCCCAAGAGGCCTCCAAGTTCGTTTCAAAAGTCCCCAAGAGCCCTCCAAGATGGCCCCATGACGGCCCAAGAGGCCCCCAAAAAGGTCCCAAGAGGGCCCCAAGACGGCCCAAGAGGCCTCCCAGGACGCCCAAGATGGTCTCCAAGACTGCCCTGAGGCGCATCAAGAAGGCCCCAAGTCGGCCCAGAGAGGCTCCCAAGACGGCTCCAGACGGCGTAAGACGGGACAGGAACGCTCTCAAACGGCCAAAGAGACCCCCAAGAAGCCCAGAAAGGCCCCCCAGAGGGCCAAGCAGGCCCCCGATATGCTTCCAAGAGGCCTTGAACGGGCCTCCAAGTAGCTCCCAACAGACCCCAAGGGTGCCCCAAGAGACTCCTAACAACTCTCATCCTCCTACTTTTCCGCTTCCTCTCCTCCTGTTCCTGTTCATTCTCCCCCAAGCCAAGTGTTCCCCGAAAGCTTTCAAAGCCGACTCGGGGAACTCATGCTCCGATAGCCCGGCCAAGCTCTAGCCCAAATTTCGGCCACATCGGCGCTTCCAGAAAGGCAAGGGGCGGCGGTGATTCGCCGTCGGCGTCGTCGATAAAAATAGAAAGGAAGAATGAATGATTGTGTATCCAGGGCATTCAGATATGCTTTCACCGTTTCAGTACTACGCATACTCCGTTGTCCGAGCCGCCTGCGCAACGCCGCCTGGCGAATCGCCTCTGACCGGCTGCTTACGTAAATGAATCTCCGCGCAAATGCACTGAGACGATCAATATCGGTGGCGCAGGCCAATGCACTGTCAAGAGCACCTGTCGCGGTACTATCGTATCTGGGCCCCCACTTGCAGGCCCGGTGCATGGCGACGCCGGGATGCCACGCACCCTTGTGATCGACAGCGCCTGCCTGCGCCCATGTCTCGCGAACAAACGCTTGCGCTGTTCTTAGCAAGAGGGACCCTCCATCTGATGCCAGTCTTTGTCGCAATTTTGTTTTGCGCGTTCCCGCAGAAAGGCAAGCAATCCGCACAAATTACAAGAAACCCTCCTTTCCCGAACCGGTTGGCCACAAGGCCTCTCATGGCCTCGTTCGGCATGAACTCTACGAACTTATGAACCTGACTATAATTTTTTGTCGCCTTGCATTGAAAACGCTTTAAGCCGAGGTTTCTATAACTGGCCACCGGAAGAGGCGCGTCCAAAGCAGCCGCGGGGCGCTTCCTTGTAGATTTTTCCCTTGACGCATGAGAACCCCAGTTTCGGCTCGTTTCTTCCACTCGGTATATTGGAGTTCCTCATAAGAACAAGTGCCCTGGGGCATGAACTTTTGACGACGCCATTCCCTGACAATGGATCTTATCTGTTCCATGCTGGCGCCAACCTGAGGAACATGCACGAATACAGTTTGGTACCCACGACCTTGTAACCACCAACATTCCATGTCTGAGGTTGCATGGGTATTATTGGTTGTTGTCCCATATGACTGTATACCTAAAGAATCAAATGCTGAGGTCGGTCCCTTCACTCGAACCTTTTGCATCCATGGTGCTCGAGTCTATAATGTGAACTTCGCTGATGCGATCTCGAGCCACAACAACTGATGCGATCTCGAGCCGCAACAACAAGACGGCCCCACGAACGGCGCGAGATGACTACAAGATGGCGCGACGAGCGGTTTGTCAGAGTTTCGATTGCAACTTCCCGGCGATGAATTGGATTGCGGAGTCCCTTTGAGTCGGCTTGGG
>CAUYUJ010017793.1:0-190000 GCA_963575745.1 Prorocentrum cordatum
TCCTCCTCCTCCCCCTCCTCCTCCTCCTCCTCCTCCTCCTCCTCCTCCTCCTCCTCCTTCCCCTCAACTCGTAGAAGGGCGCAGGGTAAGGATGCAAGGGACTTGGCTATCTCGAGGCTCGTCGAGCGGGGCGCGGCCAGCGGACGTGGCCAAGGCTGGGCCGAGGGGGCAAGGATGCAAGAGTACCCTTGGGAAGATTCCAAGGCCGCACTAACGGCGATGTTGCTTGACGGCGATGTTGGACATCCAATGTTTGTGACACCGAGCTCGCGCAGAACAAATGGTAGGGAATCACGGACCGCACTTTGCTACATGTTGAAACGTGCGCATGCATCGAGCGACAACGACGCAGCAAACTGCAGGAAAGCGCGAACCATGACGTCCTCCGATTGGTGTGGCCACGAACCAATCCCACCGACAATGCCGAAACCTACGTCGCCGTTACCTACATTGCCGTTGGCGTGTCGACGACGGTTGCCCATCCTCATCCTTGCGCGGGTCGACCGTGCCATCAAAGACCGTCGGGCGCGGAAACATTAGAGGATGCCGAGTGGAGCCTGCCATGGTGCCGGACGAACGTGGGGAAGAATAGCGGGAGGGGGCGAGGACGGGAAGGGGGAGGAGGGAGGGGGGGCGAGGTGGAGGCGAGGAGGTCAGGTCGGGTCCAGGCTTGGAGAGCAGACCCCGAGGCAGCGGCAGCTTCGAGACGAGGAGGAGGACGGGGTGGAGGAGGACAAGCGGGGGGGAAGGGATGGGGAGGGGGAGGGGCACGGAGGCGAGGGGCGGGAGGGTGGGTCGGCAGAGGGGACACAAGAAGGGGCACGTGGGACGAGGGCACGCGCAGAAACCCTGCACGGGCCCTGTGCACAGCCACCGGAGCTGCAAAACGCCAGGAGACACACGGGGAACGGGAGCAACGGCGACGACGGAGAGGGACGGCGCAGGGCGAGCGCGAGGCACGGACAGAGCGGACATCGCCGCGGGCGGGCCAGGCCAGAGGGCGCCATGTTGGGGGGGGCGGGGGGGGGCGCCCCGAGGAGCGCCGGAGCGGGTCGCGCACGTCTCGGGGCCGCCCGAGCAGAGGGTGTTGGCAGGCACGCGGATTGGTACGGGGGCACGGGCGAGGAGACATCTTGCTAGACGATGCTGGGGCACACTCGAAGGCCAGAAGTACCTCAAAACTTCTCAGACGTATCAGGGGGACGTAAGACCTGGGTACAGGGGACTCGGAAATCCCAGACGAGGTCGTCAAAAAAATGACGAGGCCGAGCCTGCATTTTGACGAGGCCTCCCGCTGCAGACATCCCACGAAACTCCTCCTCGTCAAAATCCGAGGCGCGGTCGTCAAAAAACGATGGCGAACCCGAGTTCTGGCAAACCCGGGTCTTACGCTCCCCCGAACGTATATCTCAGAGGGCCCATGAGTACTCTAAACTCGTCGTCTATCTCAGAGGGCCCATGAGTGCCTCAAAACTTCTGCTGTTGGCCCCTGGTGCCCCTGGAGGACCATGCTGTCCGTGGGGCACCTGCTGGCAGGCCGAGGCCTTACTTGACATGCCCACTGTAATTAAGTCGTGCCTGTCCCCTGCAGGGGGATTTTGGGCGACAAAATCAAAAATACTCCAAAATTGACCGACTATTTTTTTACCATTTTTGAATATGCCCCCTGTAGAGGGACAGGCCCGACTTCACACTGCAAGGGGGAGGTGGCGATGGGTAAAGGAAGGTAATGGGTAAACAATGCCAACCAGTTCGACCCGACCTGATCTTTGCTCCGAAATTGCACTCCATCCCTTCCCCCCCAGCTCCGAGAGCACACGAAATGCTTGACGCCATTCCGACACGTGTTTGAGAGCCATGCGCGCTTACGAGCTCTTGGACAACATTGGGAGCTCAGGTGGTGCTGTCTGGGATTCTAGGGCGTCCTTGGGAGCCCTCTAGTAAATTGCAATGGTTTTAATATTGGTACCATGGTCGACTGTCCCTGGGCCATCCCTTCCCTGCCAAGACATACGACAATATTGATTATTGCTCGCGACGTGGTCACGAAATATCGATCCTCATCCGCGGAACTGCTCCTCCGCTGCGGGCCGATGTGTGTAAGACTTGAGTCTGAAAAATGGTTACCGAATGTCAAAATCGCGAAACACAAACTGCATCATCAACTGCTGCCATGTTGGAGCCCCCACATCGATTCCCGTGGTGGGTCCTCCGTTGCCACCGTCGTCGACTTCGATTCCGTCCAGCCACGTGGCGAGCGAAAGCGTCAGGTTCTCTGGCAGGGACGCGTTCAACGTCTCGATCTCGCCCCTGACGACCTCGCCCCTTCCCCGGCAGTTCTGCCGCACACGGGGGCAAGAGATCGAAGCTGGGAGGCGGACAGGGGGCGGGCAGGGCAATGGGGGGGACCAGGGATGGGGTCGAGAGCTTAGAAGGATCGAGAATCGAGGAGTAGGATCATCGAGGGGTAGGATCGAGAATCGAAGAGGGGGGAGGATCGCCTAATCGAGGAGGAAGAGGAGGGAGATCGAGACTCGAGGAGGGGGGAAGGGGACCAGGGAGGAGGGAGGGGCACTTGAAAAACTGGATGGGCCTGCCTACGGAGAGGCATGTCCTCAAAGAGAAGAATGACATACATGGAGGTACCAACTGGCCATCGCTCGGACGTCCATTCCCTGTGTTTGTTTCGGTTCCGTACGTGTTTTTGTTCGCCAAATGATCAAGGATGCTCCTCGATGGTCCTCGCCGAAGGAAAAATGCACACGTCCGATCGATGCCAAGTCAAGTGCCAATACCGCGACTCCCCGGACCGCTCCAAGGCCAGGATTCCGAGGCGAATCCAGCTGTGTCGACGAGGGCCTCCCATGAGGCCCCAAGAGGCGAGAACGAGGAAGTGTGGCGGTATGGGTACCATTCCCTCCTCTGAAGAAGGTGGGAGGGGAAACAGAAGGAAAAGATAGGGCGAGGGATGGGGAGGGGTAGGTGGAAGGGGGAGAGGATGGGGAGGGGAAGGAAAGCACAAGGCCCACGCGTGACCTCACTCGGGCCTCCGTTGCGCCCACCCTCCTCCAGATGCGAGTCAGATGAGAGGGAAAACCGCGGCCTCCTGGGCTCTCAGTGCCCCAGAATCCATTAGTTTTCATAACGTCTCCGAAACCAATCGAAACAACGGCTCCTCGGCACGGAGAAAAGAAGCAGCGCCTGCATCGGGAACCGGAACTTCCACGACAGAAACGGCCACGGGGCCAGAGCAAACGAACTGCGACGGCGGTACCAAATTGAAACGAAGGACTGAGACGGAACAAACACTGCCCCGGCGTTTCAGGGGCCCAACTTTTGGGGGAACAGAAAAGTAGCGATACCGCTACAGTCGGGGCGTTGACCTAAGGAACCCTAAATAAGGAACGAGGCCACTTTTTCCATAAGTTTAAACTTCGATTTCCCTTCGAAAACCTAAGGGACATCCAAGGCAAGCTGCGAAACAACTAAGGAACACCGAGCCCCTCCCCAACGAACAGGGTTCCTTCTTCAGGGCCCCGATTGTACTCCCTGGACCTCTCCTGGGGCGTGTGCTGACCAGAAGTCTGAAGAGAGAATCCAGCCGTGGCGACGAGGACTCTCAAAGACGAGCGCAGCGATGTCGGTGCGGCAAGTGCGTGCCGTGTCGACCCCGGCGCTGGTTCTTGACACCCCGGGGACCGCCTCCCTCCTCCTCCTCCTCCTCCTCCTCCTCCTCCTCTCCTTCCTCCTCCTCCTCCTCCTCCTCCCCCCTCCCCCTCCTCCTCCTCCTCCCCCTCCTTGTTTCTGCTTCCTCTTCCGGCCTCCTTTACTTCTGGTGTCGACCTGCTGCGGCTTTTTCCGAAACGTCAGACTGTTCAGCATCGACCGCTTCTGGGTCGCCAGCGGGGCTCAACGTCGAACGCCGGCGGCGCGGCCGCCGCGCCGGTCGACACGACGCGACTCTATACCGTGCGTTTTCCCTCTCTGACCACTACAGGTCGGGCTGCGTCGCGGTGCCAGGAGGCTGACCGAGGCCTGCCGTGAGAGGATGGGCAGCGGCCCCCCCCGCTACTCGCCTGGAGGTGGGCCGAGGCGGGCCTCGTCTGCGGAGGCTGGCAGGGAGCTCGGCAGAGAAAAACCCGGGAGGGCGGTCAGCCGGCCAATCCACGCAGGGTATGCTCCGACCCGGTGCGCCCTGGTATGAGGAGGAGGAGGAGGAGGACGACGAGGAGGAGGAGGAGGAGGAGGAGGAGGCCGATGAAGCGATTAGAGGAGAAGTGCCACAATCGCTGGGGGGCTGCGATCGCATTCGTTCATGAACCATTGAGCAAATGAAACCTTGCCGAAATTTTCGAGTTCGGGCGCGGCGGTTTCCATTTTTCTCCTGTCCCGGATCCGCTGCCCAAGGCTTTCCACCTCAACGGGGAGGAGAAAAGAAGAAGATGAGGAGGGGAAGGGAGCGGCAATCACATCGATACGACGTCGACGACCACGAAGACGACCAGGGCCCTCGACGGCGACCACGACGCTGCGACGACGACGACCTCTCAAAGCCCAGAGTCCACTCAGGATCAATCTCCAGACCCCTGTCATTCCGCCCATGGCTGTGTCTAAGCTGCGTGCAACCGTAGCGACGAGAGCCTCCACATCCAACAACGCGCGAACCTCTCCGAAACGACGCCGACGCCACCCACTCCGGCGCGGAACGCGCCCCGGCCATCCCTGCGTCGGGCCTTTTTCAGGCCGGGCGGACGAGAAGGTCCATACGTCAGGGAGGGGGTGCGAGTTCTCCAGCGGCTCCTGGCGCTGGAGCCGCCCATTGCACCGAGGAGAGGGCCCGGCGGCGGGGCCGAGAGCAGCTGCACGCAGCAGGCTTCGCACCGCCCCTCTTTTCCCTGGAGCCCGCCCCCCCCCCAGTGTCATCCGATGGGGCTGGGGAGCCCTGGAGCTCCACCTGCCGAAGCTCAAAGACGAAGCCAGGACGAGAATGACATCGGGTGCGGCGAAATCGAGAAGCTCTGAGATCCGGCGGCTCTGATGTCTCGGGCGCCGCGGCCATCTCAGAGCGTTCCTGAACTCTCTGCGAGCGTTCCAGAACGCTCTGGAGCGGATTCATCCTCGTCCTGGACCCGTCGACCCCCCCCTTCGTCCGGCTTGCCTCGGCGGGCGACAACGACGCTGAGGCGCAGCCAGGACAGGGACAACGTCGGGCGAGGATAGCTCGAGAACCTCTGAGATCTGGCAACTCTGGGAGACGTGCCGGGTGCGATCCCAACAAAGCATTCCGAGACGATCTGCGAGCGTTCCAAGACGATCTCGAACGAGTTATCCCTGCCCCAGCGTAGCTAATCGATGCTACCTCGACGCGAACAGACGCTGACTGGCGCTACATCGGCGCTCCCTCCTCGATGGTCAGGTGCCAGCGCACGCGAACCTCCCAAGCCGGCCCTGCGAGGACACGCAGTGCTCGGTCAACAAAATAGACTGAGGACGATTGTTCGACTACTTTTGACGACTTTCCACCCCTCGTCCGAGATCCGCCCGTGAGGGGGACGTGACTTCCCACCGAGCGAGACTCGGGTCGCACGAAGCGGGGGAATAACAAGGGGGGGGTTGGCGAGTCGGCTCACGTAGCTGATTTGACCGGCGCCTCCCGGCCCTCAATCAATCAATCAATCAATCAATAACGCCGTGTCTGCACGACACGTCGGCTGAAGAAGTGCCACCGACTGGAGGCGCATGTCCAGACCAGGGCACAGAAATCAAGGACAGTTCGAGAAAAGGTGTACCGGCGCCTCCCGGCCCTGGGGGCGGCAAAGTGTCGCCGCGGAAAGCGCCCAGCGGTGAGGCCGAAACCAACTGCACGCAGCGGATTTCGTAGACCCCCCCTTTCTCTGTCCCCTCTCTTTCTTTCGACCCGGAGGAGGAGGATGAGGAGGAAGAAGAAGAAGAGGAGGAGAAGGACCAGTGTCATAGGAATGGGCGTAGGAGGAGGAGGAGGAGGAGGAGCAGGAGGAGGAGGAGGAGGAGGAGCAGGATGAAGAGGAGGAGGAAGGAGGAGGAGGAGGGGGAGGAGGAGGAGGAGGAGGAGGAGGAGGAGGAGGAGGAGGAGGAGGAGGAGGAGGAGGAGGAGGGGGAGGGGGAGGAGGAGGAGGAGAGAACCCCCTTCCCGCCCGCCGAGATCTGCGCGGCCGCCGCCTCGAGCTCCCTCCGGGCCGACGCGGCGGCCTCGTCGGCGGCCCCCCGCGCCTGGCGGGCGGGGGCCGGGAGGTGCCGCGAGGCGCAGCGCCTCGGCGGCGGCGGCGGCATCCCCACGGCCAGGGGCCGCCGCTGGCCAGCGGCGGCGGTGAGCTGTGCTGAAGGGGCCCCAGGACACACAAAGAAAGACACACAGATAAACATGTTCCCCGTATTTTCCTATTATATCTTCTGGGTTTTTGTCTTCCCCCCCACTTCCCATGTTTCTCCATATTTTCTGCGGAATCGACGATTCATTGTGTCTGTGTGTTTCTTGCCCTCCTGATGTGCATAGGTCGGGGGTTGCTAAAGATGCCCCTGGCGCAAGGTGCCCCCAGCTGTTCGGTGGGTTTTGGAGCCCCCGGGGCCCTCCGGGCCTCGTGAGGGGCGCTCTGGAGGCCGTGGGGGCCTCCTCGAAAATCCTGGGGGCACCTTGGGCCAGGGGCACTTCTAGCGACACCCGAATAGGAGGATCGATTTCGGACACGTCCGTCCGCGTCCGCGCCTCCGGCGCCGCTCCTGACGCGCCCCGCGCGCCAGGGAGGGGGGTCCAGCGCGGATCCGAGCAATCCGCGCGGACCTCCGACTTGTTATGCTTACAGTCGGGGCCTTGACCTGAGGAACCCAAAATAAGGAACGAGGTCCCTTTTTTTCCATAAGTTAAACTTCGATTTCCGATCGAAACATAAGGAAAACCTGAGGCAAGCTGCGAAACACTTAAGGAACGCGGAGCCCCTCTCCAACGAAAAGGGTTCCTTCTTCAGGGCCCCGACTGTACGTCAGTGTTCCTTCCCCTATAGTGCAGCACCAGCCGGGCCACGGCAGGGCTGCGAGGCGCGGACGTCTTCGCGGCCGCCGCCTGCGAGCCGACGCCATGGGGGCCCAGCGGGCGGCGGCTATGGACGCCATATGTTTGGGCTCCCCGGGCCAAGACGTGTCCAGACCCACCGCCCGCCGAGGCCTCCGAAGATCGATCTCCCAGGCGGTGGTTCTATGTATAGATCCCCGCCTCGGAAGAGCCGCGCTAAGAAACTCGCGCGGGGCGCCAAAACCTCATGTCTCTGGCGATTGTCCTTCTTCCAGGAGGGCCAGCTGTGGGAACCCGTGCAAGGCGCAGGCAGCGCGACGGCAAGCAGTCGGCCCAGTCGACGTCTCCGGCGCTCGCTCGGGGGCCTCACCCCGCACACTGGGGGGGCCACACAGGGCAGCCGCATGTCGGGCGGGTGGCAATGGGGGGTGACCCTCATGGGGGGTGAAGATAAAGGCCATACATGGGGCCCTTTAGGGCCCCTTTTGGGCACCTGCTGGCTCCAAAAGGAACCCTCAAGGGCTCCTGCAGGGCCCTTTTCTTCACCCCCCATGTGGGTCACCCCCCATTGCCACCCGCCCGAGCACCATGACCATCGACCGCCGACTGAACATGTGTTTCACGGTCTTGGGTCACTGCGCTCTTCTTCCAGAGAGGCGGGCAGGTTGTTGTGAAGCAGCAAGCGTGTGCCGAGGGAAAACGGTCCTTGGACAACGGGACAGCCAGCGCTTCGTGCCGACGGTCCCGCGGGGCCCCTGGGCGTGAGGGCCAACGGCAGGGGGGGACTGGCTCGATGGGGGGGGGGGAGGCATCGACGTGGAACCAGCGACACATCGCCGACGGATCGGACATGGGCCCCCGAGGGCGAGTCCGCACCTCTCCGGGCGGGGTGGGGCTATCGGGCCCCCATCGGCGACGAGTGGACGACGGGGGGACGATGCGCCCCTAGAATGAAGTCGGGCCTGTCCCCCTACAGGGGAATGTTATACGAAAAACAAAGCATAGCAAAAAATACAAAAAAATAACACAAATGGTCACAACATCGTCCCCATGCTATTTTTGGACTATGTTTGACATTTTTTCCTGTAGAGGGACAGGCCCGCCTTCACCCTAGAAGAAAAGCACAATACACATAAGCTGCTGGCGCTCCGCGCGGATCTCTTGGATCCGCGCCGGACCCCCCCCCCTCCCTGGCGCGCGGAGCGCGCTGGGGGCGGCGTGGAGGCGCCGCCAGGGGGGCCCAGCGCAGATCCGAGAGATCCGCGCGGAGCGTCGGGAAGTTTTACGTGCACGGCTGTTGTGTTTCTGCTTCGAGTCCCCCCCCCCCTGTGCCTATGCTTAGATCGGGCGTGTCCCCCTACAGGGGAGGGATTCTCGACGAAAACTAGAAACGTACTCCGAACATGCTCCAGCATGGTCAACACATATTTTTCAAAAAATAGTCCCCAGACTAATTATTTGTTTGACTATGTTTGAAGATTCACCCTGTAGAGGAACAGGCCCGACTTGTGCGTATCCCCTGCCCGCGCTGCCCCTGTGGAGGCCACCGGGAAGCCGACAGCAACCACCTGTTCCGTCGGCGGCCAGGCAGAGTCGCTGCGCTGGCGACGAGGCGCAGATGGGACGCGCGAGACGCGAATGGAGCCGCACGGCACCCCTGTGGCCAGGCGAGAGAGGCAAGGCAGCCAACCTTACCCATGTACCCGAAAGCAACCAACAATCACAGGGCCCCATTCCCCTCCAGGACGCCGCGCCCCGGGGCCCAGCGAGGACGAAGCCAGGACGAGGACAGATTCGGAGAAGGATAAAGCGAGAATCTCTGAGCTCTGGTGGCTCTGGAGGATGTTTCGCGCGCCGCGGCCTTCTTAGAGATTGGGGATCTCAAAACCGCGCGGTGACAGACCATGCGGTGGCCTCGGAACTCCAAGAGAACTCACCGCACGGTCATTCACCACACGGTTTTGGAACCCTGGAGGCTCCAGTCCAATCGCCCGAGACACACATTCGGAGAGCGACTCCAGTCCCAAAACCGTGCGGAGACCCCGAATCCCCACCGGCTCATCACACGGTGTGGTCACCGCAGCGTTTGGAAGCCCCCGATGAGAGCGCTCCAGAACGCTCCGAGAGCGTGCCAGGACGCTCTGGAACGGATTCATCCTCGTCCTAGCCCCGCCCGCGAGGGAGGCCGACAACTGCGAAACACCTTCGCCTCGAGCTGCCCGAGACTTCGGAGGCCTGGGCTGGTGTGCAGACAAAGAGGCCTCCTAGATGGGGCCGGAGTAGACGGGATCGGAGGATCGCACCGCATCGCTGATGCATCGGCGACGTCGGCGATGCATCGGCGACGCCGTCGTGGAGACATTCGGGCTCCGCTTCGAGCCGCATCGGCGATGCATCAGCGCTGCGGCGCGATCATCCGACCCGATCTCAATATGTATCCATTTTTCTCTCTCTCTCTCTCTCTCTCTCCCTGTATATATAAACATGTTTATATATGGATGGTGTATATATATATATATATATATACACGTGTCTATATATATATATATATATATATATATATATCGATATGTATGAGGCCTACGGCAAAAGGGCTGGACCAGAGTGCTTCCGCGCTGCCGTCCGATCCGAGAGCCAAGAGAGGCTCGCGGGCCTCGCGGAGCTCCTGGGCTCCGCGTCGCTGCCCGTGCGGGGGGGGGGAGGAGTAGGGGGAGAGGGGGGGGGAGGGGGAGGAGAAGGAGGAGGAGGAGGAGGAAAGGGGAGGGGGAGGAGGAGGAGGAGGAAAAGGGAGGAGGAGGAGGAGGAGGAGAAGGAGGAGGGGGAAGGAGGAGGCATACCAAGGGCCGGCACAGCGCCCGGGGGGCGGGCCTCCTCGCCGGCTCGGGGAGGCCCGGCGGCCTGCAGCCGAAGGCTCGGCGGGCTCCCTCGGAAGGCCGCGGGGCTCCCGAGGCGCCACGCCGCCTGCCGAAGGGGTGCCTGCCCCTCCCGCGTCACCTCAGGGGCGCGCTGCCGAAGGACAGCCGACCCGCTCCACGAGGCGGCGCGGAGAGGAGATGCAAGGGCCCGGGAGGCGGGGCATTGTCCACCCTCGGCGAGCGGGGCGCCTGCCAGCAGAGGCGGCCAAGGATGGGCCGCAAGGGCAAGGATGCAGGGGCACCCTTGGCTCGCCATCGTTCGGACGTCCACTCCGTGTGTGTTTTTGTTCGGTTTCGTGCGCGGTTCTTCGCCAAATGATCAAGGATGCTCCTCGATGGTCCTCGCCGAAGGGAAAATGCACACGTCCGAGCGATGCCGAGTTGGGACAGTCGTTCATCCTTGCTGTGCGGGTCGAATGCAGGGAGGCTGTCGGCGGTGGCCCCAAGCCCACCACCAGCGGTCGGGAGGACGCTCTCTTGCACTCGCCCTCCTTGGCGAGCGCTCCTCGGTGAGCCGGTGGAAGACAGTCTAGGGAAGACAGGACCGACATGATCCACGCCCGCCGTCGCCGATTGAGGATGAACCACGGACTGGCGGTGACCTAGATGGAAGGTGACCAAGGTATGCACCGACGTTTCCGCGCTCAGTCTTGGTCATGGCCCTCGTCTTCCCCTTCCGGGAAAAAGGAGGGAGGGCGGAGGTGGAGGTGGGCTGGGGGAGGCAGGAGGCAGGATGGGCGTGGAGGGGAAGGCGGGGACCAGGCGGAGCAGGGACTGGAGCAGGATGCGCATCTTCCTCCGCGTCAATGTCGCGCAGTCGAATCGAGCTGCCTGGCCGCAGGGAGCCAAGACAGGCACGGTCTGAGACCATGGCGAGAGAGATAGAAAGAGATAGGGAGGATGCATAGGCAAACGTAAGCATACATGATCGCGGGCTCCGGGCCCACGGCCCCCCCCCCCAAGATGGGATGGGTCCCAGGGTCCTCGGGCCCCTCCCCCCAGATTGGATGAGAGGAGGCGGAGGAGGAGGAGGAGGACGAGGAGGAGGAGCGGGAGGCGGAGGAGGAGGAAAAGGAGGAGGACGAGGAGGACGAGGAGGACGACGAGGACGACGACGACGACGGACGACGGACGACGGACGACGGCGGACGACGACGACGGACGACGACGACGACGCCAACGACGACGATGACAACGACGACGACGACGGCAACGGCGTCGGCGGCGACGACGTCGAGCACTGGAGCTTTCGGAAAGCAAGTCAGCATGACGCCAAAATCACAGCCACACGCACACCCACACCACACCCGCAAGGGGGGAGGGGGGGAGGACATTGAGTGATCCCACACACACCCACAGCAACACACCACACCCACACCACATCCACAGTGGGAGGGGGGGGGGACCATCGCGCCGGGGGGTGGGGGGGGCCGATGGCATGAGCATTGGGGGGGGCCCAACCCTCGACCATACATATGAGCTGTCATTTACCCATGCACTGATATGCCAATATACTCTATCCGCCACCGCGCTTCTGGGCACGGAGTGGGCGTGTCCTCTGGTCATTGGCCGAATCCTCGAAGCCTCAATCCTCACTCCTGACGAGTCTTTCAAGGGGCCCGGACCCAAAATTCTCAAAATCTCTCGGGGCTTGTCGCGTCTCGTCGGGGGCCTGTCGCGTCTTCTCGCATAGATTGGCCCAAAGGGCCCCAAGAGGCTCCCAAGACGGTCTAGGAGGGCCCCGAGTCAACGAACGATCGGTCCAAGACGCCCAAGATGGCCCCAGATGGCCCAAGATGCCCACCAAAGAGGCGTCCAAGACGCCTCCAGAGGCCCCCTAAAAGGGCCTCCGGGAAGCCCCGGGGAGGCATAAAAAAAGAGCCTCCAGGAAGCCCTTTGGAGGCACAAATCATGTACGTCCTGTAAAGGTTTGAAAAACTTGGGCATTTGCTTCTTTTCGGCTTTCCGGCTGCCCGAGACGGCCCAAGAGGACCCCAAGATCGCCCTAGGATCGCCCAAGAGGCCTCCAAGAAGGCCCCATAGTCGCCCACGGCCCCAAGAGGGCCCGAAGCGGGCCCCAGAGGCCTCCAAGACGCCCACCTTGGCCTCCGAGACGGCTCTGAAGCACCCCAAGAGGGTCCCAAAGACGGTTCGGAGGGCCAGCAACGCCCTAAGACTGCCAAAGAGACTCCCGAGGATGCCCTACAAGACCTGAAAAGGCCTAAGGAGGCCCCAGGAGGCCTCATCCTGCTCTTCCTCCGTGGCCCTTTGCCTCGTGCCACGTTGTCAGCTCGACGCGCTGGGCGGAAGGTGGTCTCTGGAACCTTGTGGCTAGATCACTGGGGCAATGTCGTTGATGTTTCGCTGACTCCTTCCCTTCTCCTCCTCGACCTCCTCAGCGAGGGCCTCAGCGCGAGGCGGAACTTCGTTTCGCCAAGAAGCTCGGTCATCCTGAAGGCACGCGTGCTACATTCGATCTTGTGCGTATGAGCATGTGCAAGCTCACCAAGCGTCAGACTCGGCAGGAGCATGTCCTGCTGATTTCGTGTGCGTGCGATGCGATCTGGACACAGGCACGTGCGTGTGATGTTGGTTGTTTAACTGACGGCCTCTCTGAGTGGCGTGGGGCTCGTGACACTCTGCATCACCTAGTGTATCTCTGCTCTAGGCCCGAGACTGTCCAAGCCAGGAGTGAACTCGAGATTCCGAGTGCCATTCTTGAAGAGGGGGCCCAGTCTGACGATCTAGTTTTCACGCGTGGTTGTTTCGTGTTTGATAACAAAGACGTCCACCCTCCGGCAACTCATTATACCTGTGATGTCCTTGACGGCGCAGGTGCAGGGTTAGAACGGCAGCCCGAGGAATCGCAGGACACTCCCAGAACGTCGAGCTGGCGGCCGACAGGAGCTGCAGCAAGCAGGCACTCCGCTGCCTGCAACGCTCCTCGTGGTCCATCGCCATGCTGGAACCAGGTACCAAAGCTATATTGCTATCCTCAAAAGTATCGTGCCAGGAGGTCGGCCACATTCACCAGCGATGGTTGAGCATGCAGCAGCGGCCCGGAGTGGACAGATTGCAGATCGCCCAACTCGTCTGGCCCTTGACTGTAAGGCTGTGATTGGTCGATTTGTTAGACCCAGAGGCCTCTTTGGAAGCAACTGCCAGCAGCCAATCAATTTGCTGATGCGCGTAGGTTTGCCCAGGAGTTACCAGGACGGAGTTCTTGTCAACCCTTCCTGTGAAGGCCCTTTAGATGGTGATGACAAGCATGTGGTTTTTGCGCGTCACGCCGTGGACCAGCACGCCAAGAAGGCCCTGATGGGCCATCCTACTCCTTATCCTACTTCCTTGGAACGAATTAAAATATATCGGGTACGTGCCACTGCTTTTGTCAAGTTAGCCCGGGCCATCCTTCCACTGTATCAGAGTGAGGTTAGATGGAAATGAGCCCCGTGTTTCGCAATCGGACGCAGTCGACAGGGTCGGAACCAGCATCTGTGGCGAAGGTCGAAGCTAAGAATGCAGTGCAAGCAACGCTGGATAGTGTGTGATCTTCCTGGTAGGCCCATGACTGGTTGCCGTGGCCCGCCTCCTGCTCTGAAGAAACTGCTGCAAGATCCAAATGGGCAGCTCCTCGTTGCCGTGGCTGGTACGGCCTTGGAAGCTCCTCGGTCTGGGGCCAGCAGGGGCGTGTCGGGAACAACAAGTTCTGTGTTCAACATGTGGAGAGTGGAGTCGGGGGCGGGCCGTTAAGCTTGCTGAGGTCTGCGGTAAGCCCACGCGTAAGGGGCTGGATGTCCTTGGTCGTTCTAGGCGTTGCCTGCGTCACGACTCGAGAGTGGAGGATCTTCCTCTAAGCCTGAGTCCATTGTCACCTCAGTGCCACGAGCTTTGTCGGACGCCCCTTCGGCCCCTGCACATGAGCAGAGAATGGCGGCGCCGATGGCCAGAATCAAAGCTGAAGAAGCGGCTGCGAAGGCAGCCAAGGAGGGTTGAACTCGGCTGGGAGAACACATGGTCCGAAATTAATACAACTTTGCCCAAACGTTTGGGCACATAGGCATATCCGAAAAAGGCAGAGACAGCGGTGTTTCGCCGTAAGCGCCTTCGATACGAATGAGAGAGAGGAGGGAGAGGGGAGATATACGAATGAGAGAGAGGGGACAAGAGAGAGTGAGAGAGACAAAACAAAGAGCGAGGGAGAGAGAAGGAGAGAGAGAGAGAGAAAGAGGGAGAGGGGATGGGAGAGAGGGGGATATAGATGGAGGGCGGAATCATGAGAGGATGAGAAAGAGAGAGAGAGAGAGAGAGACAGAGAGTGAAAGACAGAAAGAGGGAGAGAGAGAGAGAGGAAGAGAGAGAGAGAGAGAAAGAGAGAGAAAGAGAGAGAGAGAGAAAGAAAGACACAGAGTGAAAGAGAATCAGACAGAGAGTGAAAGACACAAAGAAAGAGAGAGAGAGAAAGAAAGAGACAGAGCGAGAGAGAGAGAGAGAGAGAGAAAAACAACCAACCAACCAGCCAACCCAGGAAACAAACAAGGACACGCAGGGTGTGGGATGGAGCGCCCCGCCCCAGCGCGCACGGCGACCCCCGGGGAGGCCCTGCCTCACTCGCAGCCCGCAAACGCCCAGGTGTCCCCGGTGTCGGCGAACTGCAGGGGCCGGCCCAGGCGGTTGGTCTGCACGCTCTGCGGGTTCACGTGGTTGTGCGGGTACGCCCCCGCGGGCCGCGTGAGCTCGCGGAAGAAGCCCTTGATCTCGGAGACCACGCCCTCCGACACGATGGCCGGCGTCTGGTAGATGTCGAGCCTTGGGGATCCCAAGCCCGTGCGGTGACAGACAGTGCGGTGACCTCGGAACCCCAAGAGACCTCACCGCACGGTCCGTCACCGCACGGTGTTGGGACCCTGGAGGCCCTAGTCGTCCGAGACATCCTCGAAGAACGACCCGAGTCCTCAAAACCGTGCGGTGACCCCGAATCCCCACCGACTCACCACACGGTGTGGTCTGATGATGGGCTTGTCTTCCACCACCACCACGATGAGTTGGAGGGGGAAGGAGGAGGAGGACGAGGAGGAGGAGGACGAAGAGGAGGAGGAGGAGGAGGAGGAGGAGGTTGAGGAGGAGGAGGAGGAGGAGGAGGAGGAGGAGGAGGAGGAGGAGGAGGAGGACCCCTCCCCGCTTGGGGGTCCCCGAGAGCCAGGCGATGGCCCAGCCGTGCGCGATGCGCACCGGCATGGAGTTGGACCCCATGGCTCGGGCGCTGCGCGGCCCCCCTCCGCGGGGCACGGGGCAGACGCGGGGCGGGCTCGGCGGAGCTGCCGCCGACTGCTCTGGGGCCCGGCCTGGGCCAAGATGGCTGCGGAGGGGGGGGGCAGAAGCAGGGAGGGTGGGCGTGCAATCCCCGTCGACCGTGGCTTATTATCCAGGGATGAAGACATAGGCTCGCCGTCTTCAGATGATATCCCATGAGCTGATATCCCGTGAACGGGTCGGGCTCGCCCCCCCCCCCCCGGCCGAATCACTTCTGGGCAGAAGCGCAGGACAGAGGGGGGCCGCGGCGCAGGAGCGCGCGCCGAGGAGCAGGAGCGGCGGGGCGCACCCGGAGGCGCAGGCGAGGGAGGAGCCGCGGGAGCAGCAGACCAGGAGCGGAGGGTCGAGGAGGGGGGGGGGGAGGAGGAGCAGGAGGAGGAGGAGGAGGAGGAGGAGGAGGAGGAGGAGGAGGGGAGGAGGGGGGGAGGGGAATGGGCGAGGAGGAGGAGGAGGAGGAGGAGGGGAGGAGGAGGAGGCGGAGGAGGAGGAGGAGGAGGAGGAGGGAGGAGAATGGTCGAGGAGGGGGGGGGGGGGGGGCGCAACACATCTCCAGAGGCCCCCCCGGAGGTCTCCGCAAGGCCCCACGGGGAGGGCGCCCCACGGAGGGCCCGTGGGGCGCTCGGGGAGCGGCCTCCTCGAGCTTCCTCCGCGAGCCCTCCTCGACAAGCCCCTCCTCGGCACGCAGAGCCTCAAAAGCTCCCTCCTCGGCCCCAGCAGGCGAGGACGAGCGAGGGGCGCCCCCTGGCGCATGGGGGGTGGGCATCGCCCACAGAGCGCACCCGCGGCGGCTGCCTGGCCCCCCGAGCCCCCGAGAGCACCCGCCGACCTCGCCCGGGCCGTCTGCCGCCGTCCGCTCGCGGGGCCGCCGCCGCCGCCGAAGTCCGCCTTCTGTCTGTCCGCCGCCCGTCGCGTCGAACGCCGACGACGCGGCGTCGTCGACGAGGTCCATTGAGCAGGGACCGACCGTGACAGCCTTCCTAGAGTTTTACCCAGAAGTGTTCTCAGAACCCGGAAGTGCTCCAAGAGCAAGAGCGATGTCCTCAGAACAGTGTTCCCCGAACGTGGCACAGGACAGCCTCAGCCGGAGATGTCCCGAGAACGGCTCGTGCAGACCACAATGGTTATGAGAGCCTTCCTTGGTGGGCCTGCAGGCGAGCCAGGACGCTACGCCACCAGTTATAGGGGAACGAAGAGTGACACAAACATACAAACTCGGCGGTCCGCGCGGATTTGTCGGATCCGCGCTGGGGACTCCTGGCGGTGCCTCTCCGGCGCCGCCCCTGGCGCGCTCCGCTCGCCAGGGAGAGGGGGGGTCCAGCCCCGCTCCGAGCAATCCGCGCGGACCTCCGAGCGTTCATGTTCATATCACTGCTTACTCCCCCAACTTACGCCGAAGCCGTCGCCGCCGCCGCCGCCGCGCGCCAGAGGGGTCGGAGCCGCGGCGGGGTCGGCGCCCGGGGGGCGGCCTGCCGAGAAGGCGCGGGGGGCGTCTCGGAGGGCAGGGGGCCCGCCGGGAGCGGGGGGCGGCCACCGAGAGGGGCCGTCCAGGAGGGGGGGGGTCGCGCCTCGTGGCCGGAGGGCACGCGCGCGCGGCCCACAGGGGGGCGGGGGGGGGGGGCGGGGGCGCGTTGGGGTATACGACGAGGCGCCACGAAGTCCGGGAAAGCATCATGGCCCCCGCCATGAGCCCCCCCCCCCAGTGTTACCAGCCTCGAACGTATCCCTATCCCTAGGATGGACACGCCAAAAGGCGATGACAATCTTCGGGATGCGTCCTCAAAAAAGAAGGGAATCCCTGAGATTGGCATCGTGATGAGGAGATGCCCAGCATAGGGACAGGGATATGTTCCAGGCTGGTCACAGTAGTCAGCACCCCGCGCTCTGCCGCCCGCGACGCTGGAAGGCCCCACAGGCTTCGCGGCCAGGCCCCCTGGAGGCCGGGGCGGGCCTCCGCGAGGCCCCCCCTCGGCGCTCTCGGAGGCCCGGCCGCCTCCCGAGGAAGCCCACCAGCCCTCGCGCCATCCCGCGCAGGTCGGCGGCGCCGCCGCCGTCTCGGCGGGCAGGCGGCGGGGGGAAGCCAAGAGAGCTACTCCAGATTTCGTAATAAAAGGGAGGGGGACTCAACCCTCCCGGACGAGAAGTCTTAGACCCCCCCCGTGGGAGAACCCTCCAAAACATCGGCCCAAGACCCCCCCAGGCCCTCCAAGATAGCTTGGAAAAAGACCCCCCCCGAAATGAGGCCCCCCTCCCTTGATTACGAAATCTGGGGTATCGATACACCGCTGCCCCCCGGACCTCTCCAAGGGGTGCATCCTGACCAGGATGTCTCGAGCCACGGGGGCCGCCCTTAGGGGGGGCTCAGCAGAGAGCAGGCGAGGGACGCGGCGGCGGTATGGGTACTTACCTCTGGAGGCCTGGAAATTGGCGCTCACACCACAGGAGGGCTGCCTCCACAGGGGGAAGCTGCTCCTAGATCTCGGTGCTGGTGGCAATCTTTCGGTCACCTTGGAAGCCAGCATATCACCACCATCACCGAGATCGGGATCTTCTTCCCTCGCTGGAGGCACACCGCCGATATTAGGGGAACAAAAAATGGCATCGACATAAAAACTCGGAGGTCCGCGCGGACCTCCGTTTTGTATGTTTATGCCACTTGTCGTTTCCCTACTTCCCTCGGTGGAGGCACACCGCCGATGCTGGTGTTGGTGCCAACTTCCAGGCCTGCGACCCGGTATATACCTCCTCCTCCCCTGCGCGACTGGCCTCCTCCGCCCTGCGCTGCAGCTCGCCCGCGCCCTCAGCCGCGCGCTGGAGGCCGTCGCGGCTGTCCGCCGCCGCCTCGGCAACGGCGGTGGCTCGGCTCTTCGGGAGGCCCCCGGCGGCGGCGCCACCGTCGTCGGCGTCGTCGGCGCGCCGCCGCCGACGGCGCCGAAGATCTCCGACGGCATGGCTTTTTTGGAGACCCGTGCGTGCTTCCTGGATGAGGAGGAGCAGATCGGATGGGGACCAATCGAGGGGAGCGTCGTTGGCTCCCGAAGGCTTCCGGCATGACTCTCGGAGGCCTGGGCGTGCTGCATGCCTGGACATCGGAGGGCGTCGTTGGCTGTATGATTTTTTTGTGGGGCTTTTCGTGGATACCTCCCAGGCCTTCTCAGCAGAAGGCCCCTCTCGGGTCGGGCGAAAGGGGGGGATAGCCAAGGGGGGGGTTGAGAACCACCTCACGTAGCTGCTTCTCCCGGCGCCTCCCGGCGCCAGAGGCGGCTACGTGTCGAGGAATGGGCCCCTCGGTGAGGCCGAAACCAGCTGCATGCAGCAGATTTCGTACCCCCCCCTTTCCCAGTCCCTCCCCTTCGTCCGGCCCGACAGAGAAAGGAAGGGAGGGAGGAGGGGGAGGAGGAGGAGGGGGGAGAAGGAGGAGGGGGAGGAGGAGGTGGAGGAGGAGGAGGGAGGAGGAGGAGGAGGAGGGGGGAGGAGGAGGACAAACTAGGATGATAGGAGGAGGAGGAGGAGGAGGAGAGGAGGAGGAGGAGGAGGAGGGAGGAGGAGGAGGAGGAGGGAGGAGGAGCAGGAGGAGGGAGGAGGGAGGAGGGGAGGAGGAGGAGGAGAGGAGGAGGAGGAGGAGGAGGAGGAGGAGGAGGAGGAGGGAGGAGGAGGAGGAGGGAGGAGGAGAGAGGAGGAGCAGGAGGAGGAGGAGGAGGAGGAGGAGGAGGAGGAGGAGGAGGAGGAGGAGGAGGAGCAGGAGGAGGAGGAGGAGCAGGAGGGGAGAGGAGGAGGAGGGGAGGAGGAGGAGGAGGAGAGGAGGAGGAGGAGGAGGAGGAGGAGAAGGAGGAGCAGGAGGAGGAGGAGGAGGAGGAGGAGGAGGAGGAGGAGGAGGAGGAGGGGAAGGAGGAGGAGGAGGGCCTCGCCTCGGGCTGCAGCTCAGCAGCTGCGCCTCGCCCGGGGGGGCGCTGCGGGCGGCCCGGGCCTCGCCCCGCCCACGGCCGCCGCAGAGTCTTCCCACGGAGAAAAAGGGTGGCCCGGACGCCCGAAGCTCCTGCTAGACGCTCCGTCAGGCCTTCTCAGAAGAAGCTCCTGCGAGACGCCCGAAGCTCCTGGGGGCTCTTCGTGGATACCTCCCAGGCCTTCTCAGCAGAAGGCCCCTCTCGGGTCGGGCGAAAGGGGGGGATAGCCAAGGGGGGGGGTTGAAACGCAGCTCACGAAGCTGATTCTCCCGGTGCCTCCCGGCGCCAGAGGCGGCTACGTATCGAGGAATGGGCCCCTCGGTGAGGCCGAAACCAGCTGCATGCAGCAGATGTCGTACCCCCCCTTTCCCAATCCCTCCCCTGCGTCCGGCCTGACAAAGAGAGGAAGGGAGGGAAGAGGGGGGGAGGAGGAGTACCGGCTTAGGGCGGGCCGGCGAAACGAGCGGCCCGCCCTAAAGACTGGCCTCGGGATGCGGCCCGGGCCTCGCCCCGCCCACGGCCGCCGCAGAGTCTTCCCACGGAGAAAAAGGGTGGCCCGGACGCCCTATAGGCTCCGACGAGACGCTCTGCCAGGTCCTTCGGCCTGCAGGGCCCGGCAGCGCGCCCCGGGGCCGCCAGGAGTGAACGCTTTCTGACGCGGCGCTGCGACGCTGGGCCGACAAGGGGGGGCGGCCTGGCTCCGGGCCTCTGCTGCGTGCGACCGCTTGCAGCCGTGCGTCCTCTGGGGGAGAGGCTCCGCGCGCTCGAGGCAGGCGCCGAAAACGGCCAAGATCTACTCCATGGGCAGGGGGAAGGGGGAGCGAGGGCCCGTGCCGATCGGCGAACTACTACGTAAAGACGAGCACAGAGTCGATCTGGGGCGAGGGGCCGGGCACGGGGGCGCGCCCCCCGGACCTCCCAAGGCCGCGCATGGCAGAACCCAGACGGGCGGATGCCTGGGACCGTCGTCGGGGTCGTCGCAGGTGTCGTCGGCGGCGGGTGGCGCGCGTCGCCGCCGCCGGCGCCGCCGGCTTCGTGGCGTCCTCGTCGTCGCTTCGGAAGCGCTGCGGCTCTTCTGGAGGCCATCCCCGCAGCGGCTGGACACGGCAAAAGAACCGGCTACGATAGGCTCTGTGCGCCGAATCTCTACGGTTTCCGCAGATGGGTCGCCAATACTCAAAATAGTCGTTCGAAATCCCACCAGTCATCTGGGCGGAGGTGATCTAGCGAGCTTCCTCTTCCATATCCGTGCTCACAGGCCAGGAGGGGTTCACCAGCAACATACCAGGGACACGGTCCTCCATCCCTTGCACAAGACAACACAGTACTCGAGTGGCACCAACACCCAGATCATGCGTGGACGCCCCGCGATCACTTCGCACCAGCTTTTGACAGGGACGGTGGGGGGTGTCGACACCTGTTGCCCGCTGTGTGCCATCTCGCCCCCCCCTGAGTATCCTTGAAACGATCCCCATCCACAGCGGCGTGGCCTGGGCCCCGCCGGCCGATTTGCCCCCCCCTGGATGGGGATATGTAGGTCGTTTTCCTCGGCCTTCGAGGGGTGTATCCCCAACTGGGGTGGCAATTTGGTGGGGGCCTCGAAGGGGGACGGGGACGGGGATGGGGATCGGTGAAACGATACTGACCCCCACCACCGTCCCCTGCAACAGGACAATCCAGACTGCAGGTCGGGCCTGTCTCCCTACAGGGGGATTTTGGGCGAAAAATTAAAAATACTCCAACCATACTCCGAAAATGATGAAAATAGTAGAAAAATCGTCCCCACACTATTTAACAGTTTTTAGATATTCCTCCTGTAGAGAGGGACAGGCCCGACTTAATCCAAACTGCAGGTTGCACCAAAATCGGGACCAGAGGGCGGCGACCCTCGACGACTGTGCGTCCAGTCTTTCCAGGGGCAGAGCGGGGGCGGGGCGGCATGAGCCCTGCCGTGTGCAAGGCCAGCGCCCGCCCGCCATCCTTGGAAACGAGCAAAGATAGATGTCGGCGGCGAACGAGGGGGGGAACTTCGAATATCGAGCTTGGAGGTTCGAGTTTCGAGGTTCCAGGTGTTGGGGCGTTTCCGTCATTTCTGGGCGGTGTTCCACCGTCGCGATGCGTTCCAGCGGCCGCGCCTCGCCGAGGGCGTGGTGGGGATGCCCGGATCGTCCCGAACGGCCGCTGGAGACCCGAGTTGTGACCCGAAGACTGAATTCGGCGGCGAGCGAGGGGGTGAAGTGAGAAGGAGAAGGCCTTCTGAGAAGGCGGCAGGACTCCTCCGACGCCATCGCGCCTTCTGGGAGGCTTGCTGTGTCTCCAGGGACGGCGTAGACAACTCCTCCGGAGGCCAGGGGGCCTCCGAGCCTCCTGAGAAGGCCCGCCTTTTCTCACTCCCCCTCTTTCGCTCGCCACCGATGAAATGTATTTGCGCAAAGATGGTCATGCGCGGGCGCCCCGCAATTACTTTGCATAGGTTCTTGACGGGGACGGCGGAAGGCCGTGCGTAGTTAGGCCCACCATCCCTGGACAAAAAACAAGTGCAAAGTGATTGCGCGCACGCATACAGTAGGAACTCGACAACACGAGAACTTCCACAAAAACCCAACCCTGAACCCCCAGGGAAACGTCACGCACTCCATAGCAACACCATCGAACCCCAAGAAACCCAGGGCACCCTGGAGGCAGGCCAGGTGTTTCTTGGCATGCACTTCCACTGTGCTACGCAATACGGACAAATCCAAATTCAGTAGTCATGCAATTGTCTGTTGGACACGGACGGTGGGACAGTCCAATTGTTGTCCAATGTGGCGCACCCTGCGCGTGGCGCGCATGACATGCGGGGCGCACCTCGCGGGCGTCGCGCACCTGGCTGACGTCTGCATCAATTGCCGACGGGTGCCGATGGCGGCCCCTGCCCATGCCGAGGGTCGGGTGCGACTTAGGAAACGTAAAGGCGGGTTGGATTGAGCGAAACAGTTTGCGGCGTTCCCGCCGGAAACTCCACCCCTCCCCTTTCCCCCCCTCCAGCCTTTTTTTTCTGGGGCGCGTCCCATGGAACGTCCAAACACGGGCCTAGTTTGCATCCACGCGTTATGGGTGTGATTCAAGTTTTGGGCCTAGTTTGGCATCCACGCGGCCAGTGTTACTTGTTCCCCCCTCCTGTAATGATCGATATCCTCCAAGATGACACCAAAATGGCCTCTAAGGCTCCCCAGGGTGCCACAAGAAGGCCCCAGCAGGCGCCCATGAGAAAACAAGAAGACGACAAGAGGCCACCAAGAGGCTCCTCAGAAACCCCGAGAGGCCCCCCACAGGAATTCAAGACTTTCCAATATGCCCCCCAGACCGCCAAGAGACCCCCCAAACGCCAAAAAGGACCCCAACAAACTCTGAAGGGAAATACGGAGGGGGGGCGCTAGCTGCTAAACTGTCTGGATGAGGTTTGCACGCTGCTGTAACAACATGTTCAAGTCAAGTACCCAACCTAACACTATTCATCACTAAGCCGGCGTTGGATGGAGCCGCATACCAAAACACATGGAATAAAGCGGCACGAGTCTAGGCGTAAGTTTGCAAGGGCCCCCCGCCATGCGATGCGCCGTTTCCAATGCGTTGCATAGTGTTTTGTTAACCACCGTCAATCGTGTTGACCAATAACAAAAGCAAGAAACATAAGGAGAAACATTGGGGTTCTGCCTGGCAATGGCGCCTGCCTGGGACAAGCCATGGAGTTGTAGATGCCCTGCCGCCTCTAGTCCTAACATCCACCTGTGTGTGTTTTAGAGGTGACCGCAAGGAAACGACCAATGGCGTGCATGGGGTCGCGAAACGTTTCGTTCTCCATCGAGTTGCGGAACTTTGCCTCGGCAGCCCAGGACTGAAATCGTCCGCCCGCTTTATTTGAACGGTCTTGTCGACGGCGTTGTCGCGCACCCCCATGCTCTGAAAGAAAACGGTCAAAGTCTCTGAACAATCACGGGAACGCCGCGCCCGCATCACGCCGCATCCAGGTTAACTCGCTGCCCAAGCTCGGATCAGCAAACCATCCCCTCCCTGTAACCCAACGTCAGAGTCGGCAGCTGGTGTTCATGCCGGCCAACCGATGACCTCCTTCCAAAAAGCGCTGTCCCTGTGACGAACACCTGGCATGCTCAACGGAGATGCGCGCGAATTTGCGTGGATGGCGCGGCGGTGTCATGATTACTAGCCCTTGCTGCTGGTCGGGTACCAAGGAGCCTTCGACGCACCCCCGCGGGATAGTAGACCGTCCCTGGACAACTGCCATCTCATAACATCACCGGCAACGCGCGTCAGGACTCGCCATCGCGGCCGACATGTACACTCATGTCGCACATGCCGCAGTCGATCAGCGTGATTCCTTGTCCGCCAACGCATTGCAAACTGCCGCGGCGCGTAGCCCTCGCTCCCAGAACCAGAAGAGCCCCTCCAGCAGTCGCGCACAACTTGCGTCTGCCCACGGCGGGGGCCTGGAGTTCGAACGATGCGAGGCTCGCGCAACTCATCCCCCGCACCTTTGACGCAGGCGAGTCACAGTTGCGGTGCTCGATAACGATCGATCGTAACAATGGAACTAATCATCGCCCTCTCGTCGGGCGTCGGCCCCAGGGCAGCGCGCGCGCGCTGGGCCCGCGGGAGGTGGGGGGGACCAACCGCCTCGACCTCGGCTGGCCACTCTTCCACCGCCCGCCGGCTGGCCCTCTGCGCCGAGCACGTTCTCCCGCCATCGGGATTGCGCGCCGCGGCCTTTGCGCGCTCGGGGGGAGGGGGGGGCTGTCGCGCGGGGCTCTCGGGGCAACGCGGTGCCCTGATGTTCCAGCGGGCTGCCTCAAGTAACTGTGGAACAGCGCCTCTGGTTTTGCGCGTTAACGCCGCGATGGCGGCCTTGCTGCCCGATGTTCTGGGACGATTGACCTCGCGGGCCCGGACGTCGCGCCCCCGGCCGCAGCGCGGCAAATCGAAGCTCGCCTCCAACGGTTCCGAATGAACCTCGCATTCGCTAGTCCGCTCTGCTCCCCCATCGTCTTTCGCTCGAAGGTCGGCTGGTTCAGCGCGCAACTACTTGGAGCTATCGTCGGCAACTTCTCCCGCGCGGCGTTCTTGCTGGAAGCGCTCGGCGATCGCGGCGCTGGCCCAGCGGGTCGCGCAAGAAACCGCCCCCAGAATAGCAGGCCGGGCGGCCGGACAATCAACGACCAGGAGATCAGCGACGTTTTAGGTGAGGCCCCCCGAGATCACAAGTTCATCGCTTACTAACAGGTCGCTGGTAGATCTGAGGGGCACGAGCTCCCACTGGCCATGGGCCTCGCCGCCGCATTGAAATGGCTAGCGCATGGCAACACGCGAGATAGCATGGAATGCCACTCGCTAGTCCGTGCATTCCTGGAAGGGCTATCTGTCTAATGCTGCGAGTGTGTCTGCTCGGAATTCCACTATTCGCGTGTTTGCGCTTGGTTGCTGAGTCCGCGAGGTCGTCATTCGTTTTAACGTTTCAACCTCGGCGTTCCTTCGCCTGACCTCCGCCCGAAGCCGCAGATGGCGCGCTTCGACGCGCCCAACCTTTCCTGCCCCCCCCCCTTCCCCGCTCGCCATCGCCACGGCTGCGCATGCATCTCCCTTGAATGCGAACCGGGCCGCGTGACGTCAGAGCCCCCGAGCGCTGCCCGCGCGCCGTGCCCGACTGACCCCCCCGTCTACCACTGCGCAACACTCGGCGCCCCCGAAGCTGCGCCCCCGCTGGTCGACTGGCGACATGTCTTACGTCCAGAATCATTGGTTGGCATCGTTTCAATTCGTTTGGCACTTATCGATATGTCTACAGGTAGCGTTGCCCGGTTTTTTGGGATACTTACGCGGGCTCGCGACACTCCTCCACGCTTCAACTGTCCGTCGCGCAATACTCTTGGGTAGCCCTCTGATAGCGATTTGGATGCCCGGTCTATCCTGCGAAAGAAAATGCTGCTCGTGGAACAGGCGCAGACGCCTCACAATCTGTGCCAACTGATGATGATCCCCCTGATGCGAGCGTTTCACCCGGCGCGCTGAACTCTCTTTTTCTCAATTTACCCTCAAACCCTTCGTCAAGATTCACATGGTTCATGCCGTGGCCCGTCCTCATCCCACGCGCCAGTCGTGTCAAATATACGATGGACTGGTCCTTCTCCCTGTTAGCGCCAGACCTTGGCTTTTCGATATCTAACAAAGATGCGAAAAACCGCGCCCGTCCCCGACCCAATCACGGACCCCCATCGCTTCTGCAAAGCGCGAAGGCACTGCCGGTCACATTGCATGGCTCCTGTGTCTGAACACGAAGGGCGAGGCAGGTCCTCTGTTGACTACTATGTCTGGCGAAATCCACGTAACCAAATTCCTGAATGCTGGCTGCAACTCTGGCCCCATACATTGGCTCCAGCAGTCGTCCGCAACGTCCATGCTCACAGTCCCCATGTTAGCTCAACAAATATATTTCTGTTGGCTTTCGCATAGAAGCACGCTCGCTGAACGCAGACGCATGCTAACTGAATCCCTTCCTCCTCATGGGAATATACGCCTCCTGTCGCTGCCGCGGAGCAGCAGTTTCTGCGCCTCCAGAAGTGGGGCAGCTGCAATTTACCTCTGGCTTGGAATAAAAAAAAAACGCGGTACGCTACCACATCTGGGGCTCCACTTGGAATTCGACTCGAGTCGTGTGTCGGCGTCGGTCCACCTGGTTCTCACTGGCCCAATCAAGCAAATGCCCAACGTACCCCGACTGCCAATGTCTCGTGCACGCCATGCTGCTTGAACTGTCGCACTTCGTTCCGCGCAGAGCTCGCATCCGTCATGGTCGAAATCTACACTTGCAACATCACCAGGCTTGCGTCATTCCGTTTTGATTGCGGCAAACAACGAATGTTCTTTGCGCGTGGCTGGCGCAGCGCGTCCAATCCCTGGCGACCTGTGCATGGGCCTGCCAAATTTAGCCAACCGTCGCGTTTGCATTTGCAACATGTCCATGCGCGGGGGCGCGTCTGAGCGCTGACGCCGCGTTCCAGGGATTCCAACGATCCCCCTCTTTTCCACTACTTCGTTGACAGGCCGGTCCTCAATGTTCAAGCATCAAAAGCATTCGCAACCCTCCCTGTGCACAGACTCCACGCATGGCCCCATTCTCTATTCCCTTTGTGGAATCAAATGCAAAATCAGTAAGGCTCTCGGGTGTATCCAATTTCGGCTACTTCTCGTTACCGAGCCTGGTTAACTTCTTTGATGCACGCCACGTCCTCGTTGTTTCCGCGGTCGCTTGACTTTTCCTGACCTCGCCGGACTGACGCAAGCAACCTGTGCGACCGTCCTGCTTCATTTGCCTGGCTAGACCTATTCGCATGATTCGGCGTGAACTTATCTGGGGGCACCTCAGACCTCCTAGCCCTTCATTCACCAGACCGTCCAACATGCCAATGCTGCCCCGAAGAATAATCTCGATTCCCCATCCATCGCAAGCTCTTTGGCATGAACGCACGCGCGCGCCCTCATGCTCAACTCCTCATATTTCCACCACTCGCGCCATGCCGCGTCAGCGCGCCCCCCCCCCCCCACCCCCAGATGCGCCGCAGCATTTGACATTGTGCTCCAACTGGCGGCGCCGGCCAGGTGCTCAGACGCGGCACATGAACCTTTCTGCCGCGGCATCTCGGAAAGCCCCACGCGGCCATCCCGAGTTCGCTTGCGTGGCGGGTGACTTGAATTCCCTTACCTAGCCATCATTCAGGGATGTGTCCGCTTGGCCCGCGTCTGACTTCGCTTATGCTCTCGCCTTCCTTTCAATTGGACATGATGGGGCTGGTCCACTTGCAAGACCTCTGGGTCAACATCCCCGCAGAATTCTTCGAACTTATTCTACGTGGCTGCGGGTGCTGGCGGCTGGCCAACCGGCGCTTGGAACATCTCGGACCCTCTTCCACCGACTCAGGCTCGGTCGATCCACTCACCCCAAACCCGCCCCAAGCTCTGGTTCTCTGGCCTGCCCGCGTTCATGCGCAATCTGAAATATCTCTCTGGCGCTGGCGATGATATCCTGACTTGTTTGCTTAATTGATACTTCCACCCGCCGATGATCCTTGACATCGGTCTGCAACGTGCAACTCCGAGCCCGGAACTTTGAGCCGCCGGGTCTGCCTGTTGCTTGGCGGCGCATTTCTCTCGTCGCTCACGCGTGACTCCTGCCTCAATAAAGCGTATGCCAGCCCCTCCAGCGTGCTGGGGCTGCCGCGCCTGGTCGGGCATCGCCCGCGCCCGGCAATCTGAACTGCGCGGCTGTCGACAAACATCTCCCACCACCAACGCTTTGCACCCATTGCAACTGGAAGCTGGGACCAGAGCTGAATACCCCACCCTTGCACCTGCGTCTCCGCGCCCAGCCTATTGGTCATCCGAGCGATCAATTCCCAGAGCTTCCATTCCGCAGCGCCGTTGAGGAATAGTTTGTCTTGAAGGTGACAAGAAAACAGGCGAAGAAAAACAAGAGGAATGGAGGAACGACATAAGTAAACAAAGAAAAACAGAGGAATGGAGGAATCATCATCATCATCATCATCATCATCATCATCATCGTCACCATCATCAATATCATCATCATAACCACTACCGTCACCATTATAAACATCACAACGTCATATCACATAACACAGTTATCTCGCATGCACACAGTTATCTCGCATGCAATGTACGTGCTATATTAATACAATAAGCATGACAGTTTCACGTGCATGTATGTATGTATATATATAATACAAGGGTTCAGGGGTACTCTTTGCGACTGGGTTGCACGCAGCGTTGTGCGCCCCGCACGAGGGGAGGAGGAGGAGGAGGAGGAGGAGGAGGAGGAGGAGGAGGAAGAAGAAGAGGAGGAAACGCACTCTTCCGTTAGATTTGTCTAAGGGAGGGGGGGGAGGAGGAGGAGGAGGAGGAGGAGGAGGAGGAGGAGGAGGAGGAGGAGGAGGAGGAGGAAGAGGAGGAGGAAGAGGCGGGAGGGGAGGGTGAGGAGGAGAAGGAAGCGGTCGCGCCCGTCGTCACCGCCCCCTTGGCTTAGGGGGGCGCCTTCCCGCGCTGCGCGCGGAAAAGCGGGGGGGCATGTCGACGACGATGCGCCGCGGACGTCGTCGTCGTCGTCGTCGCCGTCGCCGTTGTCGTCGTCGTCGTCGTCGTCGTCGTCGTCGTCGTCGTCGTCGTCGTCGTGGTCGTCGTCGTCGTCGTCGTCGTCGTCGTCGTGGTCGTGGTCGTGGTCGTCGTCGTCGTCGTCGTCGTGGTCGTCGTCGTCATCGTTCCTCCGTCGTCGTTCCTCCTCCTCCTCCTCCTCCGTCGTCGTCGTCATCGCCGCGTCGTCGTCGCCGTCATTCCTCCTCCTCCGTCGTCGTCGTCGTCGCCGCCATGCCTCCGCCGTGGAGCCCCCCTTTCGTCGGGTGGCGAAAGCGGCAGCCATGGACGCTGAGCTCGTCGAGAGCAGCGACGAGGAGGAGGAGGAGGAGGGGCCCGAGACGGGCGACGACGTCACGGCGGCGGCCGTGGCGAAGGCGAGAGCCGCCTCTTCGTCGTCGACGTCGCCGTCGCAGTCGTCGTCGACGTCGTCGCCGCCGCCGTCGTCGTCGACGCTGTCGCCGCAGTCGTCGTCGTCGTCGTCGCCGCAGTCTTCGTCGTCGCCGCTATCGCCGTCGTCGTCGTCGTCGTCGTCGCCGTCGTCGTCGCCGTCGTCGTCGCCCTCTCTAGAGGCGCTGATGCCGCACGTGAAGGCCGATGCGTCGTTCTTCCTCTACCCGCAAGGCCAGCGGAAGAGCAAGCCCGACCACGTGGTGTTGATGAAGGAGGGGCGGGGAGGGGAGGGTTAGCGAAAGGACTTGATTGAAGAGGGAGTGGAGGAGCAGGAGGAGGAGGAGGTGGAGGAGGAGGAGAATGAGGTGGAGAGACAAGCGACGAGGGAGAGCGGGAGAAGGAGCGGTGGAGCGGGGGAGCACGACATGGGGATGGGCAGCACAAGAACATGATGATAGAGCTGATGACGACCGTGGACGAGTCGCGTCTACTCAAGAGCACGGTGGCCACAGCGCTGCGGCTCGTCCACGACATGAAGGCATTCAATATGCAAGAGAAGGCGCGGGGATTGGGGGCAGGAGGGTGGAGGAGGAGGAGGATGAGGGAGGAGGAGGGAGGAGGGTAGAGGAGGATAGAGAGGACGATGAGGAGGGTGGAGGAGGATAGAGAGGATGATGAGGAGGAGGATGAGGGAGAAGGAGGAGGAGGAGGAGGAGGAGGAGGAGGAGGGAGGAAAGAGAAGGGAGGAAAATATGTCACTCCTTCCGCTCCCTCACCCCCTCCGTGCTCCTGTCCTCCCGCTCCTCGCCTCTCCGTGCTCGCCCATCCGTGCTCCTCTCCCCCATCGGGCCCTGGGAGGCGCGCGAGAAGTGGATCAAGATCTATTCAAAGCGGCTGCGCACGGCGGTGGTGCACGTCCGCGATGCAGGACGGGCGGGGTCGGCGTCGCCGCCGACGACGTGAGAGGGGGAGGGAAAGGACGACGAGGACGGTGAGGAGGAGGTGGAAAGGGAGGGGGATATGGGAGGGAGGAGGATGGGAGGGAAGGGAAATAACCATCAGGAACAGGAAAGGAGGGAGGAGGGTGCGAGGGCATGTGCGATGAGCGCCCCAATGAACCCCCAATGAACTCCCAATGAACCCCAATGAGCTCCCCGTGAACCTCCCCGGGACACGGGGGACCGACCGGAATATTACGGGGTAGGGCGAGCCTCGCGCGCTGGGGGGCGTTGCTGGGGCCATGGGTAGGGGAGGACGAAAGCAGCTCCAGTGGGTGAACAAGCTGCTGGCGACCGTCGAGGACGAGGAGGAAGACGAGCCAGAGGACGAGGACGGGGCGGCAGAGGGAGGCGAGCAAACTGGCGATGCAGAGGAAGGAGACGAACCCGAGGATGATGATGGCAGTGCAGCACGAAAGCGGCCAGCAGCGGCAGCCTGGGATGACGATAGCGACGAGGAGCCTGTTTCGAAGAAGCCAGCAATGAGTCCAGTTACAATTGGAAAGCCTGCAATGAAAGTGAGAATGACTTTGAAGAGGCCAGCAGCTGAGAGCACTGATGCAGCGTCGGATGAGGGCAGCACCACGGGCACCACGGAGGAGAAAAACATCACTCACATCACAATTAACGAGAAGAAGTCGCCGAAAGCCGTCAAAGCAGGAGTACCACAGAGCCCATCGAAAGTTGCCGCCGCGACTCCGCCTGCGACCATCCAGCCCAAAGCAAGCATCAGCAACGCCATCCCCATTGGCTTCATGGAGAGGCGCTACTCGATGCCGCCAGTGCCGCCGCCAGAGACCGAGAAACCAAAAGCGATGCCACCAGTGCCAGAGATCGAGAAACCAAAAGCGGTGCCGACGAAAGAAGGGTGCTCACATGTGCCAGAGACTGAGAAACCAAAAGCGGCGCCTAAACCATCGGAGACGCCGAAAGCGAAGATGCCGACACCACCGACAGCGACGGAGAACCCCGAAGACGTGCCCACGCCGAAACCGAAGATGCCGACACCGACGCCCACGGCAGGCGAGGTCATAACGGACGAAAGCATCCACAAGGTAGGCTTCGACAACCAGAGGAAACAAGCGAGCCTCAGAGTAAAAGTTGGCAGGGAAAAGTTCGGCCCGCCAGAGTATTCGGATACCTGGGTACCTAGGGCAGATTCGGACGAGATGTGGGCCGCGTTCAGCACGGGCACTTTCAAGATAGAGCAGCTGAAGGCTAGCGACTTACCAGAGCTGATGAAGGAGGGGCCTGGGGGGGGGGGGGCAGGGGCAGCGGACGCATGCGGCAGCAGGTTTGCCCGCGCATCAATCGAGAAGAGTGGGGATCGCAGGGGGGATAGAGGGAGGGAGGGAGATACAGGGAAGGGTTAAGAACGAGGGGGAGGGTGGAAGGCAGGGATGGGCAAGCAGGAGCGGGCGGGGAGAGGCGAGATATATCGGAGGGATGGTCGACGGGACGGGGCGCGAGTGCGAGCAGGCGAGAGAGGCGCGCATAGGGCGGGGCAGGCGAAAGCTGAGATCGCAACGGCCACGAAGGGCAAGGCCATATGGACGGGGTTCGGGCCCGACGGGAAGACCATCACTGTGGTGCCGCTCAAGCAGAAGGACCGATTCGCCGCAGCCCGCGGGCCGCTCTCTGGTTCATTTGAGGTCGTTGGCAGTTCGTTCGGGTTTCATTGGAAACGCCATCTCTCGTCGCCGTCTCCGTCGCCCGACGCACGCGCGCCAGATTGGTCGGCCTGCCCCTCCCCCTCCCCATTCCCGTGATCCCGTCTCTCACCCTCCCCTTGCGCGCGTCCTCCCTTCCCCCAATCGCGCTCGCCGCTCCCGCGGCCGCGCTCCGATCGCGCAGGACCGCCCCGACATCGTGGTGCTGAAGGAGGCGGGCGGCCAGGTGTGCCAGGTCGTGGTGAGGGACGAGATGACCTCGGAGAAGGCGCAGGAGATTATGCTGAACATTGCTGAGCGATACGGCAAAGGCGGGGCGGGCGGGCGAGATCGTTGGAGGGCCCCCCCACGTCGTCGTCGTCGTCGTCGTCGTCGTCGTCGTCGTCGTCGTCGTCGTCGTCGTCGTCGTCGTCGTCGTCCCCCTCGCCCCCTCGTCCCCGCGTCGTCGTCGTCGCCGTCGTCGCATCCGCCGTTGTCGTCGTCGTGGCAGGCTTGATCAAGAAGGATGGCCTTTACAGCGAGCGCGACATCCTCGTGGAGGCCGCACGGGCCACGTCTGCTTGAGGTGGCCACGACAGGGCGCCCACGAGGTCGGGAAGTTATTCGCGCTTCGCGCTTCACGGTCCTCACTCCTTTCCCACCCTTCGCCATCCCACCCGCCCCCTTCGCCATCCCACCCTTCGCCATCCCACCCTTTCCCACCCTTCAGCTGCTGTAGCCCCCCTTCGCCATCCCACCCGCCCCCCGCTGGAGTCGGGCCTTTTCGGCTAGAGGCACGGTAATTGTACGTCGTCGGGGCTGCAGCAGAGGAGCAAAAGACCTTTCGGGGGCGGCGCGAGAGCGAGAAGTTAGTCGCGCTTCGCGCTTCGCGGAGCGCAAAGACGAAGTTAGGAGCCCTTAGTCTGACTACCAATTGCCAGACCACTGAGCAGGTATAAGGTCTCACGCTCGGCAGACGTGCTGGGTACCTGCAGGTGGGTCCATAGCACGTGGTGTCGGGAGGCCCGACTTGTCCGCTGGGGACTCGGCAACCTCTGTAGCCACCGTGCGTCGGGCGCTCCTGCTGAGGTCAGGATGCTGCTGCCGAGCGGGTTGAGTGGCATAGTCCCTGCGGTCTGGCGTGCGGATTTCAGATTATCTCGACGTCCTGCTGAATCACCTGTGGTTCGGCCCCTTTGTCGCCGAGGATTGCCACCAGGGCTTCTTTTACCTTTTCGGCTCGCTGCGCCACGTGCGGAAGCCGTTCCTTGTGGTGGCGCTGAGAGCCTTCTTGGAGCCGTTCCACGTCGCGGCGGGCTACGTGCCTGCCGCTGGCCCCACGGGCCGCCGCGCCGCCCGTGGATCCGCTCGCTCGCTCCTGCTAAATGCTTGCTCCTCCTCCCCATCCTCCTCCCTCGCTGCGCCTCTCCTGAGGCGTTCTTCCAGGTGGGGCTCCTTGGCCCACCCTGGCGAGCCACCCTGCAGGGAGAATACCCGTGCGCCGCTGCAGGGATAGGTCTTACGGCCTGGCTCGCTGAGGGGGCGGGCATCACTCGGTACCCTTGGAGGCCCGCAGTGCTCGCTTTGGGGGTGGCGTGCCTCTGGTTCTTCTTGGGAGGGTACCCGATCCTGGAGCCTTCGTAGACCCTAGGTGCTGGCCTGGTCCTGGTCAGGTGTCGCTCGTAGGCAGAGATGCTGGAGGCAGGCAGTCGCTCTCCTCTCAGGCTTGCTCTTGCTCCTCCTCCTCCTCTTCCTCCGCCTCCTCCTCCTCCTCCTCCTCCTGCCTCCCCCCTGCCTTGTGCCCAGGGGACCTCGCTTTCCTGGGTCCCTGTGTGTGTGAGTGTGCGTGTGTGTGTGTGTGAGTGTGGGTAGCGTTCCCCGCTGAGTAAATTGCGAGGCAATCTCACGGTTTCGGACATGGTCCCGTAGGGGGTGCACGGTGGCCGCCCAAGGGTTGGGGCGAGAACCGCATTGTGGAAACATCATGCCCTCCATCCTTCTAGCTGCACAAAGTTTTCGGTGCTAAGGCGAGATCCACCAGCTGTCCGGGGCGCCCTCTGAGAGCCCAGACAGGTTTAGGCAACTCATCTGGGGTGATTGGGAGCTCATTGGGGTTTCATTGGACACCTCATTGCGCACGGCGTGCACTGGGGTCGTCCAATCCACTTAGGTCTTCCGTCAGGAGAAGGGGGAGGCTGAGGTCCTCCATCTCCCCCTCGCTCGGTGTTCTTCGAAATTCGGGCTCGAGGAACCACTTGAGAGACTCAGCGCGGGTGCGCTGCAGACCCCCCAAGTTGCGGCGCCTGCGGTGCCATGGAAGACGCGAGCGATCGGTACGCCCCGTTCTCGGGGCCTAGCCGCAGCTTGCGGGAGGAGGACTTCAAACCGTTCTCTGGGGCTTATCACAAGTTGGGGAAGCAGGACCAGATTCTGCCGCCGTTGAAGGGCCCCAGCAGTGCCAAGAAGTTCCAGAGCGGGGACTATGTCGACGCCTTCCTATTCGACAACCCCGAGGCCCTCGCCCGTCTGATCGCGCAGAGCGAGGGCCGCGACTCGGCTGGCGCGAGCGGCTCGGCTGGCGCGAGCGGCTCGGCTGGCGCGAGCGGCTCGGCGGGGCTCATTGAGCTCGACACCGACGACGACGACACCGCGCCTGCGCCTGCGCCCACTCGCGCGCCCGAGTTGCCCGTCCTCTCGCACGATATGGCCGCGCAGAGGCGCGATACTCCCACCCAGAGAGAGGACTGTTACGCAAACGCAAATGCCCCTCTGAGCCCCCGCCTTCGTTTCAGTTTTCTCGACCGCTCTCTCGCCCCCTCATCATTCGTAGTACCCTGCCTCGGTACGAGTCTCGGTGGTGACCGCCCTTCCCCATGATCCCTCCCTGGCCCTCCTATTGCCCCCTCGCTCCTCTGCCGCCCATCTGAGGATGGCCCCTATACTTGGGACTGCATCTTCTGCGGGAACACGAACATGATGGCCCTGAATAAGTGCCAGATGTGCGACAAGGATCTCTTCGACAAATCGGGATGGGAGGAGTGCGGGGAGAGAGCGGGGGAGGAGGAAAGGATGGGGGGAGAAAGGCCTTGCCATCCTCGCTCTCCTGCCTCCCTTTACCCTTCGCCCCATCTCCCTCCTCGTACACCTTGAGCCTCCTCACCTTTCAGCCCGATCCCTTTCTTTTCCAGGCAGCTGTCCATGACACTCTCTGAGAGCCAGGTTTAGGCAGCTCATCTGGGGCCATTGGAAGCTCATTGGGGTTTCATTGGACACCTCATTGTGCACGGCTTGTATTGAGGTCGTATTCAGTCCCAGTCCCTAGTCCGCATCCCCGCCCTCCGCCGCCAGGAGCGGGAGCTGTCCACGGAGGACTCGAGCGCGGTGCCTGAGATGATCGAGCGCGAACTGCGGGCTCAGCGCATGGACTGGCTGGACAGGACTGTCGGGGGCGAGATTAGGCTGCAGGGCATCGCTTGCGCCCAAGTTCCCATCGCGAACGAGGAGAGGGCCCGCCACGCCCGCCAGGACGAGGACGGCCTCTTTCAGGCCATGGAGGTCGACGAGGACGGCCGCCGCTACGGGCCAGACGGCCAGGCCATGGAGGGCCAGGTGGACGAGGTCGCCGCCAGCCAGGCCGAGGAGGCCCAGATGGACGAGGGCGCCGCCAGCCAGGCCATGGAGGGCGAGGTGGACGAGGTCGCTGCCAGCCAGGCCATGGACGAGGTCGCCGCCAGCCAGGCCATGGACGAGGGCGCCGCCAGCCAGGCCATGGAGGGCGAGGTGGGCGAGGTCGCCGCCAGCCAGGCCATGGAGGGCCAGGTGGGCATGGGCGGCGAGGACGCTGACGCAGAGCTGAGGAGCCCGACAGCGTCGGCGTCGGAGAACGAGGTCGAGGCCACGGTCCCTGCTGGCGACGAGGAGGTGCAATTGGCCAGGGACATGGAGCGCTCCGCGACGGGGGCGGCTGAGGAGCTCATGACGGGGACTTCTATGGGCGGAGGGTTGCAGTCCCTGCAGTCACGCTTGGAGCGTCGCGGCATGCTCGGCTTGGGGGCCAGGTCTAAGGCCATGGCGAGGCCGCCGCAACAGCAGCCCGAGATCAACGCTGGCGAGTTTGTGCCGCACCAGGTCCAGGAGGATGGGGCTACCGCGGGCGCACCGCCAGCCCCGTTGGCTGAGGACGCGCCGCCAGGCCCGTCAGCTGCGGCGGCGACGCGCGCCCAGTCAGTCAAGCCGACATCGGCACCAGCGAACGTCATGGACGAGAAGATCCGAGTCCAGGTGGGGGCGGCGAGGAAGCTGCTCGCGTCCAGCGTGCAGTGCCAGATGAAGATGAGCGAATGGAGCAGCCGCTGCGGTGGGGCCGTCATCAAGACGCTCCTTGAGCAGCAGTTCAAGGGGCAGCAGGAGGACATGCTCAGTGCCCAGGCGATCCTGAACCTTCTCGACGCGGTGGCACAAAAGGAGGACGGATCCCTTCTCGACGCGGAGAGCTTGGCAGAAGATGTCGCCCGTCCCCCCCGCGAGGGCAAGGCGGCAGTGGGCGGGCTCCCGCCGCTCCCGAGGGGAGACTCAGAGCTCGTCCTCGCGCCAGGGACCGCGAAGAGCTTGGAGTCGAGTCTCAACGAGATCGCGGTGAAGCGCACCCTGTCCGAGGCGCAGGGCAACATAAAGAACGTCCCCGCTGAGATCTTGGCCCAGATCGAGCAGCTGCAGAATGGGATTAAGGACGGCATCAAGGCGAGGAGCAACGTCTACCAGCAGTTTGGCAGGTGGCTGGCGCAGAAGATCAAGCAGGATCCGAAGTTCGCTGAGGACTGGGATGCGAAGGCAGCAGACGACCGCCGCGACTACAGGACCGAGTGGGCTCAGAGGAAGCTGACGGAGCTCAAGCGCAAGTACATCCACAAGCGCGCGTACAAGATGGTGGACGAGAGCGTCGGGACCTACTTCTCGTTCTCCCGCATCGTCGTGGACCGAGGGGGAGGAGGAGGAGGGGGAGGAGGAGGAGGAATAGTAGGAGGGAGAGGAGGGGAGGACTGGGGAGGAGGAGGAGGAGGAGGAGGAGGAGGAGGAGGACGACGACGATGCCGCCAGGAGGAGGGCGGTCACCACGACGAGGAGAACGCGATCGCCGCGCGGCGGTACTGCGAGGCGTGCATCGCCATGGGCGGCGAGTGGCTGACGTACTGCTCGCTCACGCAGCGCGTGAAGTTCTTCTACGTCTCGCTCCAGCGCCGCGAGGTGATGGAGAGGAGCTGGTCCGAGCACATCGAGAACGAGGATAAAGGCGATGAGGGCGCCGAGCCCGCCGCGGCGGCTTCCGACACAGCCTCCAGCGCCGCGGCTGCTGCGCCAGCTGCTGGCGCAGCCATCCGCCCCCAGCTCCCCGAGGATCAGGCCGCTGCCGCGACGAAGAGGGAGGCTCCTGAAGAGGGTGGGGCCGAGCAGCCCAACGCCAAGAGGGGGCGGCGGGGGAGGGCCGTCACTGACGGTGCCGACTCCCACGCGGAGATCACGCCAGAGCAGGCCGCCGCGAAGGAGGCCAAGAAGAAGGTGGCGACGGCTGAGCAGGCCGCCAAGAAGATGCTGTCGCAGTTCCAGCAGCTCACGCAGTCGGTGGACACCATCAAGCACTGCATGGCTGCGATGCCCGAGTGGAAGTGGCTCAAGGACCACAAGAAGAACATGGACGACCTCGGTGCCGTGGAGAAGGCCGTTGCCGACAGCCGCACGGACCTCTTCAACCGCATGATGAGCGAGGAGATGAAGATGATCAAGAAGGACTACGCCGACGCCGACATTGTCAGGGACTTCAATCAGATCGTGACGAAGACCGCAGGGGTGGCATTGTGGGGCAGCATGCTGTGTTTGAGTGTGTGTGCGTGTTGTCATGCTGTAATGGGTCCGTGGCTGCAGTGGTGTAGCGTGCGCAACAAAGATTGGCCTCCTCCTCCTCCTCCTCCTCCTCCTCCTCCTCCCCCCTCCTGCTGCACCGTTCCTCATCCTCCAGCTCGCGCCCTCCCTCTTCTCCACTACCTCGCCCCGCTGAGACAGGGAGAGAGGGAGAGATGAAGAGAGATAGAGAGAGATTGGGGGCAGGATGAAGACGCCCATCGCCAACCTGAAGTCCTGGCACGCGAAAGTGATGCAGAGCCACGCGCTGGAGAAGAAGCACGCTACTCAGGTCTAAGCGTCTCTCTGTGGGGAAGGGCGCGAGGGGGCAGCGCGGCGCGGGTTCAGGCTGCAGGGTTAGCAGCAGCTGCGGGCAAGGCCAGAACGCGCTGAGCAATGAGGGATCGGTTGGATAGCCCCCATCCTCCTCGCCCTCCTCCTCCTTCTGCTCTTCTCCCCCTCCTATTCCTCCTTTTCCTCCTCCTCGGGCCCATTCACCTCGTGCTTCTCCCGCTCCTCCCCTCCGACCTCCTCCCGCTTGGGGTATCAGGCCCGCCAGGTCCTGCGAGGCCATTTCCGTGGGCTCCCTCATCGATTTTTGCGATTTCCCGAGGGGGAGCACCCGATGAGTCACCCGATGAGCGCCCCCCCGATGAGCTACCCGATGAGCCTCACCAAACCCTGTGTTTTCACAGCTAAAGTGCACCTCATCGCGCCCGGTCAGCGCCCCGATGACCCGATGAGTCACCCGATGAGCCCCGATGAGCCCCCAGGACCGCCCCCCGATGAGCCCCCCGGGGGCTCCGCAGCTCAGAAATTCAACTGGGGTCGCCTCAGAGGAGGCGATGGGCCCTCACAGGTGAAGATAGCTCAGCGATTCTGGCATGCCACCCCTTCTTTGCCCCGCCCGCTGCCGCTGGCCAACGCGAGCCCGTCGTTGCATCGAGAGCGTTCCTGCTGAGAAGGGCCGAGGTGGGAATGCGGAAGGCGATGGGAGAGGGGGGGAGTTGAGCCCGCGCGCAAGCAGGAACATGGGGGCTCTCAGCGCACGGCGGCAGTTTAAATCGTGGGCGGCAGCGGGTTCTTTTGATTCCAGCCCGATTGGGCTGGCACGAGGCACCTGGAAACGAGATGGGCGCGGCGACGCTGTGCTCGACAGAAACAGTTAGCGACCCCCACCCTTTGCTCGCGCTCGGAGGCGAGAATGCATTGGGGGAGAAGGAGGGAGGAGGGGATGAGGAGGGATCATGTGGTGATGAGGATGAGGATGCTGAATACGAGCGAGGGCGGATATGAGTATGATGAAGATGGATGAGACGAGATAATGATGCATGAGTGTGATGGCAGATGACATGATCGCTCGTATGAAGCACCGATCCTGGTAAGATGCGGCATTAACGCTGGCGCCCCACATGAATAGCAGCGCCTGCCATCGCCGTCCAGCGAGATCTTTGGCCCGAGACCGATCGCATTCCCATCCGCGCTCATGGGGCCTGGCCATGTACCTCCGCCACCCCCTCGGCATCCAGAGACCCGAGGCCGCAAACGGAAAGGTCCTGCGGAGCCATCGCCGCGCCCTTGGGACGAGGAGACCGATAGTGAGTGCGATTCCGATGAGCCTCGCGACCCAGAAGCTGGGATGTCGTTCGTCAACGAACTGATCGAAATGTACCTCCTTGGGAAGCCAATGAATGCTCGTCACATGAGCGTCCTCTGCCATTACGCCTGGAAAGGCGGCCTGCTAGAAGCAAAGCCATATGCGGTCAACCCAGAGTCCAAAGGTCGCAACCACCAGCGTAAAATAGATAAAGCATTGAATCTGGAGCGCTTTGACGCCAGGCTGTATAATGTGGATGCTCCAGGGCATGACCGCAATGATCCTGAGATAACGTCGTTGTCATTCCACGTCACACCGCCGCACGAAGCACTTGCGGCCGAGCTTGAAGCGCATCCCGAGATTTTGGAGCAGTGGCAGTCAAAGCTTGCCACGGAACCCTGGATTAAGGAGTGGGAGGAACACGGTCTCGTCAGGGGGGCCTCAGCCGATGACAAACGCACAATTCTACCCATCGCCCTTTACATGGACAAGGTTGCTTTCAACAAAAAGGACAGCTTCTTGGGGATGTTTGTGCATTTACTTCCGACGGGTAGGAGGCACATGATTGCGTGCCTGAGAACGTCAGATCTCTGCAACTGTGGGTGCAGCCATTGGTGCTCCGTGTACCCAATATATCAATTTATATACTGGTCATTGAAATGTCTTGCTGATGGTACTTATCCAGAGACCCGCCATGATAAAGAACCTTGGCGTGAAAATGATCAAGAGCGAGCTGCCCTGGCGGGGAAGGCTTGCGGGGTCGGGAAGCGGGGTTCAGAGTGGTCGTTTCTATTGAATTCTCGCATGCGACACGCCCACTGATGAGACGATGATTGTGGATGACGGTGCAGGTGATGACGGCGAGGAGGAGGAAGAGGAGGAGGGGGAGGAGGAGGCGGACGGAGGAAGGACCTATCCCGCCCCTTCCTATCCCCCTGGCCGCGCGCCCCCCCCACCCCTTCCAGCCTGCCCCCTCGACCTTATCCCCCATGCGTCCCCCCGATCCTCTTTCTGTTTCCCCGACAATTACGTACGATAGAAACGATCGCTCTGTAGTGGCGGGGCACTTGCGCATCACATGAGCTTGCCATTGCATCGTTGCGCAGATGAGCATCGCAAGATCGAGAGCGGCTGAACGGCACGAGCGCTGTCTTGCATCGCAGCTGGGCGGAGGTCAGACGGACAGCTGATCGAACGAGGATGAGGGGAATGGGAGGGGTGAGGACGGGGCGGAGGAGGATGGAGGAGGACACCGATGAGGACGAGGACGACGAGGAGACGGAACGCGGGGCGCCTGTATAAACGACCAATCCCCAAATGACCACCCCAATGAACACCCAATGAACTCACAATGAGTTTCGATGAGCTGTCCGGCAAGACGGGCGAGGGGCAGCGGGACGGACACATGCGGGGGGGGCATGAGAACATGGCAAGGAGGGGGCGGGTTGCATTGGGAAGCAGCATGCACGGGGGTATGCGTAAAAGCAAGCAGCAGGGGTTCACCAGGGAGGCCTTGGGTTTCAAAGCAGTCGTGGTGGACTTCAAGGCAGACTGGCCAGAGATGAGCACTGGCATGGGATTCCCTGCGCACAACCATGGCCGCGCACCCTGTTTAATGCGCAGGCAGTCGGCAGAGCAAATCCATACACATGATATCCGACAGCCGATGGGGCCCAACCCTGAAGACACCGAGGAATCCTACGATGCGGAGTGCTCAAAGCATGAAATATATGTTGTAATCGAAAACATTGAGCAGCTCCGAAAAGTTCGTTTCAGGCTTCAACGTAAACATTCCGATCGGGGACGTTCCTTGACGGTCCCGCTCGCGCCCCCAAACCAAACGCCGCTTTTGAAGGGCGACAGGCTCGAACCGACACCAAGCATGCTAGATGCAAACATGCTCGATCATATAACAAAGTTCCCAGCACTTGTCATGTTCTGGCGGCCTTCCAAAGACGAGCGTACTTACCACAGGAACCCGCTCCTGGATCCTTTGATCGGAACAGGAATACATAGTTTTAGCATCGACGAGCTACATTGTATGCACCTCGGGGTTTTTCAGGCATGGAGTGCGCACGTATTATGGTTGCTGATCACTTGTAACGTTCTCAAAGTAAATGCAGCTTTGCAAGACGACAGAGTGCGGTTGAGCTTACAATTCTTTCGTGTAGAGCTAGACAAGTGGTACGACGACCAGAAGAGAGCACGCCCTACCAAAGACATCACAAGAATAGGGGACCTAACGCCTGGGATGATCGGGACAAAGGCCGCGCCATCACTTTCACTGAAGGCGCAGGAATCAAAATGGTTCACATACTTCATGGTAGATACGCTCGACAAGTATAATGATAAGATCCCCGATGGCAACCATAAAGAAATTTTACTTGCTGCTGGCAGAGCTCTGGTTACGTTCAGCGATACCCTGGATTCGGAGCCAAGACACATCCCAGTGAATACATGTAAGAAGCTCCAAGACCTAGCCGACCTCCACGTGGGTCTTTGCGAACAAGCGGGCGTCAACATGTACCCCAAGCACCACATGTTTCGACATCTTGCTGCCCAGATCCGTAGGAAAGGAAACCCGCGGTACTACAACACATACTGGGACGAATCGGTCAACGGAGTCGTCGCAGACCTTGCGAATACAACCCACAGGGCAAGATTCGAGCGCATGACGTTCAGGAAATATGGCTATTTGAAGTCTGAAGGACCCCCTGGGACACCAGCAATTAGGGCAGGCAGCAGGCAAGCACGGTGTAAGGGCGCGTAGGAGGAGGGGGAGGAGGAGGGGGAGGAGGAGGAGGCGGAGGAGAAAGAGGAGCGGAGGATGAGGAATGGAAGGAGGTAGATGAGGAGGATACCAGAGGAGCGAGAAACGCCATCGATCGCCGCCGCAGCCCAGTTGCCCAGGGCTAGCGGGGCGGTCGGGCCAGCTCGCCCCGCGCGCGGCCGAGTGGACCGAAGTTTCTCTTTTCATCCGCTCCCCACCGTTTCTGTGGGGGTGGGCCGAGAGCTCTCCTTCTCTTGCTCCTCCCTCTCCTTCTTCTCCTCCTCCTACCCCTCCTCACCTCCCCTCTCTCGCCCTCCCCCTCCTCGCCCTCCAACCCCATTCGCATTCCCTCCTCTTCCCCCCATCCACAGGGGGAACTGAGGCGTTTCTGACTCCTTGCCATTTGGTTGCATCCATCTTCTTCGATCTGGGGCGGACCCTAGCTCGAATATAGATGCAGCCAGGGGGGGCGCGAGGGCGAGTCGGGGGGGCCGCCCCCGACAGGACGCAAAGCTCAGACGGGCAAAGATACGGTGACGGCTTCTAAAGGATGGTGATGATGTTCCAGCAAGGCGGCCACTTGGGCATCCCAGAGACCACCCAGAAGCTGGCCGCTGAGCTCCTGAAGCAGGGCGAGTTTGACCTGAGCCCTGCCGAGTGGGTGACCGTCGCCGCGCGTGTCGTGAACGAGCACATGGCCCACGTGCCTGTTCGCGACCTCGACCTCCTTGAGGCCCTCCTCCTACTCCTCCTACTCCTCCTCCTCCTCCGTTTCCTCCTCTTCCTCTTCTCCTCGCCACCCCATCCTTGTCCTTCTGCTCCTCCTTCACCTCCTCCTCATGCTCCTGCTGCTGCCCTTCCTCCTCCCCCTCCCCCTTGCCTCCTCGCCCTCCTCCTCCTCCGCCCGCCAGGTCTGCAGCGGTTGCGGGAACGAGGCGAAGGCGTTCCGGGAGCACGGCTGCGAGACGCGGGAGTTCGACCGCGAGAGCAGGGATGCCACGGAGGAGCGGACCCCAGGCGATGAGCGGCCCAATGAGCCCCAATGAACCCTCAATGGATGCCACGGAGGAGCGGACCCCAGGCGATGAGCGGCCCAATGAGTCGCCAATGAACCCCCAATGAGCCCCAATGAGCTCATTGGAGCTCATTGGGAGTTCATTGGCGACTCATTGGGCCGCTCATCGCCTGCCCCCTCCCGTGCCGCCCTCCAGCCGCCGCCCCGCCGTCCCCTCCAGCCGCCGCCCCCGCCGTCCGGCCGTCCCGCCGTCCCCCTCCCGTGCCGCCTCCCGCCGCCCGTGTCGCCTCATCGCTTGCCCCCTCCCGCCGTCCCTTCCCCCCGTGATCCCTCCACCCTTCCCTTCGGGACTCCTCCCTCCCTCGATCTCTCCATCCCTCGCTCCCCCCTTCATCCTCACTCCTTGAGGGCCCTCTGAGCCCTCAGGATCTGACGTCTCTTGCTGGCATGATCCACGTGGGATTGCTGGCCCTTCGGATCAAGCCGAAGGGGTTGATCACAATCGCGCTGGAGTGCTCGACATGGCTCGGTTTCACCAGCAACCACACGTACGGCCGCACCAACGACAACATATATGGCCATGAGGAAATGAACAAAGTGAAAGAGGCCAATATGTGCGCAGACGTGGCCGCGTGGCTCATCTTCTTGTGTCACGCTAGGGATGTGTTCTACGTTCTAGAGAAGCCCGTGCAAAGTAGATTGTACTCGTACCCTGCGATCGAGTCTTCGTTGGACATCTGCGGCGCGAGCCAGGCGCTCACGTATTTGGGAGCTTTTACGGACGACCAGACAATCCCCAAGGCTGTGCACCTGGCGACCAGTTTGCCGAAACACACCTGGGCCCACTTCACGAGGCCCAAACCCAAGAAGGAGCTGAGCACGGATCAGAAGAGCAAGTTCCATTTCGTCACAAAGGAGGGCTGGGTGTGCTCGGGCAATCAGTTGAAGAGCACGCAGTACTACCCGCCCGCCTACTGCCACGCGCTGCACGCCGCTTGGGAGGAGGCCTGCCTTGGCGAGAAACAGGGGCCCAAGAGAGCCATCGAGCGAGATCAGACGAGCCTGCTGAGGTGGACGCAGAAGGATAGCTCCAGGACGAAGAGACGCAGGTGTACTCTGGGTACTGGGGATGGCCCACCCTCCTCCTTATCCACCCTTCTCCTTGCCCTCGTCCTCGTCCGCGTAGTCGTCGTCGTCCTCCTCCTCCTCCTCCTCCTCTTCATCCTCCTCCTCGTTCTTATCCTCGCCTCCTATCCCCATCATCCTCTTCCCCCTCCTGCTAGGTCACCTTATCATCGCCTCCTCCTCCTCCTGATCCTCGTCCTCGTGCTCCTTCTCCTCCTCATCCCCGCCTCTTCCACCTCCTCCCTCCTCCTCGTCCTCATCCTCGCCTCTTCCACCTCCTTCCAACTCCTCGTCCGCGTCGTCGTCGTCGTCCTCCTCCTCATCCTCATCCTTGTTCTCATGATCGCATCCCCTCCCCATCATCCTCTTCCCCCTCCTGCTCATCACCCATATCCTTGCCTCCTCCTCCTCCTCCTCCTCCTCCAACTCTTCCTCCTCCTGACCCTCGTCCTCGCACTCCTTCTCCTCCTCATCCTCGCCTCTTCCACCTCCTCCTCCACCTCCCCCGTCTACCCCGTAGCCGCAAGAAAACACGTAACGAAGGGAGGTGATGCGGTACCGCGTCAGCGAATTCATCGTGATCCTGCTACAGGCGCGGGCCACTAGGCGGGGCAGGGAGGGTATTGGACGCAGATTGCTTGCTTCGTACATCGCGAAGGGCACCGCTCATTGGGGGTCATTGGGGGTTCATTGGGACCTCATTTGGCAACTCATTGCTACTCCGTGCTCTCCATGTCCCCTCCTCCCTCCGACTCCTGTCTCCTCCACTCAGCTCTTCATTCATCCCCCCAGCAGTTCAACTTCCGACCATGGACAGGGAGCGCGGGGAGGGCGGGGGGGCATGGGAGAGGGGGGGGCGCAGGTAGCTGATATTTCGAGAGCTGCATTATCGGCCACCACTTGCTGATGGCAAATTACCTTGCATGGCCCCGAGGGGAGGGCCGCCTCCTCTTCCTCCTCGTCGCCATCGTGTTCATGTTCCTCTTTCACTCCCTCCCAGTATCCCTTCTCCCCCCGCCCTTCCACCCCCTACCCTCTCGCCCCTTGCCGCCCAGCCTCATCTGGAGAGATTGCAGGGGGGCGCGGCATGGAGGGGAGGTGCGAGTATTTCAAGTGCTGCGTTATCGGCCAGGTGTTGCCGCTCGTATCCGACGAGCTCGTATCGGGCGGTCCCGAGGGAGGGCGCCGCGACGACGGGGCGACGACGGCGTCCTCTGCCTCAACTATCTTTCCCCTCCGTCTCGTCTTACTAATCATCCTTTCCCTCGCTCTCCACTGGCCGCATTCCTCTTCCTCCTCCCCTCTCACCTTCCTTCCTCCTCACCTCTCCTTTTCCTCCCATCTTTCAGCAGCTTGCGAAATGGGCTCCGCATGGAGGGGAGGTCTTCATCGCCTGAGCTGGGGTACACCAGCGCCGCGCTGCGAGCGCGGCGGGCGACCACGATGACGACGGCGACGATGACGATGACGACGACGACGATGGCGACCGCGGTGGCAACGATGACGACGACGATGACGACGACGATGGCGACAACGACGACGACGACGACGACGACGACGACGGCGACGACGACGATGGCGGACGCGGTCACGACGACGACGATGACCCCGTCGGCGGGCGGGCCGAGAGCGCGCCGGACTGCGTGCGCCGCGCGCGCCACCGTGGCACCGAGCCTCCGTGGTAGACTACGGGGGAGCAGTAAAGCGGAGAAACGATAGTAGGCACCAGGGCTGGCTCTCGTGAGCCCCTCGCTCACTCGCTCGCTCGCGCGCTCGCTCGCTCGCTCGCTCGGGGACCGTTTTAGGTCAAGCCGTTTCCAGCAATGAGTGCCGAGCCCCCCCCAGAGCCCCAACCTGGGGCAGACATGCGCATTTGGTGCGACGTCTCCGATGGCTGGTGCATCGTGTGGAGGGCCCTCGACGGCAGTATCAAGCAGCGTGGAATGTGGGAGATGGACCCTCATAGGAGAGGAAACGAAGAGGCACGGAGCGGATAGAAGGGCGAAGGGCAGGGGGAGATAAGAGAGTGGCGGAGGGAGGGAGGGAGGGAGATAGGGAGGGAGGGAGAGAGAGAGAGAGAGAGAGAGAGAGAGAGAGAGAGAGAGAGAGAGAGAGGGCGACGCCAGAGGAGCAGCTGCTACTTTTTCGCACATGGCCTGGGCTAGCTCGGTTTCATTCGTACGGAGCATTGGACCCAAGAAAGTCGTGCGAGACACGATCAGGGCTTTTCATAGAGATGTGGCATCGCGGTGCAGGCCAGATATCGAGGATCCCATGGGTGAGGGAACGGGGGATAGGAGGGAGGGGGGGAGAAGAAGGGCGGGGGGGCGAAAAAAACCTGAAGAGCATTTCCCAGGATGAGATCATTTGGGCCATCAAGGCAATGGAGGATGAGGTCAACGACGCACAAATGGAATACGAAAGGGCCATGCAGGAGGATGAGGTCACCGACGCCGCGATGCAACGCGATTGAGGTTGGCAGCGGGCTTGCGCACGGGATGGGGCGATGGGGCGTGGCCTTCCGAGGGGGCGGGGTACCTTTCAGGAAGAATCGGAAGCCCTGGCGACGACGACGACGACGACGACGACGACGACGACGACGACGACGACGACCGAAGGCTGGCCCCATCGCACCGCCGACCACGAACCAGACTCAGCGGCGGCGACGCCTGCTAGAAAGGCTGAAAATATGACCTCCGAGCGACGGGGGGAGAAGAGATATAGAGAGAGAGAGAAGGGTGAGGAGGAGGAGGAGGAGGAGGGGGATGAGGATGAGGAGGAGGAGGAGGGAGAAGAGAGGAGGAGGAGGAGGCATCTGCTCCTCCTCCTCCTCCTCCTCCTCCTCCTCCTTTTCCTCCTCCTCCTCCTCCTCCTCCTCAGGAGAGGAGGAGGAGGCACCTTGAAAGGCTGAAAAATAACCTCCGAGCAACGGGGGGAGAAGAAAGAGAGAAACCGAGGAGGAGGTGGAGGAGGAGGACCGCCTCTCCCCCCTCCTCCTCCTCCTCCTCCTCCTCCTCCTCCTCCTCCTCCTCCTCCTCCTCCTCCCCTCCTCCTCCTCCCTCCTCCTCCTCCTCCTCCTCCTCCTCCTCCTCCCTCCTCCTCGTCCTCCTCCTCCTCTTCCTCCTCCTCCTCCTCCTCTTTCTCCGACTCCCTTTCCTTGCCGTTTTAGTTCGAGCGCCATGGCCGCCGCGGGTGGCCAGCTGTGGCTCCTCCACCTCCCCCGTATCCTTCGGGGACTGCGTGGGGATCCGCCTGCCCTCGGCTGGCTGGACGATCGGCCCCGACCGTGGCCCGTGGCCGCATCGTGCCCTCGCCCTCCAGGGCTCCTCCCCCAGAGGGAGTCCCCCACCCCACCCCCGTGGGCTCCCTCGGGGGTGGTCCTCCCGAAGCGGAAGAATTGCCCAGAGTTCTTCCACTTCCCGCCCTCGGCCGCCCATGGGCTGCCGCGGCACTGGTGGGCGCCGACATGGCGCGGCGGGGGGCGCCGCCGCTGGCGGCCCACCTCGGTCATCCGCAACTATGGGATAGGGCACCCAATCCATGCGGTCGCCCAACTCGGGTCGTGCCCCGCTGGTGGGGGCACGACGCCTGCGGGGGGGGTCTTGTGCACCCCGCGACCCCGTCGGCGACCCGCTGGTGGACGCTTGAGGAGACCATGGATAAAAAAACCCGCCCTCTCCCCCCTCCCTCCTTCCCCTCCTCCTTCCCCTCCCCCTCCCCCTCCCCCTCCCCCTCCCCTCCCCCTCCTCCTCCTCCTCCTCCTCCTCCTCCTCCTCCTCCTCCTCCTCCTCCTCCTCCTCCTCCTCCTCCTCCTCCTCCTCCTCCTCTCCTCCTCCTCCTCCTCCTCCTCCTCCTCCTCCTCCTCCTCCTCCTCCTCCTCCTCCTCCTCCTCCTCCTCCTCCTCCTCCTCCCTCCTCCTCCTCCTCCTCCTCCTCCTCCTCCCTCCTCCTCCTCCTCCTCCTCCTCCTCCTCCTCCTCCTCTCCTCCTCCTCCTCCTCCTCCTCCTCCTCCTCCTCCTCCTCCTCCTCCTCCTCTCCTCCTCCTCCTCCTCCTCCTCCTCCTCCTCCTCCTCCTCCTCCTCCTCCTCCTCCTCCTCCTCCTCCTCCTCCTCCTCCTCCTCCTCCTCCTCCTCCTCTCCTCCTCCTCCTCCTCCTCCTCCTCCCCTCCTCCTCCTCCTCCTCCTCCTCCTCCCTCCTCCTCCTCTCTCCTCCGTTGCCATTTTGGCTCGAGCGCTCGGTGCTGGATAGGCTCAAGGGGGGGGGGGTCAAGTGCTGGATAGGGCTCAAGGGGGGAGGGGTCCTCACCCTGCAGCACACCTGCGGGTCGGGGCGCCCCTGAAGGCGACCCCCACATACACCTATTCCTAAGATTGCTAAGCACATTTTAACATAACATATCATGCCATTACATAACATATCATACCATAACATATCATAACATATATAGCATAACATAACATAACATAACACAACATAACATAACATAACATAACATAGCACAACATAAACGGCGGAACTGCGGAACCAACTTGTTCAACAAGAAAAAACAGAGGAATTGAGGAATCCATGTGTATGAATGCCCAACATGAATTCCGCAACGGCGCTGAGGAATGGAAGCTCTGGGTTGCGCTTTCCAGTCGCGACCTGCAGCGGTCGGCCCGGGTTGCCAGGGCCCCCCCCCCCATCGAATGTGCAACCTCATCAATATCCCATATTCCTGTCAGCCCCCTGCTTCCTATACCTCCGATGCTGATGGGCTCCAGCGGGGGCCCAGAACGCGACATATTAACTGGTCTCATTGGGGCTGCGACATGCGCCGCTTCCACGACGGGCGGCGCGCAATCGCTCGTCAAGGACGTCGCCTGCGTGGCGGACAAGCGCAGTTATATCCGGCAATGTTTTAAGTGAGCGCGGCCGGGCCCTGATGCAACGCGACCTCCTCCTCCAAATTGGCTCCGCGCGCCTGCGCCGCGTGACAATGCGCGAAGCGCCTCTATCCTTCCTGGATCGCCATCTCTTGCCTCTGGATCGCATGCAACCAGCAAGGGCGACTGGCGTTCTAATTGCTGCCTTCCTGAATCATTCGCGCAGGATTCGCGCGCGGGGCCTCGCCAGACGCGGCGGGGGGGGGCGCTGACTGCGATGCGGCGGGCGAGTGGCGTCACGCAGCGCATCCCCTTCCGTGCTTGAGCTTGGAGGGTGAAAGGAGGGGGTCTGCAACAGGGAGTCTTCAATGGGGGCTGAATGGCCAATGTATGCTCAATGTATTGTTAATGTATGCGACCGGGTACGATTGGCATCCAATGTTGGCGGGCATTGAGGGCCAGTCGTCCGCGCCCGCGCGTTGCCCGCGCGGGTGCACGCGCCGCCCGCCCTTTGTCGTTCATACGTGCGGGCGTTCTTGCAAACTGCGCGTTGGGCGGCGAAGTGGAGTGCAAAAGTGTCTTGATTGTGCGATTGATAAACGCGCATGTTCCCAAGCGACGAAGTCTCGACCCCCAAGACAGATTTGGAATGAGCCCCGCGTTTCTCCCCAAATGTCAATTCTCAGTTTCCTGTCTCCTTAAATGTGGATTCACATTTTCCTTTTTCCCAACATGTGAACTCACATTCTGGTCCCTGCATAAATAATCCTACACCAAACTCCCAAATGTGAATGCACATTTTCCTTTTTTCCAAAAGGTGAATTCAAAATCCCCTTGTCTTCCCAAAATGCGCATCCACATGTTGCTCTCCCCCGCAATGTGAATTTACATTTTGCCCTTGCCTTCAAGATCCCCGAAACTGAAGCGCAGCGTTCCGCGTGTCAGATTGGCTGGGCAGATTTCGCCACTCACCTGACCGCTTTCGTTTGTTCAAGCCTTTTCTTTTTGCGCCTTCAGCGCACTTTGCCTTCGTCGCCTTTCCCGAGCCCCGTGCCCTCTTGCTTCCTTTCCCCTCGGGTCTCGAGCGCGGCGCAGGCGGGGGGCTTCAGCTGGCCCCCCCGCCGAACGCAGCAATCGTGGATGCATCGCCCATTCGTGGCCCATAAAGACATCATTGCCGGGGTCCTGCGCCCGACCCCATCTTTCTCCCTCGAATTGGCCGCAGATCGCAGAGAGCTTCCCCGGGTGAATCTGCCCATTCGGCCACGCGCGCATCCTCCACATCCATCGGATCGCAGCTCCCCCATCCGCCATCCTCCTCGCCGCCTGCTTCCGTCGCGCATCGTCGCGCAGTTGCGGATGAGCGAGGGGGCGGTGGGGTCGTCGGGAGTCTGCGAGGCTCCGCCAGGCACCAATTCTTCCGAAACACCAGAAAAATGGGCGAGTCGCGGGGGCGTCGCGGGCAGCTCGCGGGCGGGTCGCGGACCGCGGACCGGGTCGCGGGCGGATCGCGGGCGGGTCGCGGTCGCGTCGCGGGGCGGCTCGCGGCGCGTGTCGCGGGCGGGTCGCAGGCGGGCCGCGGGCGGGTCGCTGGCGGGTCGCGGGCGGGTCGCAGGCGGGTTTCGGGCGGGTCGCGGGCGGGTCGCGGGCCGGGTCGCGGGCGGGGCGACGGCGACAATCGACGCACATCGCAAACGCCAGAACGACAACAGCAATCCGCACCGCGGAATCGCACATCAGCCGCGCGCCCAGGGACATCGAATGTTCGCTGAACCCGTCGGGGCTCGCGGGCGCCGGCGGAATCTCCGCGCTCGCAAGCTGTGGCGCGCTAAGCGACTGCGGGGGCGCAACTATTCATCGCGGCCAAACCGTGTCAGATTTTCCGCCTCGATAATTTCCCCCGCCAGGCCGAATAATTTATTCGCGTTTGCCGCTTGAACTGGCCCGCTACGCCTGGCCACCGATCGTCGCCCCACCGAATGACTCTCTGTCCAGAGTGCGATCGCCGCGCCCGCCCGACGCCCCTGCTGTTTTAACTAGAAAGTAGAAACCTACATCGGGGGGCCCTGCTGCGCCGCGCGCCCCAAGAGTCTAGGGCAACAGTAACAGTCTCAACACCTGCGTCGGTCTCTTCCGTCGGCGCAGCGTTGACTGCGGGAGAACTGGCCGGGGCCCACTGCGCACCTCTGAGACGCCCTATTTTCTATCGTTCGCGCGCCCCGCAATTCTGGCGTTCCAGTCGCGTTTCGGAAATTTGCCCTGGCAGGCCTTGTCCGTGGAATTCTCACTTGCGCGCGTGCAATTCTGCGCGTTAGTGCGCGTTCCCACGCTGCTCCGTTGAGTCCGCTGTCTTGACCCCGGGGGCCCCTGGGGCGCGTCGGCTCCGCGACATCCGGGGCAAGGGTTGAGCGAGCGGAATGCTTGGGGCACCGCTCGCTACTCTTTGGATGCCTGGCCCATATCTCGTTTCGCTGTTCGGTTGCGCCCTTGTCCACGCAACTGGCTGTGTTTTTTGGCGCGTTACCACGTCTGGGACGTGCTCTGCCGCTACAAAACAGACCCGCCTGTGTCCCATCATCCCGGCCACTTTCCCCCGCCCCCTCTGCCTACCCCTCGACTCTTACAATCAATGTATCGCCAATGCGCTTTTAGGGCCCCTCCTTAGTTCGTTTCTCGGCGCGGCCGACGTTGCCGCATCCGTGACGCATGAGCCGCATGAGCCGCATACTTCGCGTGAGATTCCTTCCTGGCCCCACGCATCTCATATGACCAGCCAAGGGCCCGGCCGACAGCAATCTGCATCATCCAAGTACCCCTGGGCCTTCCATCGTTCAGGGGTGTTCCAAGAACTGGCGCTCGTCACATCAGTCCCGAACCTCTTCTCCCTGGCACCAGCGTCGCATCATGTGCGCAGCATCGGGTACTTTCCACTGGGCAACGAAGTGAATCTGATGCTAGTCATCCAGCCAGTCCCCCACATGCGACCGAACCGTTCCTGGCGAAGCGACGCGCATTGAATGTGCAGCGACGGCGCTGCGCCGCAGTGCTTCAGCATCTCAACTAACGCAATTCAGTGCTCTAGCTGCCGCGAAACATCGACAACAGTTTCGGGCCAGCCCAGGCGCACTGCCCTTATCTTGTCCGAGAAACTCCACACACGGCGAAACACCATTTGTGTTGATGCTTTGGTGTGCGTGCAGGCCGTTTCTTTCGCGCAACACTGTTGGGTTTGCCCCTGGGTTCGGCGCCGTCCAACTGGCCATCCCATACACACCACAAACATGCATATAACCAGAAGAAAATTCCACGGAATGCACATTCTAATTGTGTTGTCGCCATCGTCTTCGCTAGCTTGCTTTGCCTTGGTTTGCTCGGGTGCAGCTCCCATTCCGTTGGTCTTGGGGTCTCTGGCCATGTCGCCGTTGTCTCTCCAGCTCGTCAATGCTTTCGGGTCGTTTGGGCCCACCTCGGCAACAATATATAACAACTGTTGGTCCAAAGTCGGAACTTGGCTCTGTCACCGACAAATGTTGTGAGCTGTTGCGTTGCACATATTCTCTGGCGAATTAATACTCAAGTCCACTGGAACGGGTACTGTTTTAAACAAGTGGCTCTGATGTTTATATTTGTTGGCCCATCGTCCTCTTCAGAACAGCTATATGGTCCATGTGGTGCTCACTTCGAGTCTGTAGCTCGGGTTTACTCTCAGCGTACATGTTTCGACTCGACACCCATAGAAATATCGAACGCAAAACGTAAATCTATTAGATAATGGCATGGTGTCATTCATTGCTTACGGTTGTCACCCCTGCTACTCTGTCTTTCGAAGCAGTCCCCCATGCCCTCCAAGCAGTGAGCGCGACCTTTTCGCACGCGCAGTCCGCAACGCCGATACGCATAACTCGGTGAACCGCGCCGGGATTTGATTCAACCGCTGATATCTGTCCTGAAGGACGTTAACTGTGCCAGGGGGTCGTCCCCAAGCGCGGAAGATGCTGCGACGGTTGCCGCGAATTTTCGCCCGCTCCCATGTGAATCCTGGCGAAGGACCTCCACGGGAAGGCTACTGTGGGCAAGAAGGGCGTGGCCTCCACAGCACAAGCTGAATGATTGATCCAAACGGTGCTAGTAATGACAGACGTTCGGCCTTCACACAAAGATATGTTGTTTTCAACCAGTCGCAACGCTATGTTCTAACACCCCCTTTTGTTCCACTCATCCTCCTTTTCCTCCTCCCCTCCATCCTTCCTCTGTTGGGTACGGGGCCTCCCCAGCCGTTTATTACACTGCATGTTCCGCATCCCTAATCAGGGCAACTCGCCTGGGCATCATTTGTGTATGGGCTGGTGAAGTTACGCAAAGCGTCAAGACATGTCCTGGCCATGTGGCTTGCATGTGAGAGTTGTTCTAGACTGTCTGTGAATTTGTGGCTGCGGTAGTTTTCAGAATTTGCCGGTTGGCTTCGTATATTTTCGCGCGTTCGAAACGCACTCTCCGCGCACGTGATGGGGAGAGAAGAGAAAACAGCAAGAAGAAGACGACTGCGAGGACGAGGACGAAGAGGACGACGATCTCGACCACGGCGACGACAACGACGACGACAGCCACCGACCCATTCCTCCTGTGCGTATCCCCCTGCTCGCCGAGCCCACGATCCTCCTTGTCTACCTCAGACCTCGATCAACGGTACCGATGCCGCTGATCTCCAAACCTCTCCAAGGATGCGTTCTGACCACAGTTCCGAAGCGAACCCAGCCGTATCAGTACCTTTCCCTCCTCTGTCGGCTACACGCAAGAGCGACCCTGGGTAATAGTGACCGTTGGTGCGCGGCTTTTGGGGGGCCGCGGGGGGACCAAACCTGGGCGCGCAAGCCGCTGCTCCCGCTTCGTTTTCTAAGCCATCTGGGGGCCCAACTGTGCCCGCACCAAAGGTCACTCCGGCCAGAGGTCACTCTTTCGGGAGCGGCCAAGAGGGGGGTGTCCAAGAGGGGGGTGTGCAAATCATGACCGGCGGCATGTGCGCGGCCCAGCGGGGGGTCCAGGGACGTAAAGAAATAAGAAGAGGCGCCATGAAATCCGGGCAAATATCATGGCCCGCGCCATGATATCCACCCCCCCCTAGTCATCACCCCCCTCTTTTCCGCCCCCGACTCTTACGTCTTGTCGACTCTGGTCATTCTTGACGGCGACGACGGCGGCCGGGCCTGGAGATCGCTCTGCCTGGCCCCGACCGCCGTCACGTTGGCGGCGACGGCCCCGCGCCAGAGTTCCGCCTGCGGCCGCCGCCGCTGCGGCCGTCGCCCTCTTCGGGAGGGGGAGCGCGAGTCGAGCTCGGGGTGGGGGCGAACATCGAGCTCGAAGCCGCCATACATCGCCAATGGGATCGGCATCCCCACTGAGCTTGTCTCACCACGACGTGGCCCCTGACCTTCGCAGCCGCGGCCGTCGCCCTCTTCTGCGAGGGGGACAGCGAGGAGGGACCAGCACAAGGGGGGGAAGCACCGACCTGGAATGGGCGGCGCGCCGCCCACAGATCAGCGAGGGGCCCCAGACAGCCCAACTGCACGTTCTTGGGCGGGGTGGGCAAACAAGCACCTGTCGGCGATCAGTGGACGATTGGGGCTCGATGAGCCCTCACATGAGCGCATCCCGAGGGGGCGACGCCGACGAGGACGACGCGAGAATCGGTCGCTGCTTCTGCGCACCTTCCCCGTGGCACTGCGCCCGCGCCCCGCCCGCGGCGAGGAGGCGGACGAGGAGGCCCGAGGGGGCAGACAGGGAGGAGCCACGTCCCCCGCGGCGGAGGCACACGGCACGGCGGGAACCCGATGCCCGGGAGCTCCGCGCCCGTGTCTCGCACCGGCGCTGGGCCCTCCTCCCCGGCGTGCAGGGCGCGCCGGAGGCGTCGCCGGGGGGACCCAAGAAGTCCGCGCGGACTTTCAGGAAGGGCTCCCAGCTGCGCGCCTCGCGCTGCGCGAGGCGCGAAGCGCGAAGAGCTTCGCGCTCTCGCGCCGCCTCCCGGGGGAGGAGAGGAGGACGAGGAGGAGGGGGAGAAGGAACGAGGCCCGAGAAGCGCGAAGCGCGAATGACTTCGCGCCCTCGGGGGAGCCCCTGCTTCAGAGCAGCGATGCGATGCATCCGGGGGCGCCGCGGCCAGCCACTGGTGAGGGGCCCGCAGACGTCGCGCCGTCGGTCAGAAAATGTTCGTAGCCCTCGCGCCGTCCTCCTCAGGCAACCTTCTTCTCTGCCTCCTCCTCCCCCTCCTCCTCCTCCTCCTCGTCCTCGTCCTCCTCCTCCTCCTCGCATCCTTTTTCCCCTTCTCCTCCTCATGTTCGGTTTCTCGTCCTTCTGTGGGTTGGTTTGGTGGGACTGTTCGCCATGCTCTGTGGGGTGGCTGTGTACATCCAGCCGTCATTGCCCGCAGATTCTTGTGTTTGCACGTCTGGTCCCGCAAACAGAGTACCATAAGAAGCAAACGAACCTCCCTCGCTTTTGACCACCCCCGCTTCCAAGCGGGAACCGAACAATACTTAACTGTCCGCGGCGTGGCCGGCACCAGTCACATACGACGGCGCGCGGCGAAGCGGCTCGATCCATCCACCCGCCCACGACCATAACCTGCCGACGGGAATCCGCGCCGCTTGGTAACCAAGCGGCTCGGCAAGTGGCGACGCGCCCGCCTGGCAAATCTGACGCAAAAAAACTGTGATCCTGTGAAGTCGGCCTCAATCACACGCTGCAGCGACGCAGGGCTGGCGTAATCCGACACCTCCGTCGTCCAACGGCGCGCCTGCACCCAAACCCCTCCCTGGACCTCGCCACGATCAACAGATGGCAACGCCGATTGCGCAACGCGCGCTCCCGACGCGTGCAACTGGATCAACCAAGGCGACCGGACAACGAACACATTCGACCTGCTCGCAATTGGCAAACAAATTTTTCAAGCTGGCGCATTGGCAACAACTTCGTTGATTCTGATGTTCAGCAACACTGTCCATTGCGCGGCTCCCTCGGATTCTCACTCTCCTCTCCTCCTCCTTCTCCCTCTGACAGGGAGGAGAAGGAGTAGGACCAGCAGCAGCAGCAGTAGCAGGCGAAAGAGCAGGATGCGGAGGAGGTGTAACAGCAAGCGGAGGTGCCGCTCGCGAGGTGGCCAGCCCGTTTCGCCTGAGGCAGCCTCGCAACTATGGGCTCTGATATGCCCTCAGCTGAGGTGGCCCAGCCCGTTTCGCCTTAGACTTTCTCGCAGCTTTGAGCTAAACAAATCGACAGGGGCTGTCAAGGACATCGAAGTGTGGACTCGGTGCGTACGGACAACATTCCCCCCGTCGCTATGTGGATTCGGTGCGGGTAACACGGATGCCCCACCCATCATTTCTGGATTCTGTGCGCGTGCACCCGACGACACCAGAAGCATCTGCGGATAACATGGATGTCCGCAGATTGACCTGTGGGCACAACCCCCGTCCGCAGGTTGTGCGCGCACAGGCCCAATCAATGTCCGCACTTAACACAACAATCTCTGGACCAAGGACACCTGTCAGTCTGCGGACGGCCTCTAAAAATATGCTGTCCGCAATTGACAATACAATATGTGGTTTCGGTCACTGTGTACGACCGTTGCTCGACAACATGATGCTGCCCCGACCTCGGTGCCTCATCCAGGGGGGGGGCCGGGGGGGGACCCTGTTCCGCATATGGCAGTACTATCTGTGCTCTGCCTCGGACACGAACGGCAAAGCACATCAGAGCGCGGCACTGGGATCACCAAAGGAAGATGAGAAGGGAGGGCGGGAGGGTGAGAATGGAGGGATTTCAGAGGGCCCCAAGAGTGCTCCAGAGAGTGCTCCAGGAGGGCCCACCTGGGGTCCTCTCGGGGCCCTCTGGGTTACCTCCTGGGGCCCTTCCGGGAGCCCAGCTGGGGCGCTGCTGAGTAGCGTGCCGTGCATGCCGAAGCCGGCGTGATGTCGGACGGGAGTCCACATCCTTCCTATTGCCATCCTCCTCCTCGTTCTCACCTCCACCTCCCTTCTCATGTTTGTCCTCCTCGTCGTGCCAAAAGTGTCCAAAAACAGCCCAAGGAGATCCCAAACAGGCCTGGGACGTCTTTCAGACGCCCTCCTACCCTCCTTTCCCGATCATCCAACATTGTTGTTGCCCCTCTCTTGGGGTCCTTCGAACTCAATGATGCCACCCCACAGTCGAAGAAACCGTGATGCCATTCAGTGCGTCGCTGATCTTTGATATGACGGCCGATGCTGGTGTCCTTGCGTTAGTTAGGCAATGTTTGAGTGCACGAGGTGCGTGCGTGTGCATGTGTGTGCGTGTGTGCGTGTGTGCGTGTGTGCGTGTGTGCCCGGATCTTCGCCACCGGTCCCTGTCCGCAGCGTACCTTTTCCTGTGCAAGCTCTTCAGCACCGCCTGCACCCCAGGCCCCGCCCACTCCTGCCGCCTGAGGCCCCGCCCTCCTGTGTCCTGTCTCCCAAATTTACACTGCGCGTAGCCCGCCTAGCTGTTAGCGGAAGAGATTCGCTCTCGCCCCGCCGACCAAAAAGTTTGTGCGTGTGTGCGTGTGTGTGTGTGTATGTGCGTGCGTGCGTGCGTGTGTGCGTGCGTGCGTGCGAGCGTGTGTGTGTGTGTGTGCATGTGCGTGTGCGTGTGCGTGTGCGTGTGCGTGTGCGTGCGCGTGCGCGTGCGCGAGCGCGTGCGCGTGCGCGTGTGTGCGCGTGTGTGCGTGTGCGTGTGCGTGTGCATGTACGTGTGTGCGTGTGCGTGTACGTGTGCGTGTGCGTGTGCGTGTGCGTGTGTGTGTGTGTGTGCGTGTGTGCGTGTGCGAGTGCGTGTGTGCGTGTGTGCGTGTGTGCGTGTGCGCGTGTGCGTGTGTGTGTGTGTGTGTGTGTGTGTGGTGCGTGTGTGCGTGTGTGCGTGTTTGCGTGTGTGTGTGTGTGTGCGTGTGTGCGTGTGTGCGTTTGTGTGTGTGTGTGCGTGCGTGCGTGCGTGGGTGGGTGGGTGGGTGGGTGTGCGTGCGTGCGCGCGTGCGTGCGTTCGTGCGTTCGTGGTCCGCCCAAAGCGGAAACACCTCCTCGCAAAGTCTCATACCAGGCTGCACGCCACGGTCGGATAGAAGCGAGATCGATCGGGAGGGGTGGCGGCATCGGCATCTTCCCTACCTGTCGCAACGGATGCGGTCTGCCGCCCGGGTCGGCCGCCCGAACCTCCCACTGAACGGAACGCGCAGGTGACAACGTAGCCGACCGCGGTCTCCTCCTCCTCCTCCTCCTCCTCCTCCTCCTCCTCCTATCCTCCTATTTTGTCATCCTCCTCCTCCTCGTCCTCCTCCTCTCCTCCTCCCCCTCCTCCTCCTCCTCCTCTCCTCTCCTCCTCCCCCCTCCTCCCCTCCTCCTCCTCCTCCTCCTCCTCCTCCTCCTCCTCCTCCTCCCCCTCCTCCTCCTTCTCCTCCTCCCTCTCCTCCCCAGTATCGATTCAGTATCGCTGCTCAGCTGGTGTTGCCAGGCCTCAGTTCTTGTGGTGTCCGTCTCACCTCATCATTGAGCAGTACATTGACGACGCTGTCATGATAAATATTCCTTGGGAGTTTGTGCTCGGCAATATGTGGGCGGATTATTTCGCCAACGAGGGTGCGATGATCCATGCGCTGCCAGAGGGTATCGTCAAGTCGTTCGAAGCTAGGCTCCAGGACGCACGCATGCAGGCGAAGTACTTCTCTTGGGCAGCGGCCAAGATGGCTGCACGAGATCAGATGAGTGGGCGACCTGGGCATCTCCTGAGGCTTTCGACTCGGAAGGTTCCGTCTGTAGCGCTCACACAACATTGTATGGTAGTTAGGGGCCCTCAGGTTTTCCAATGTAGAGTTTGCTTTGCGGTTGCCCGTACGCAGGCCAGTCTGGGGAAGCTTTTGGGGACCTCGTGTGAACCGACGGCCCAAGAGAGGCTGAAGGCGCGAGCGGATCAGGAGCTTCAGGCAGCCCCCTGATAAGGTCTCACGCTGTGAAGATTGCCCTGTCTGGGGCCGCGGTGTTTGAAGGTGTACATTTCCCACAGGACCAAAGGCCTCATGAGGCCCCTGGGGACCCTGCGCATGCCGCTGAAGAGATCGTCGAGCTCCAAGGCGGCCATCGTGTCATGGTGCTGCCGTGGGCGATGGTGAGCACTCTGTGCGGCTCCTACCAGGTGTCCAGTGGCAAAGTTGCGAATTGCAAATTGCAGGAAAACTGTTTGGGGCCTTCGGAGCACGGGCAGACCAGATATAAGCAGACATATGCAATATCTGCTATCAAGGCTGGTCGCCATCCCAAGTCTGGCAAATCTTTGAGACCTGACTAATTTTGTATGTTAGGCCCGTGATCCCGTCCCTCGGTTGCACGACCAAGCCTGGCGCTGGTCCTCCCCCTCCTCCCCCTCCTCCTCCTCCTCCTCCTCCTCCTCCTCCTCCTCCTCCTCCTCCTCCTCCTCTTGGAGCCGGCGCCGCTGTCGCCGTCGGCGCCACCAGGGCCTCCCTCTCGGCGGCGCTGGCGCGCAGGGCCGCTGCCTCGCGGGCCAGCTGCGCTACCTGGCGGCGTCGAGAAACGGCAAAAACGACGACGACGACGACGACGGCGACGGCGACGACGACGACGACGACGACGACGGATATTCAAAGGGGGGCGCGGGCGCCTGTTTTGCCTCCTCGGCGAGGCTCAGCGCAGATGCCGCCCGGCTGGCCGCGGCGTCCGCCCGGGCCGACGCGGCCTGGGCCGAGGCCTGGCGGGGAGGGGGCCGGAGATGCGGTAGCCGCACCAGGTGGCGAGATCCGATCCCCACCCCACACCGAACATCTAACGGCCTCCTGGATGGGGTCCGAGTGGATGGGGTCGGAGGATCGCACGCTTCGCCGAGGCATCGGCGATGCATCGACGTCGGCGGTGCATCGGCGACGCCGGCGTGGAGAACATCGGGCTCCACCTCGAGCCGCATCGCCGAGGCATCGGCGATGCGGCGCGCTCCTCCGACCCCACCCGCTCGGGCCCCGTCCGGGAGGCCCAGAACCAGCCGTCCGTGCTCCCGAACATCGACGGGGGGGGCGGGCCTCCGGGGTGCCAGGAGGGGGCCCGAAGCATCCACATGCGGGGGCCCAGGGGCACAAAGGACTACACACACAAGTCCCAGGGGTTCCCCATCTGTTCCTACATCTTTGCTGTGTTCGTCTTCCCCCCCACGTCCCATAGTTTCGCATATCTTCTGGGAATCGACGATTCATCGTGTCTGTGCTTTTTGTTACTTCCCTCCTGAGCATTATCAGTATCCACCGCCTGGCGAGCCGAGCTTCCTGGGACTCGGCAGGTGGTGGACGGACAACGGTCGGGGGGAGGGCTGGCTCTGGTGAGGAACACGCAAATGTTCGATGGGCCCGGGGCCTGATAACGGGCTCCAAAGGCCACAACGCGCGGATAGAAGAAACAACATGCTTGTCAGCGTGGATCCAAGCACCCATTCTTTACAATGCACGCGGTGCATCCGAGTGGTGCAATCAATGTCGTGCAATGTAGGCGGTGCACTCCATGCGGTCCCGTCGATGTCTTGCAAAGCAAATCGCGTCAATGCAAAATAATGCAGTGCAAATGCATTGCCATGCAATGCAATGCGATCGCAACACTATACGATTGCAAAACAATAAAGGATGCAACGGTATAATACAACGCAACGCGAAGCAACGTGCTAACACAATACAACGTATAGGATAGAGGATATAACGGTATAACACAATACAATACAATAGAGGAATCCACTACGCGAAACAACGTATAGGATAGAGGATGCAACGGTATAATACAATGCAATGCTAACGAATACAACGTGCCGCGAAGCAATGCAACGCAATGCGAAGCAGTACACAACAATGCGAAACCATGCAGTGCAATGCGATTGTGACGCAATGATGGAATGGATTGCGACTGCAGTGCCATGCGACGCAAAGGAATCTAATACACTACAATTGCAAAGTACGGTGCAGAGTTGCGGCTGCAATGCCACGGAGGGGTGCAACGGAGCGAGGCGACGCCATGCGGAGCACTGCAGCACAGTGCGATTGCAGTGCCATGCTCTGCGAAACGAGGCGACGCCATGCGACCGCAGCGCCACGCGACTGTAACGCAAAGCTAGATTGCCATGCAGCGGGGGAGGGGGGGGGGGGCCTCCGCCTCCGCCTCCGCGCCTCCTTCCCTCCTCCTCCGCCTCCTCCTCCCTCCTCCCCTCCTCCCTCCCCCCTCCTCCTCCTCTCCTCCCTCCTCCTCCGCCTCCTCCTCCTCCTCCTCCTCCTCCTCCTCCTCCTCCTCCTCCTCCTCCTCCTCCTCCTCCTCGGCACGGAGCCGCCGGGGGGCCCCCGTCGGGGCTGCTGTGCGGAGGAGGCGGGCGGGGCGACGCACGGGGACGGGGCTGCTGGGGCCGGGCCCGGGCCCGGCTGCAGCGGGAGCTCGACCACGGGAGACCCTCGGCGAGAAGCAACGCCCTGAGATCCCAGGGCGACCACTGATTTCTGTGGTGGGGAGGTCACGATTCCCATTAAGAAAAGCAGAGCCATCGAAACCCAAGAAACCGAGGGTACCCTTCGAGGCAAGCAGGGTGCTTCTTGGCATGGGCTTCCACTGTAAGGACTCTTCGAATCGTCGGAGATCTATCTGCCGCAGGCAGCCCCGACACCAAAGAAAGCAAACGCAGAAAGACAGCTGAGCGGGAGGACTCTGGGCCTCGTTTTGTCTTCCACGAACCAACGCAGTGACGATAAGCATTGCCAGTCTCTCCACTGGTGCAAAGGTGACTCCAGCATGCGACGCACAAGCCCCAGGCGCGATTTTTGGACATGCCAACGCATTTAGTTGTTCGTGCTCTTGTGCATGCCGCTGCGCGAGCTCCCACACGTAGTGTCAGACAACGCCCGCGCGCGCGGGTGGAGAGATGGCAGCCTCGAGCACGCTGCGCTGGAGCACTGCAGCGTTGAGCACGAGCGGAAGCAGTGTGGTGGACGGCCCGAGCAACAGACAACGCCAGGACATGCTGCATGCACAACCTCGCTCCATGCTATGACATGCTCCATGCCATGACCATGCTCCATGACCATGCTATGACCATGCTCCATGCTACCGCGAGTCATCGTGCTATGACCATGCTCCATGCTATGACATGCTCCAAGCACCACCAGCCTTTGAGCGGTGGCGGTCTCGCGCGCAACGACAACGCGTAGAAAGTCCGACTGCCACCGCCAACGCGAACCCCGCGCGCGTCGGGCCTTCAGAACAGGGAGGCCCCGCGCCGTGTTGGCGTGGGTGGCCGGTGAGGAGGACACACACGGGACGGCGAGAACACATCATCTAGTTCTCTTAATCCTCCCTCGCTCTCTCGGGGCGACCGCCGCGCCTCTTCCTCCCCCCTCATTCCTCCCTCCCTCCTCCCTCGCTCTCTCGCTCCTCGCTGCCTCCCTCATCCCTCCCTCTCCTCCGAACTTCTCCCCCCTCCCTTCCTCCCTCCCTCCCTCCACTTTTCCGTACCTCCCCACCTCCCTCCTCGTTCCCTCCCTCCCTCCCTCCCTCCCTCCTCGTTCCCTCCCTCCCTCCCTCCCCCCTCCCCCTCCCTCCCTCCTTCCCTCGCTCCTGGTTCCCTTCCCCTTTCCCTCCCTCGCTCTCCCCCGCTCCCAGCGCGGGGCCTCGTGCTCCCGCGCCGCGGCCAGGGCCCGGGCCGCGCCCGCCGCCCCCGCGCGGGCCGCCGCCAGGGCGCCGCCGTCGCCCTCGCCAGCGTCCCTGGGGGGCGGGGGGGGGCAATAGTTATATCCACATCCAGTGCGTCTTAGAGTCTTGGGCTCTCTTCCCCAAAAACCGTAGACGCACTGGATATGGATAAAAATCTGGCCCCGAGAGGCTTGATGTTATCCATTATCAGTGCGCCTCGGCGTTGCGACACCTCTTCCCAAAACATCCAAGACGCTCTGGATATGGATATAAGTACTGCCCGCAGGGGGGGGGCACCGTCGGGGGTCGAGGGTCGGTGGAGTGTGATGATCCAACAGCTCATCATCGTCACAGGGTTCGCAGACGAATACTCCAGATCTCGTAATGAAAGGGAGGGGGTCCTGGATCCTCCAAGACAAGCCATTTCAGACCTCCCCCGTGGGAGAACCCTCCAAAACATCGTCCCCAGACCCCCCAGGCCCTCCAAGATAGCCTGGAAGAGACCCCCCCGAAATGAGACCCCCCTCCCTTTATTACGAAACCTGGAGTAGGTTGTCTGAGACTGGTCGTGCTCCGCCGGAGGAGCTGCCAGCTGTCTCCTCGGGTGGCACGGTCACCGAAGAAGTGCGGGCGATGACCTTCTCGGGCTCTTGACTAGGCGCTGCAGGATCGAGAATGGCACTGCAGACCTGTTCTGACTTCTCAATACCTGGTCGGGTGCCATCGAGTCTACGCACAGTCACCATGTTCAGACTTTAAAGCGATCCCAAGGGAGCATCATAACTTTCTGGTCCAACAAATCCCCCCCCGCTTTGTGTACATACCCAATACCTATGTACATGTAACGAAAAATACCTGGGACCATGGGGGCCACCTTGCACCGCGATTCAGGTGGAGACATATAGCGGTTAAGGAAGCCAGAAGGAAGAAATGCTGAAGGGAAGTGAGGCCCGAATCCGGTCTGCCAATGTGATGTCCCTCTTTGTCCCGTCTTGCGTTGTGGAAGAGATAATTGTATCTTACGGCGTAAACCGAGAATGGAAGTGGTAAACCGGAGGCGTATAATAAAACACGAGCGTCTATCTGTGCGAAACCGTTCGATCGATCGGCGGCTGCCGTGAGATCCTTCTTGTCAGGGATGGTAACATCATGCGCAATTCGAACTTCCTGGCAAGAATGTTTTAGCTCGCGGACACCGTCCGTGAAGCAATGTCTTCGTTCTTCCCCCAAGGTTTTACGCTTCTCCAAGCAATTGCACACATGCCCCGTTGATTTATTGCAAGAACCTTGCGCCGCAATGAAATTCGCGAACGGGTCGCGAGATATCACGTACGCAATTTCTCCATCCGCCGCGAACCACTGACACATGGTGGTGAGGTGTCCAATGCAAGGTGGGTCAGAATGGGGCTAAGCGACGTCAAATAACTCTTCGCCAGCTTGGCCAACCATATCGCCTGCTTCTGGCTAAACAGGAGCGAGCGTATAATCGAAGCACCCATCTTCCTCATGATGGGGCAGATTCCTCGAGAATTATCAAAAAAATCGTTCGCGCCCCCCGGCCGATAAACCGCCGACTGCGTCCATGGCGGCGGGCTGGCATTAACGATGCCCGCTGCGCATTGCGACCAACCCCGTTTCCGGGCAATCGCGGGCGAGTAACAAAAGTATGCGAGATCACCCGCAGGTATTTCGGCTGGGAAATCACTGCCCAATTGGATCGGTCGTCCGTCTTGGCAGCTGTGCATGACAACCAGCTCTTGTGCGGATCCTGATGGAGTTAACGGGAGGACCTCCTATCGCCTCTACGTCGTCCAGCCATCGCTCGGACGTCCAGTCCCTGTGTTTTTTTTCCGGTTTCGTGCGTGATTTTTTCGCCAAATGATTAAGGATGCTCCTCGATGACCCTCGCCAAAGGAAAAATGCACACGCCCGAGCGATGCCAAGTCGTCCCCGCGCAAACCCCCGCACCTCAGGAGCAACTGCTCCCTGGGCGACGGCGCAGCTCCACCGGCCTAGGGCCGCGCTGCCCGACAGCGTGAGGCGTGGTAGTTTTTGCCCGCCAACTGTCAAACTGACCCTCTGGCCATCAGGCACGACTGATATGGGGCTCGCGCGCGGGCCAATAAAAAAACTGCGCCCGCGATCCCATGAGCCGTTCCCCAACTGAAAGCGCGCTCGGGCTTTCGGGCGCGACGAGTGCTTTGGAATGGCCGCCTTGAAATGTGTTACGCGCCATGCTAACTGAACCAGGCCTGGGGGCCGCACTAGAACCCCCGGCAAAGTTTAGGGTAATCTGAGGAAAGGGAAACACTTCCTGATTTCATCAGCAGTAATAGCGCTCTTGCTGAATCATCTCGAAGTTCGATCCGCAGCCGGTGCCAACGATAAGACGCGTTGAACCCATGCCGACGTGGTCATTTCGTTTTTCCCGACGGCAGCATCGCCTTCAGTCTCGTCCTCCCAGCCTGACAGAAGCTACCAAACATCACCCTCGAGATGAGAAGCCCAGGGCATCGCCTTGGAAAGACGCGCCTTTGACGAAAGGGTCATGTTAGACTTTGTTACTTTTGGAAAAAAAGACATCTGTCCTTACCAGATGATGGGAGTGCATTCCCTACTCGGGTTCCTCTAATAGTCGCGGTAGGATTTCTAGCGAGATGATCAAAACAAACAGCCAGACCGCGCGGCGCGGAAAGCGCAGTCTTCGCGCAGCTCTGACTAGGGATCGCGCAGCACGGAGTCTCAGCGGCATCCCTCGCAAAATGACATGAGGCATAGGGAGGAAGGGCCCCTCCCGATCTGCCATATCTGAGATGGTGACAGGTGCTGAATCCATCGTGTCTCAAATATACCCCACGTATGACGTGGGTGCTGAATGGGAAACGCCATTGGAACAACGGCCCTTGTCAGCAGACGCCGGCTCGTCGGAATGCGCACCGAATTTCACCGGCGCTGGACAAGCACCACGAGTGCAAGATATGTCCTTTCCGGGCGCGGCCTGTTGCCACGCCGCCGCCGTCTATAGAGCGACGCTCCAAAGTGAAGGCAGAACGCGCGCATCGGAACAGAATCGCAGCCATGCCCATCGAATGAAACTGTAAATGACCAGCAAATCCAAGAGAGCGAGGTGCTGAGCCGGGGCGCCCGGCGCAAGCTGGGTGGCGACCTTGCGCGCTGTCGCGGCGGTCGGCGTGCATGGCTAGGCCCTGCGCCGGCCGGGGCTCTGCAGCCCTCGTGCTGGCCCGCCCCCGCGCATCTTTGGGCCTGCTGGTGGGTCAACGAAGCCTCGCTGCCAAACTGGCCATCGCTCGGACGTCCATTCCCTGGGTTTTTGTGTTCGGTTTCGTGCGTGTGTTTTGGCCAAGTGATCAAGGATGCTCCTCGATGGTCCTCGCCGAAGGAAAAATGCACACGTTCGAGCGATGCCAAGCAAAGGGTAGCGGCAGTTGCGATGCCGCTGCCGTGGCCGCCCGCCATCTGCGCGGGCGGTTGCCATGGGTCTCCGTCCCCCTGTAGGCTCCGAGTGCTCGCATCTGGCTGTCCACCAGGCTGTGTGCGCCGCCCTGCTCCGTCCAGCTCCAGCAAGGCGACTCCCTCTGCCTTTGCCACTCCCCTTGCCACCGGCACTTCTCTGGCTGCCGTTCTTGATGCCAGCGTCAGAACGAGCAGCAGGAAAAAGCTTTGGCCGCACTAGCCGCTGCAGATTCAGCCTGTTTTTGCGTGCGCTCATATGTCGACTTTGCTGCTTGCTGCTCGGCGCGTTCCCGCCAGTCCCGTCGCAACACTTCCACAGGGGTAAATTTCCGACGCTGGCGGTAACGAGGAGGATCATTATGTTGGCCACGGCACCTGCCTCTCGAGAAGGCGCAACAAAACAATGTGTTATGTTGTTCTTCCGTGGGACACTTTGACGACTTTCACTGACCTTTGGGCCCTGGGGCAGATGGTCTGTCTTTAATTACATAGGTCTTGCCAAATTCCTCCATTTCTGACTTGGGCTTCCCAGCTGGCGGAGCTGGCTGCAGTGCACGGGTTGCCTCGGGCTTCCTATGAAAAAATGGGACACGAGCCATTGTTCTGTAGATGCTCACATGGAACGTCTTACTTGGATCGTTCGTCTTGCGTTCTGTCCGCGGGTTTCCCCGGCGATTTTTCGGATCAATCAGACCATGAGCATCAATTTCGCCCTGATCTTGCACTCTTTCTCATGGGAAAATCCTTCGGCACTCAAGATTCGGTTCGTTCCTCTCTTTGTCCATGATCTTCCGCATGTGCCATAGCAAAAAATTCACATAGTTTGACATCTGAACCCATAATCAGTCACAACCCGTGTCATCTCCGAGGCCAATTTCATCTGCTCGTGAAATTGTTCATGGCTCGCTGCTACCACCCCCGGGGATGGTCCAGAGCCTCCTCATAGGTCACTGTGCAGAGCCATCAGTTCATTGTGGAAACGGTCAAAGGTAATCGTTTGGTTGGTTCTTACAGGTGACGAGTTTGAAAGGATCTGTTTTGCCACGTTCTGCATGAATGGAAAACCATTGGTGAATTCGACGCATCATGTCTCGTCCCGCGAACGAGCGAGATTCCTCGTGCGTATGACCATGCCTTGGACATTCAATCACTCTCACACTCACAAATGGCAGCGTGTGATCTTCAAAACTCACACTGTCGCAACCCACTCAGTGCTCCCACTTCTTGGCTTCTGGCCCGTCGCACAAGGCGCATCGAACAACTCATCTGTGTGTTTGCCTTTTGGAGTGTCAGTTCCCAGGCCCGCGCAGGGCTTGGCAATGCGCAGCAGGGCCCAGCAGCGGCTAGCAGGGCTTAGCAGCTTCTACCAGGTCCCAGCAGGGCTTAACATGGCACAGCAGAGCGTAGCATAGCAGGCCTAAGCGTAGCTTGCATCGTTATCGAGCATCAGAGCTTACACTGCCCGGCCGTCGCAGAGCCGTGCGTTGCTTAGCAGGGCCTAGCAAGGCCTAGCACGACATGGAAGGGCTGAGTTGGGCTTCGCAAGAAACTGCAAGACTTGCCAGGTCTTGGCAGAGGATTGCTGGACTCAGCATGCCTCATCAACACGGCTTGGGCAAGGCGAGGCGAGGCGAGCCAGCGTTGGTGCGGGTGAATCACTAGCACCCAGCTGAAGGAAGGAAGACGACACAGGGGTCGAATGTGACTCCTATCCCTCCGGCGCAGAACAGGGCAGAGCCCTAGGGGCACTGCACGAGACAAGATCGCCGCACCAGCCTCGAACTACTGCCTAGAGCTGCGGTTTGACACTATATAAGCCTCATCCAGTCGACAAATCCCAGTTGATAGAAACGCGCCTTTCGCGCCCCATGGTGCACCCCCTCCAGTTGACAAATCGCGCCTGGGACCAGCAATTTGTCAACTGGGCAACGGTCTGATCACGAAGAAGCTCGGTATATAGCATCGCACGCGGATCTGGCGGCCACCCTTGTTTTTCTTAAAGGCGTCCTTCGCCAGACCAGACATTTCGGATCTTGACCGATGCGCACCGCCTAAAAACATCACGGGGGTAGCGTGGCAACCGCTATGGATAAGACTGCGCGCGCCCTGAGCGGGCACTCGGCCCCCAGCCTGAGCCAATAAGGCCCCCGTGGCCATTGGGACATGTGGGACCTGCGAGGCCTGCGAGACCTGAGGGGCATGTGGGACAGGTTAGGCCTGATAGGCCTGTGAGGCCTGTGGGGCCTAAGGGACCTGCGACACCTGTGGGACCTGTGAGAAATGTGGGGCGTGGGACCTGTCAAACCTGCGAGACCTGCGAAACCCGTGGAACCTGGGGCACCCGTTGGACCTGCGACGCCTGCGACGCCTCCGTGACCTGCGGGGCCTGCGGGACGGGCGCCCTGAGGCCGAACACAAACCCAAACCGCCCGCTCCAATGTTTTGGGGGCGTTGGAACCCTGGGATTCTCATGACTGCTCTGTTTGCGCTGCTTCAGGGGAGCGTCTGGAACCAGATATGCCTCAAGGAAGAGTCAGCCAGTACGATTGGGCGACACATGCATGTGAGAATGCGCCACCTGTAGCCACAGCGGCTCCGCATCACCTGTCAGAGAGGCGCCTACTCGTTCGGGCTCACGGGTTGCATGGGCCCTGAGGTGTGGGTCGAGGCTGCTCCTCTCGAAGGGGCCGCCCGCGCCTGCTGGTGCCGAACTCCTTGTCCGCGGCCGGGGGCAGCGCCTCCCTCCCCTACGAGCAGGAGGGTGGGGTGGGGGCAGGAGCGAGGGGTGGGGGCGGTGGGGGAAGGGACGTCCTCCTCTTCCACCCTCCTCCTCCTCCTCCTCCTCCCCCCCCCTCCTCCTCTTGCTCCTCCTCCTCCTCATCCTGCTCCTCCTGCTCCTCCTTTTCCTCCTCCTCCTCCTCCTTTTCCTCCTTCTCCTCCTCCTCCTCCTCCTTCTCCTCCTCACGTCCAGCAGGGGAGCAGAGGTATCCCTACCATCCTTTCCATGGGTATGGAGGACAGGTATCCCTACCCTCCTCTGCGTTTCTATGAGCTGACGCACGCGTGTGCACGCGCCCTGTTCCTCCGCCGGGCGCTCACGACCCCGCTCGCGCCTCCTCGGCATTGCTCCATTGCTCCTCCTGCCCGCGTGCTCCATCCCGCTCCCCTCCCCACGTTGAGGGGTGAGGGGGCAGGGCGCGGGAAGGGAGAAACGAGAGCGGGCGAGAGGGAGGTGCCTGGCGTGGTGACGCTCAGGAGGCCCGAAGTGGGATCGAGATGCAGATCGAGCCCATCAATGCCCTCTGAGAGCCAAGTCCAGCCTGCAGGGATTTAGCCTCGCAGCCACTGGCACGGGGTTGTACCAACACCTTGGACCGCGTGCTCTTGGATGTGAGGAGTGGCGGCGTAATCGAAGATAGCTGCATTCGCGAAATATGCAGTAAAACGGTTACAACGCACCTCTGGCAACGACGACTCACACACACATACACACACCCGAGGCAGCCGCGACACGGACCAGACCGTGGAGGCGTGATTCGGAAAGCATGGCCGACAATTGAAAGGCTCCTATGTGGTCCAGTCGGTCCAGGGCACGGAGATGGCTGCAAAGGTCAACTGTGTGGGCCCCATCTTCTGACCCCATCCACTAACCCGAGTAAGCGATTAAGGACCCCCCCCCTCTCCGGTGAAAGGATAACGCACCCGGCACCCGGAAGCGTTATCCTGGCACCAGGAGGGGGTACACCAGATCGCACCTCGCATTCTTATTCTCATTACAATTCTAATTGGGATGCCACCCGAGGCGGGGCGCTGGAATTATTTATTTTCCTTCCATTTGCGCGGTGCTAATAATATCGCTCGGCGAAAACCCCCCTAAATAATTATTTAATTACGGCGCGGTGCTAATGATAACGCCGGGGGGTTCCTTAATTGCTTCTCCGGGTTATGGTGCTCCGCGGTCATCCTCAGCAGGCTCTCTAGAGCGTCTGGCGATTAGAGCCCAGGAAGTTGAGCCAATCGGGGCCTCCTATGCTCTGTTCGGGCCCCATCGGCAAGCGAGCACACTGCCACCGTGCTCGCTTGCTGTCCAAGACGCGGGCCCTCCCACCCCCCCTGCGGTGGTATCCTTCCTCGTCGGGGCCCGACTCTGGACGGCCCCAGGCCACGGAAACAGCTCCGGGCCGGCCCGAACTGCCCCTGGAGGGTTAAGCATGGCCAGGGCCGCGGCGGAACGTGATGGGACTGTTTTCCACCATCACCACCGTAAGTTGGAGGGAGGAAGGAGGTGGAGGACGAGGAGGAGGAGGAGGAGGAGGAGGAGGAGGAGGAGGAGGAGGAGGAAGACCCCCTTTCCCTCCAACTTGTGGTGGCGGTGGTGGAGAACAGGCCCATCCGAGCAACCGCGGCCCTCGATCCCGGGAGGCGCCCCGCGAGCCGAGCGCCGAGCGGCCCCCGATCCGGCGGCGTGCCCCGCAACGGCCTCGGTCCTCGGGCCGCGCCCGCCGCTCGGCGGGCCCGGGCCCCCCGGGGCTCTCGCGGGGCGGCGGGCGGCGGGCACGCCATGCCTCCCTCGGGCCGGACGCAAGGGGCGGATAGCAGAGGGGGGATCTGACAGTCAGCTCGCGTATAGCTGACTTTCCCGGCGCCTCCCGGCGCCGGGAGGCGCCCATATGTACCGAGGACTGGGCCCGGCGGCGGGGCCGAAACCAGCTGCACGCGGCAGATTTCGTAACCACCCCTTTCCCTATTCCCCCCCCTCTTTCGTTCGGCCCGATTCCTGCGGGCGGGGAGGCACCCACTCCCAGGCACCTCGCGTGACCGCGCCTCCGGCAGAGGCATTCCGAGCGAGGTCTGAGCGGAGTGGGGTCGGAGGACCGGGCCGCACCGCTGGTGCGGTGGGGGGTGCGGCTCGACTTGGGGCCCGATTTCCTCCACGCCGATGCCGCCGATGCATGGCCGACGTCGGCGACGAATCGCTGATGCGCCAGCGATGCATCAACGATGCGGCGCGATCCTCCGACCCCACCTGCTCGGGCACGACTTGTGAAGCCTAGGCTCAAATCGGTGGATATGGATATGGAATGAACCTTTCGCGCGGATTCGATCCTCGATGCCGTCTGTGCCCACGGCGGCACCGACATCGACAACAAGCCAAAACGATGGCGAATCCGAAACGGGCGGGCCCGCAGCGGCGGAGCCAGCAAAACCTCCGAAGCCCCAGGAGCCCAGGGCACCCTGGAGGCGAGCAAGGTTGAAGGGGGCAATGGGACACACAAATAAATAGACACAAATAACCGGACTCCCCACATTTCCCCATCTTTTCTGGGAGTCGACGATTCATAGTGTCTGCGTGCTTTTTCCCCTCCTGCAGGGCGTCTCGTGGCACGGGCCTCCACTGCAGACTCTCAGAGGGCCGCGCGGAGGTCCCGCATCGGGCGCGCGGAGCGCGCCAGGGGCGGGGCCCATGCTGCCCCCATCGTGCTTGAGACCACATCCCAGAAATCCGCCGGCCCCCTTGCGGGGCCATCAGGCTGCGAGGCTTAGGCTTGCTGCTCCCTGCGCCACTTCCAGCTTCCAGTTTCCATTGTTGCAATACTGATTTCTGCTTCCTGCTGTGAATTGTTACTGTCCGCGCGAGGGGGGGGAACCGAAAAGGACCCTGGTTAGCACCCCCCCCGGAGGGCACCCAGAAAATGATCGAAACACTGTTGAACGAGTATCGCCTCCGAGGGCCCGACACGTGAAAACCCGCCAGTTTCGGTACTTGCTTGGTGCTCAGAGTCGATCCCTTGAAAATCAGCGCGGACCTCAGAAAACAGCGCGGACCTCAAACAATGTGTCTCAACTGGACGAGATCCGCGGCGACACCGACAGCAAGCCCTGACTTCTGGCCCACAATTTCTGGACCCATTCTGTCGGGTACCTACTGGCCCGGGTCAATCCAGACCCGGGTCAGGTGAGCCGTGCAGGATCTGGCAAGATCCTGCAGGATCCTCCACCCAAACCCGGATCAGAGCGCCCCTGGCCCTGCAGAATCCTGCAAGACCTGGCGCTCTGACTGACTCCCGTTTGCATCGACTCTCATCACTCGAGCCCCGATCTGGTCGTAATTGCCGATCCCCGGCCGAGAGGAGGAGAGCCCAGAAATGAATCGACAAGTCGGATCGGCGATCGAGATGGATCGGATCGGCGGGAATCGGCAGCCGAGTCGGGAGAAGCCGAATCGGCGGAAATCGGCAGGCCAGCTTGCCTCCGATGAGACATCGGAACCCAGATTTATTTCCGACGAATAATGAAAAAATACCCCAAACATACCCCAAAAAGGCAAAAAATGCTAGAAAAAAGTCACCATATTATTTTTGGACTATGTTTTGATTATTTGTGGGTTATCTTTTTATTTTTTGTCGAAAATCCCCCTGTAGGGGGACAGGCCCGACTTAAGCCCAGATCGGCATCTCGGGCCGAATATCGAATCGGAATCGGAGGCCATCGAGGGATCGAAGCGCATCGAGTCGGAGGAATCGGAGCGAGCCCTTCGAGCACGCCGAGCGAGAGCCGAGCGGGCGTGCCCTCCCCGCCCGCGCGCTCGCCGCCGAGGGCACCCGTGACTCCCCCACCCCCCCATGATGGGCCTGCTTTCCACCACCACCACTATAAGTCGGAGGAGGAGGAGGAGGACGACGAGGAGGAGGAGGAGGAGGAGGAGGAGAACGAAGAGGAGGAGGAAGAGGACGAGGAGGAGGAGAACGAAGAGGAGGAGGAAGAGGACAAGGAGGAGGAGGAGGACCCCCTCCCCCTCCAACTTATGGTGAGGTGGTGGTGGTTGAAAACAGGCACATCACCCCATGATCAGGTTGGGCGTGTCCCCCTACAGGCGGATGTTGGACGAAAGATGAAACAAATACCCCCAAAATGCCCCCCTGATTGGCAAAAACAAAAAAAACGCAAAGAAATCGTCCCCAGACTATTTTTTGACTATTTCCGAATCTTCCCCCCACAGGGGGACACGCCCGACGTATCCCCAGGATCAGTCCGCATCGAAGTGGGAGATCGGATCGGACCGAAATCTTCGTTGGATTTGACTGCATCGGCACGGACTCGGAACCGAATCGGATCGACTGCGCCAAGATCCACAACAGCGCCGTGTACCGGACAACACCAACATCGCTGGAAAACAGGGCCAGATGGTTGGAGTACCGGATCCGGCCCCGATCGGGTCGGCCAAAACCGACATACAGTCAAAACGAGACGGGTGGTGAGAACGCAAGACCCTTGGAGGCCGAAGCCGGGATGTGTGTTTTTCTAATGCAGCGGGCGACCAGTGAGAACGGAAAAGGACGGGGCCGCAGAGGCAGGGACCCGGGACACGGGGGCACCCTAGAAGAAGGCGCCCGTCCTCACTCGGGGGCGCGCAAACGTGGATTAGCCCGTCCTCGCTCGGGGGCCCTCCCCAAAAGGCGGCCGGTGCCGCCTCGTTCGGCGGCGGACTTCCGCGATGGCCCATGGGGACGGGAACCGTCCCCCTGGATCCATGCTTGCGATCGCCCGATCGGCGGTGGACGAACCTCCCTTCAGTAACCCTCCATTTCGTGAAAACGGCCTGAGACCGAAACCAGCGGACTTGGACCCGGCCGCGACGCCTTCTCGCGAACCGAAAACGGCCAATTCCTTAAAATCGACGTGTCAGGGTAGGAGGCCTGTCCACCCCCGACCCGACTTACGCGGCGCGTGGACCGCAGGATCGGCTGGAGAAATGAGCCCTGCCCCCTCCCCCCGTCCGCAGTCACGGCCCGCAGCTGCGCCACCATGCTCGCCTCGGCAGGCCCGCGCCCCCCCCCCCCTTAGAGCCGAGGCTCATCGGAGCAGGGCGCGAGCTCAACTGCGTTTTGTCCGTGTTGAGCTCGTGCTCGCTCTCCCTCGTTCTGCCTTCGCTCCGCCTTCGCTGCAAGGCGAGAGCAAAACGCAAAAACGGCCCACGGAATCGAACATGCACCGCTCAGCTCGCGACGTGCCTCAGAGCGCGTGCGGGCGCCCACGCATGCTTCTCCACCGAAGCCCTTCGACACACGCAGGCGCAGGCTGCGTGCTGCCGCTGGAGCCGAACACGGCAAGAGCAAACTCAGCAAACTCAGGTCCCAGGCGGGCCAGCCCCCAGTGGGGGCTAGCACGGAGCGGTTCAAGAACGAGGCCCCTTGCTTCGGCGTGCCATCGGGCAGTCACGCGCAGGCAGTACGAAGCCCTTCCTGCTCCTCCCACCGAGGGCCAGGAGGAAGGATAGGTGTCGGGTCGAGGATCGAGGATCGAGAGCTGTCGTTCCCCGAATCTCTAGGCATCCCCGCGGCCCGCGCAAGAAACATAAAATTCACCCTCTTACTCCTTGCCATCCTCATCATTATAGTCATCAGAATGATCCTCGTCATCATCGACATCGCCAGTCGTCGTCATCAGCGTGATCGTAATGATGATCCATCTCTGTTTCCGTAGCAGCATCGCGATCACGATCACGATCACGATCACGTTCACGATCATCTGCACTTCTGCCTCCCCCTCGCCCTCCCCTCTCACAATCGCCCCCGCCAGTCGGCGTCATCATCCTGATCATTTGGCTCACCGTCACCATCACCTCTAATGAACCTCTTGTGGTGGTGTCTCGAACGGGAGGCGGGAGCCTAGTCTGCAGGTCGCAGAGGCGCCTCGGACGGGATCCTCCCCGACAGGGGCCCCACATGATCCTCGTTCTTTGGCCTGCTGCGTCGCCCCCGTCCTCCCCTCCGAGAAATATGCTGTATCCCCCCCACGCTGTAGCGTCCCTTACGGGGGAGGAGGGGGAGGAGGAGGAGGAGGAGGAGGAGGAGGAGGAGGAGGAGGAGGAGGAGGAGGAGGAGGAGGAGGAGGAGGAGGAGGAGGAGGAGGAGGAGGAGGAGGAGGAGGAGGGGGGGGAGGGAGGGGCTGGGCCCCGTGGGGGCTGACGTCGGGCCCCGCGGGGGGGGGGGGGGGCCCTGGCGCCGGACGACGACGCCGACGACGCCGACGAGGGCGACAACGACGGCGACAACGACGACGACGGCGACGAGGACGTGGAACGACGACGACGAAGACGAGCAGACGAAGACGAGGAGAACGAGACCGACGACGACGAAGACGACGAGGACGCCGAGGACGACGAAGACGACGATGACGACGACGGCCACGACGACGAAGGCCGCCTCTGGAGGTCTCAGGAGATCTCCGGGGGCCTATGGTAGTCTCCAGAAATCTCTGGAAGATTCTGCAGGACCTTCGAGGCACTCGACGACGCCGACGACGAGGACGACGACGACGATGACAACGACGACGACGACAAGGACGATGTCGAGGACGACGAGGACGAGGACGAGAACGGGGACGAAGACGACGGCTACGACGACGAACGACTGCGACGACGATGACGACGACAACGGCGACGCCGACGCCCACGCCGACGACGACGGCGACAACGACAACGACGAGGACGAGTGCAAGGACGAGGGGGACGACGACGTCGACAACGACAACGACGACGACGACCGAAGACGACGACGACGACGACAACGAAGACGAGAGCATGAATATCGACGACGACGTTGAGGACGAAGACGACGATAACGACGAAGAGGACGGGGGCGGAGACGACGACGACGACAATGACGACGACGACGAGGCCGAGAACGACAACAAGGACGTCGATGACGACGACGACGACGACAAACGACGACGTCAACGACAACGAAGACGTCGGCGACGACGACGACGACGCCGCCGCCGACGGCCGCCTCCAGAGGCCTCCAGAGGTTTCCTGAGGCATGTGGAGGCGTCGTCTGGAGGCTATTCGAGGGCCTCGGGAACGACGACGACGACGATGAGGACGAGGACGAGGACGACGACGAGGACGACGGCAAGGACGACGAAGATAACGACGACGACGACAACGACGAGAACGACGAAGACGAGGAAGACAAAGACGACGAGGACGAGGACGAGGAAGACGAAGACGAGGACAAAGACGATGACGACGACGGCCGCCTCCAAGATCTACAGAGGTCTCCGCAAGCCTCGGGAGACCTCTGGCGGCCTCCGGAAGCGGCTGCGGGCCCGTCGAGGCCCTCGGACACGACGGTGACGATACCGACGACAAAGACGACGACAACGAGGACGACGATGACGACGGCGACGACGACGACGATGATGAGGACGACGACGACGACGACGGCGGCGACGACGAGGACGGAGACGTCGACGATGACGACAACGATAACGACGACGATGAGGGCGATTAAGACGACGACGACGACGAAGACGGGGAGGACGACGAAGACGACGACGACGAGGACGACGACGGCCGCCTGTGGAGCCGTCTTCAAGCTTTCGGTGCATGTCATCACCACACTGCCCGTGGGCATGGCATGCAGCTGTGAGGAAGGCAGGACCCCCTCTCCGTGCGTTCGCCTCCGTGTAGGGGGAGGGAGAGGGGGCCAACCCCCTGTGACGGACGTACGAGTTCAACTAATAGAAAAAATCTCGTCCCCAAGTCCACCGGAAAAGTGCCCAAGAGGCCTCCAAGAGGACCTCAAGACAACCTCAGCTCCCAAACGGCCCAAGAGGCGCCCAAGACGGCCCAAGAGGCGCCCAAGACGGCGCAAGAGGGCCCCAAGACGGTTCCCAAAGGGGCTCCTGAGAAGGAACACGTACCGAAAATCCGAGCCTTCCGCCCGAAGGGGCCCCCAGAGGCCCCAAGTGGCGCCCAAGAGGCCCCAAGAGGCCCCCAAGAGGCCCCGAGGCTCCCAAGAGGTCCCAAGACGGTCCCCGAGAGGACTCAAAACTGCCTCCAAGGAGGCCGCCGAGAGGCCTCCCACGATATTCCAACGAACATCCACCATGCTTATGACCCGCAACCCAGGCACGGTAGCAAGACTGGCCGTAGGCAGCCTGATAGCACGATGGCGACGCTGACGGTTTCCCTCGTGCAAGGTAAGCGATTTTCATGCGGGGCCCTGCCGTTGGAAGGTGTGCTGCCTCCGGAGACACTCATCCTCCTCCTTCTCCTCCTCCTCCTCCTCCTCCTTCTCCCTCCTTCCTCCTCCCTCCTCCCTCCTCCCTCCCCCCCCCTCCCTCCTCCCTCCCCTCCTCCCCTCCCTCCTCCTCCTCCCTCCTCCCTCCCTCCCCTCCTCCTCCTCCTCCTCCTCCCTCCTCCTCCTCTCCTCCTCCTCCTCCCTCATGCTAATCCTCATCCTCCCTCCTCCTCCTCCTCCTTCTCCTCCTCCTCCTCCTCCTTCTCCTCCTCCTCCTCCTCCTCCTACCCCCAGGAGGCGACAGAGAAGAAGGGATCGAGGTTTGAGAATCGAGTTGGTTTCATTATTGTGGCTCTTTTCTGTCCTACCTTCTGGAGGCCTCCAGAGACCACCCTCCTTATCATCGTCCTCTTCCCATCCTCCGCCTCCTCCTGCTCCTCCTCATCCCTCTCCTCCTCCTCCTCCTCCTCCTCCTCCTCCGAATCATATCCATCCCGTCCACCTCCTCCGCTTTCTAATCTGCTCACAGTTGCGGGGACAACCGGGAATCCAAATCGTCACAGACCCCTCAATGCGGAGGCCAACGGAATGGTGCAAAAAGCTAGGATCCGCCCGCTCACACGTCATGAGGGGCGTGTGGGACCTCTCAGGCCCCACGTCGGCCACTTGCTGCCATCCATTTGTGTTCATTGCGTCGTTTGGCCCATCTTCGCCGACGAGCCTTGGACTAGTGTCTGATTATACTCTCGCCCCGCTTGGGGTCTCCCGAGACCTCCTACAGCAACTTTTCGAGCTCGGACGCTCATGGCTCCAACTTGGGCCTTGGGCCCCAGACCGGCCGGGCACACGCCGGGACAGACCCGGCGCTGGAATGCGATGTGAACGGACTGGGCTGGGGGCTCAGTTTTGGGACGCTCGTGCTTGGGCCGAGTGACAGTTACCATGAGCCCCCTCTCGGGGCTATTTCGAGGCCCGCTTGGCGGACCTCTTGGGCCATCCCTGGGCCACTTTGAAGAAGGCCGCTTGGGGCTTCCCGCGGGGCCGTCTTGGGCTTCGTTCGAAATCCGCTCAGCCCGTCCTGCGGCCATGTTCGGCCCGTCTGGCGACAACCAGGAAGGCCAGGCGGTTGCGAGAAACTTGGTGAATAATCAGCGACGCCCTTTCCCCATAACTTCGACGGCCTTTTCCCCAACCGACAGGCTGGGGCTGCTAGATTCAGAGACAGGCACCCCGACCCGCCCAGCACACCGTGCATGCCGCGGCCGCCAGGCCCCCAAGTGCGCCACTGCGCCCTGGGTGGCCCACCTCGCGTTCTCGGGCAATTCGTCCTTCTTCGGTTCCGAAGCCGGGCCCCCACAACTCGGAGTGGAGAGAACACCGGTTCTGGATGAGAAGTGCCCCAACATCGTCACTGTAGGGGCCCGGCCACAAGAAACCTTCCACAAGAAACCCAACCCTGAGACCCGAGGACGTCCATTGATTTCTAATGTGGGCACGACACGATTTCAAATGCAAAGCCACCCAAACCCAAGAAACCCAGGGCACCCTGGAGGCAAGCAGGATGTTCCTTGGCATGGGTTTGCACTGTACGTCCATTCCGACCTGAGTGGGCCCCTGGGCGCTCCGCAGACCCCAGAGATGCCCACAAGACAGCCCAGGATACAGAAGTGGCCCTGCAAGGGGAAGGCCGCGGGCCCAGGACGACTTCCCCTCACGACCCGCTTCCTTCCTGGCGAAGCGGCCCCGACCCCTTCCCTCGGGCCGGTTCTCCGTGCCGCGAGGGCGGCGACGCGGACGACGCGCCCGACCAGGGCCAAGCTGGGGAGGCGAGGGCGCAGGCAGAGGTGGAGAACCGACGACCCCGACGACGGTGCTGACGTCATCGTCGCCAGCCGTCTTCGTCGCCGTTGCCCCGCCGCCACACGAGCCAGATAAAAGCATCGGCCCCCGATCGCAGAAGAGATCCCGCCCAAACACGATGACAACACGCTCGAGGATCGGCGACAACGATGGCGACGCCGACTGGAGCACGTCTTGTGGGGGAGGCAACTGATCACTTCGCCGATCCTTGAAGGGGCCCAGAGACACACACACACACACACATGAATACACACACACACACACATCCGAGGATTCCCTACACTTCCTGATATGTTCTGGGCCTTCGTCTTCCCCCCCACTCCTCATGCTGTGCGAGATGTTCCAGGGGATCGACGATGAATTGTGTCTGTGCATTTCCCCCTCCTGATAACTGATCACCTCACCGATCCTGGCTTCCCTGGCCTAACGAGGAGGGCATGTATTGTACATATAGATTTATATATGTGTGTATATACTTATATACACATACGTATACACATCGTCACATGCATACATGCATGCCTGCATACATACATACATACATGCATACATGCATGCGCACATGCATACATAAATGCATGCATGCATGCACTTATACATACATACATGCATGCATGCATACCTACATACATATATGCATACATACACGCATACACACATACACCTATAAACATGTGTACATGCGTACACCCATACATGCATACATCCATACGTATATGCATATATACAAAAATACATACACACATACATACATACATACATACATTTATACATGCGTACATGCATACACACATATATATATACATATATATGTGTACACTTACATACATACACACACTTACATGCATACATACACGCATGCATACATACACATATGCATACTTACATGCATACATACATACACATACATGCACGCATACACACTTACATACACACCTACACATACATACATGCATGCATACATGTATGCATGCATGTATGTATACACATACATGCATGCATGCATGCATACATACATACATACATACACACATACATACATACATACATACATACATGCATACATCCATACATACATACATACATACATACATACACACCTACATACATACATGCATACATACATACACCCATGCATACATACACACATACATACATACATACATACATACACACACATACATAACTAAACACTCATACATACATACAAGCATGTTTGCATACATAAATACATGCATACCAATCTACATGCATAAACGCATACATGCAGACATGCATACATGCATGCATGCATACATGCATACATGCATCCATACATACATACATGCATACATATACACATACATACATACATACATGCATACATACATACATACATACACATATACATATACATACACATATACACATACACATTCATATTCATATACATATACATGTACATGTACATATACATATACATATACATATACATATACATATACATATACATATACATATACATATACATATACATACATACATACATATATACATACATATATACATCCGTGTACACATACATACATACATGCACATATACATGCATACCTGCATACGTACATACATACATGCATTCCTACATGCATGCATTCACACATCTATATATATATACACATCTATAAGTACATACACATGTATACACAGATCGTGGGCTGGACGGTTCCCGAACGGGGCCAGAGCGGAGGAGTGCCGAGAATCGCCCCGCATCGCCAACGTATTATCGGCGATACGGCATTCTACACTGAGTCATACCAGACCACCGCAGCCTAACCCGAAGATCCCGATTTCGGGTTGGGGGGGTGCGGGTTCCATATGTGTTTTTCCATTGTTCCCCGACCACCCCCTCTGGAAATGAAGGGCAAATTGAGGCCTTCAGGTTGGGTTGAGGTGGCTTGGTGGGTGGTGATACGCAGCCTTGGGCTCTCCGAGTGATGATCTTCAGAACGGTGTTCCACGTAATAATTTCACGTGGCGGCCTTGGGCTCTCCGGGAGATACCGTTCGGCGATACTCAAGACGATAATTGGACGGCCGCTCCCATCGGCGTACTCTTAGATGCTCGATCTGACAGTCTTCGTGGAGCCTCTCGCTCCAATCCCGCGTGGATGCTGAGTCGAACGTCCGTCGACTCGAGCCGAACTTGAGGCGAGGCCGAGTCGACCTTGAGCCGAGGTTGAGTCCAACTAAAGACAGACTAGAGCGGAACACATCCGGTAAACAGGTGGGCCCCAGGGAAGACCCCCCACACAAGCATCACGCACCCCGCGATGCCGCGACGGGGGGAGCGAGAGGGGGCAGGCCCTCTCAGAAGGCGTGAGGCGCGGCGGCGAGCCCAGGCGGGGCATGCGCGAGGGGGCAGGCCTGCTCAGAGAAGGCCTCGGGGCCTCTCCGAAGCCCTCGCGCCCCCTGAGAACCCCTTGCCAGCCCTCTCCGGGGAGTTGGGCGTGGCTTAAGGGGGGGGTCACAAATGGGGGGCTCAGAAAAGGTCCCCTTTCGTGCCCTTTTCGGGCCCCTCCGGAGCCCCAGGGGACTCGTTTCGGTACCGCTTGGGTACCTTTTCGGACCACGCTCGCCACCCCCCCATTTATGACCCCCCCATTACGCGGCGCCCAAGGGAGGTCCCCTCCCCGCGCCCCCGGGGAGGTCCCACCTGGGAGGCCCCGCCGGGCCGCGGCCCGGCGGATGCGGTGCGCTGCTTCCGCGGGTGCCTCGCGCGTGGCGTGCCCGTGCGGCCGCGCAGGCACGGGGCCGCGCCCCCCAGAGTCCCGGCCGAGAGGGCGCGGATCTTGAACGGGGCCCCAGGACGCACAAATAAATGCACACAAATAGAAGGATTCCCCATATTTCCCCATATTTTCTGGCTTTCTGCCTTCCCCCCCACTTCCCATATTTTCCCACATTTTCTGGGGAGTCGACGACTAATTGTGTCTGTGTGTTTTTTCCCCTCCTGAGATCTGGACGTGCTCGCTGCCCGTGCCGAGCTGCTCGTGAGGTCACTCGGGCCTCGGTCCCCAGGCCCCCGGGCCTCGACCCGCTGCGGGCCTCCGCTCCCCGAGCCTCGATGCTCCTCGAGCCCCGACGCCTCCCTCCCCCTCTGGGAGCCGCGGGCCTCGAGCCCTCGATCCTCGATCCCCCCCCCCCCCCCGGCCCGGCCCTCCTCCGCCCTCCTCGCTCCTCCTCGCTCCTCCTCGGCCCTCCTCGCTCCTCCTCGCTCCTCCTCGGATCCTCCGCGCTCCTCCCCGATCCCTCTCGACCCTGGATGTGCTCGCCGCCCGTGCGGCTGGGCAGGACCGATCGCTGCGGCGGCCGGCCGCGGCCGGCCGCGGCCGCCCGGGGGCGCCCGCCAGCTGGCCCGCCGCCAGCAGCGGCTCCGCGGCGGCGCCCGAGGGGCACGGCGGCAGCGCCGGGCCCTGGCACGGCGCGCTGCGGCCGCCCGCAGCACGCGCGCCGATTCCAGCAGGGAACGGCAGGAAACCGGAGCCAGAGTCCGAGGTGGTCCAAGGAGGAGGAGGAGGAGGGGGAGGAGGTCAAAGGGGGGGAGGAGGAGAGGAGGAGGAGGAGGGAGGAGGAGGAGGTCAAAGGAAGGAGGAGGAGGAGGAGGAGGAGGAGGAGGAGGGGGAAGTCCAATGGGGGCGGGCGGCGGGCGACTCGCCGCACGCGCCGCGCCCCCGCGGGGGTGCGCGCCGTGCGCGGCACCCTCCGCGCCCTGGCGGGGCCGCCTGGACGAGCGGGGCCGCCTGCTGCGGCCCCGGGCGGAGGCGCGCGAGGCCCGCGGTCGTGTTGGCGCCCCTGCAGGCTGGGGCGATCAGGGGGCCACATGCGAACCCTACCCCTACCCCCCACGATTTCTGAGGGGGAGGGTGGGGTTCACTTCGTTCGGGACCTCCCGAGCGAAGTGAACCCCACCCTCCCCCTCAGAAATCGTGGGGGGTAGGGGTAGGGTTCGCATGTGGCCCCCCAGCGATGACCCGAGGAACGAGAAATGAGGAACGAGGCCCTTTTTGCTCCACAAGGTGAACTCATGCGGTTCCAATCGAACTCGAGGACCACATCCCAGATATAATTTCGGGCGTCTGGAAAAAAATGCCGAAACGGCGCCGAAACAGTGTCGAGCGAGTGTCTCCCAGGGCCCGACACATGAAAACCCTCAAATGTCGGTGCCTTCCTGGTGCTCGAGAGTCTTTCTAGTGGTCAAGGCTAAAGTAGGTTGGAACATCATAAAGCTAAACTCTGATTCTCCATCGACGCCTGAGGGAAGCCTGAGGCACACTGCGAGGAGCACTAGCGGGACACAGGGCCCCAACCCGACGAGGAGGGTTCCTTCTTCAGCGCCCCGACCGTAGAGGGGTGGCCTGGCCAGCGGCCCAGGGATTCCCCCAGAAACACTGGTCCTGGCCAGCTCTTGGGGCCCGGGCCTGGCTGTGGCGACGAGGACCTCCGGAGACGCCCAGCTTGGCCCAACGACCTCCAACGAAACGACGACGGCGTGATCCTTAAACTTCATCATCGTCGTCGTCGTCGACGCCGCCGCCGCCGTCGTCGTCGTCGGCGGCGTCGTCAGGTCCCTGGCTCCGCAGACGCGGGGGCCGCAGCCGCCGCCGTTGTGGTCGTCGCCTGTCGCCGGCGTCGGCCGAGAATAGAAAGTAGAGATCGTGGATCGGGGTTCATAGCTATTCCTGGCCCTCTCTTGGGCCTGCGAGACCTTCCTCGTGGTCCCGGCTGATTTTGCCTCCAGATTCTGACCAGAGCGCGCACCAGGACAGCTCCCATGTCGACCAGGGTCGCCGTCGTCGCGGTCGTCTTCGCGGTCGTCGTCGTCGCGGCCGTCGTCGTCATTCTGGACAGGACTGGAAACTACCGCAGCACGCGCGAGGCGTGCAGGGTGCTGTCGTCATTCTCCCCACCCTCCCCCTCGTCCAACCCATCCCCTCTCGCTCTCTCTCCTTCCGCCCTCTCCCTCCTCTCCTCCCTCCTCTCCCATCCTCCCTGGGGAAGGGGCCAGGGAAGACGAAGGGCAAGAGAAGACATCTGCGAGGGTGGGCGGTGGGGAGGGGCACGCGCGCCCACTCCGCTTCCCTCGGGGATCTGCTGATCAGGGTCCATCCAAACCCGGGTCAGTCAGGCCCTGACGAATCCCTGCAAGATCCTGCACCCAAACCCGGGTCAGCGCATCCTGCAAGATCCTGCATGATCCTGCACCCAAGCCCGGGTCAGTGCGACCCTGGCCCTGCAGGATCCTGCAAGGTCCGGCGCCAACTGCACTTCCCGCTCTTCGGCGAACGCCGGCTCGACCCCCTCCTGCGCCCGTCCTCGCCGCAACACCATCAGAGCCGCAACACCATCCCCGCTTCGGCGGCGGCGCCCGGCGCTCGGTCCTCGCCGGCTCCTCCCCAGCAGACTCCCAGCACCCCTACGCTACGAGGCGGGGACGTACGACAGGTTCGTGTCGTGCCGACTCCGGCGCTGGTTCCTGACACCGCGGGAGTCGTTCCACCTCGGACGATCGGCAGTTTCCAAAACGTCTGATCGCTCAACATGTGCAGATTCTGGGTCGCCAGCGGCGTTCAACGTTGAACGCCAGCGGCGTGGTCGCCGCTGGTCGGCACGACGCGAACCTTCCTTACACAGGTCCACTTCCCGGGGACCAATGCCCTGGGAGCCCACCAGGCGGCGGACATGAACATCATTCGGGCCCTAAGGGGGACCGAATCTATACATCTGTCCACCGTCCCCCTGGGGCCCAGGACGGTCGGTTCCCCAGGCGGTGGGCATGGACAAATCCCAACCAGCCTCAGGCCGCACGTCCGCCGTCGTGCTGCAATTCGCCACGTGCATCGGTGCCTGCGACGGCATGATTATGCTGGCAATCTGGACCCCCAGAGGATCACACCAACTCTCCCAAGGACCTGCTCCTCGTCGCTGAGTCTTGAGCATGGACCGACCGTCCCGGCATTCCTATAGGCCCATTACGAGATGTTCTTGGAACCCAAAAATGTTCTAAGGACAAATTCAAGGGTCTTAGAACATAAGCCCGATGCGTTGAAACAGGACAACGCCAGCCAGAAATGCTCTAAAATTATCCCGGCAAAGCAACCTAACAGCGATGTGTAGAAGCATATCTGGAAGCATTCCCCTTAGGATTTAGGTGAGAATCCAGTTGTAGAATTCTGCTGTTCTCGCAGTCGCAGCCTCAGCCTGCCTCGGCTTGCCTCGGCCTCAGCCTCAGCCTGCCTCGGCCTCAGCCTCAGCCTCAGCCTGCCTCAGCCTGCCTCAGCCTCAGCCCCAGCCTTAGCCTGCCTCAGCCTCAGCCTGCATCAGCCTCAGCCTCAGCCTGCCTCAGCCGCAGCTTGCCTCAGCCTCAGCCACAGCCTCAGCCTCAGCCTCAGCCTGCCCCAGCTTCAGCCTCAGCCTCAGCCTGCCTGGGCTTGCCTCGGCCTCAGCCTCAGCCTGCCTCGGCCTCAGCCTCAGCCTCAGCCTGCCTCAGCCTCAGCCTCAGCCTCAGCCTGCCTCAGCCTCAGCCGACATCAGCCTCAGCCTCAGCCTGCCTCAGCCGCAGCTTGCCTCAGCCTCAGCCACAGCCTGAGCCTCAGCCTCAGCCTGCCTCAGTTTCAGCCTCAGCCTCAGCCTGCCTCGGCTTGCCTCAGCCTCAGTCTCAGCCTGCCTCGGCCTCAGCCCCAGCCTTAGCCTGCCTCAGCCTCAGCCTCAGCCTCTCAGCCTCAGCCTCAGCCTCAGCCTGCCTCAGCCTCAGCCTCAGCCTCAGCCGCAACTTGTCTCAGCCTCAGCCTCAGCCTCAGTCTCAGCCTCAACCTGCCTCAGCTTCAGCCTCAGCCTCAGCCTGCCTGGGCTTGCCTCGGCCTCAGCCTCAGCCTACCTCGGCCTCAGCCTCAGCCTCAGCCTGCCTCAGCCTCAGCCTCAGCCTCAGCCTCAGCCTGCCTCAGCCTCAGCCGACATCAGCCTCAGCCTCAGCCTGCTTCAGCCGCAGCTTGCCTCAGCCTCAGCCACAGCCTGAGCCTCAGCCTGCCTCAGCTTCAGCCTCAGCCTCAGCCTGCCCCGGCCTCAGCCTCAGCCTCAGCCTGCCTCAGCCTCAGGATCAGCCTCTCAGCCTCAGCCTGCATCAGCCTCAGCCTCAGCCTCAGCCTGCCTCAGCTCAGTCTCAGCCTGCCTCAGCCTCAGCCTGCCTCAACCTCAGCCTCACAGATGGCTCCGGGCAATCAAAATGTAGCCTCGGAATGGTGTTCTGGGAACACGAAGAACACGAAGTGGCCTACAGCTGGCTCCGGGCATTCAAAATGTGGCCCGGGAATGGAGTTCTGGGAACACGAAGAACACGAAGAAGCCTACAGTTGGCTCCGATCATTCAAAATGTGGCCCGGGAATGGAGTTCTGGGAAGTCGAAGAACACGAAGTGGCCTACAGTTGGCTCCGGGCATCCAAAATGTGGCCCGGGAATGGAGTTCTGGGAAGTCGAAGAGCACGAAGTGGCCTACAGTTGGCTCCGGGCATTCAAAGTGTGGCCCGGGAATGGAGTTCTAGGAGGTCGAAGAGCACGAAGTGTGTGACTGTTTGCGAAAAACGAGTTCGGACACGAGTTCGGACACAGCTCCCCGGATGCCGCCCCGACCCCCCTGTGGAGTCATCTGCTGCTCTCTTTTGACCCCACTAGAAACCTATCAGCAAAAGCTGTTAGGTAAAAACATTTCGTCGGAACCCCAAACAGGTGTTTTTGAATCTGCTCCGGAAATTCTTTGGTAGGCCTATGGGCGCGCCAGGACGCCTCGCCACTGCTTGACCAGAGGACCACACCAACCAAGGGGACGTAAGACCTGGGTACAGAGGACTCGAAAATGCCCGACGAGGTCGTCAAAAAAATGACGAGGCCGAGCCTGCATTTTGACGAGGCCTCCCGCCGCAGACATCCCACGAAACTCCTCCTCGTCAAAATCCGAGGCGTTGTCGTCAAAAAACGATGGCGAACCCGAGTCCTGGTAAACCCAGGTCTTACGCTCCCCCGAACCAACCATCCCAAGGACCGGCCCCTCTCCGCTGAGTCTTCTCCGGCTGCCCCCAGCGGCCAGCAGAGGCCGGCAGAGGCCGCAGATATCACCACGAGCCTCCCGCTGCCACGTCTCCCTGCGCGAGGCGGTCCGGGCGCCCCCCTTGCCTCACGTTGTTCCCATGTTACTTAAGGACCACATCCCAGAAATAATCCTGAGCACCCGCACAAGTGTCGAAAGAATGTCGAAACAGTGTCGGGCGAGTGTCTCCCAGGGCCCGGCACGTGAAAACCCTCGAGTTTGGGGATGAGTATCTGGTGCTCCAAATTCTTTCTGGTGATCCAGGCTAAAGTAGGTTGGAACATCATAACCCTCGCCCTTGGGGTGCCTTGCGGCAGCTCTTGGCGCAGTTGTCCCGCATGTACTCCAGGTTCGCCTCGCACTGGCCTGGCAGCGGCCAACAGAAGGCTGGTGGCCGGAGGATGCCGCCCATCCTCCTCATCGAGAATCTCCTTCCCCCTTCTGACATTCCTCATCCTCTCCCTCCGTTTTGCGTTGGATAAGCGTTGGCTTGCTAGAGCCGTCGCGTCTTGGTGGCAGCGATGCGAAAAATCGCCCCCGTGCTGACCCACCGTGCTGATCCGCAGACCCTGCCGGCGTGTGAGAGGCTTTTCCATGTTGAGTCTTCGTCGTCGTCGCTTCTCGACAACGTCGTCGTGTTCAACGTCGTCGTCGTCATCGCCATCGCTGTCGCCATCGTCACCGTCGTCGTCGTCGTCGTCGTCGTCGTCGTCGTCGTCGTTATCGCCGTCGTCGCCGCCATCGTGTCGTCGTCGTGGTCGTGGTTGTGGTCGTCGTCGTCCCCCTTCAAAATCGCGGGCACCAACTGTAAAGCCTTCGCAATGTTACTGTTCGTCCTCTGTGCCTCCTCCTCATCCTCCTCCCCACCCTCACCCTCACATCTGATTATCGACATTCTCATCCCCATGGTTTCTTCTTTTTCTCAACATCCTTCTCCCTACCTCCCTGCTACCTCCTCCCCACGCTTTCCCATCCGTGTCCGGTCCCCCATCCCCGCCTCGGACTAAACGGGACAATGTAGAAAGACAAAGGAGGAGGACGATGACTATAGTGATCATGTCGAGGGGGAAGGGGAGCGGATGGAAGGAGGAGCACGGCGAAAAGCAGAGGACGCGAAGACGGAGGAGGATGAGAAGGGGGAGGATGGAGAGAAACAAGATTGAAGAGAGGGAAGAAAAAAGACGAGGGTACAGACAGAGGCAGGAGGATGGCTGAGGACGATGATTGCGGGGATGATGGTACGGATAAGGCGGAGGAGAAGGACGACGACGCCGACAACGACATCGATGCCACCGACGGACCCGACGATGCGCGCCGGTGATGCCGACGCCGACGACGCCGTTAACGCCGCCGCCGACGGCACCGAAACTGCGGGCCGCGACGCCAACTGCAATCCCGCGCCGCCACCGCCGCCGAAACCGCCGTCACGCAACGACGGCGGCGTTCCCGCGGTTATTTCTGCAAGGGTAGGGCGAAAACAGCGGCGGCAAAGTAATGCAAAAATCGGAAATAAAGGAGCCTGAAAAAAAGGGTGGGGGTACTCGCGCTATTCGCGAGATCATCCAGACCACGGCGGATTCTGACATTTGGGACCTCCCAAACAGCAATCCGAAGCAGCCTCGAGCTGATCCGTCACCCTGAAGTTGGCAACCACGAGACGACGGCAATATTAGGGAGGCGCGCCGCTGGATAACCCCCCCGCCCCCTTTCCCCGATCCGTCGTCGGGGACACCCCCGCCCCCTTTCCCGGTCCGTCATCGGGTAGCCGCCCCCCCTCGTTCCCAGTCCGTCGTCGGGGCAACCCCCCCCCCCTTTTCAAAACGAGGGGGGGGGGGTCCGAACCACCCCACCCTAGTTTTGGGCTCGAAATTCGAGCCCCCCCCCTCCTCCCCCCGCCGCCCCCTGACACCAGAACCTGCCCCCCCCCCACTACCACCCCTAACCCTAATTCTCACCCTAAAGCCCGGGCCCTAAAACCAACCCGTAACCCGAGGCCCAAACAGTACTCACTACTCACTACTCACTACTCACTACTCGCTGCCTCCTAATCACTACTCCCTACTCACTACTCTAGAACCACTGCTCACTGCCACCCAATATTCACGACTTACGACTCACTACTCAGTAAACACTATCCACTACTCACTTCTCAGTACTCCCTACCTACAAATCACTACTCAGTACTCACTACCCATTGCCCTCTACTCTCTACTCGTTACTCCCTACACAGTACTCACTACTCACTACTCACAAACCTCTACTCGGTATTCGCTACCCAATACTTACTACTCACTACCCACTACCCACTACTCATTAGTCGAAGCTCAGTACTCCCTACTCGCTGCCCCCTCCTCGCTATGTAATACTCCCGACTCACAACCCACTAGTCGCTACTCACCACCCACACTACGCACAACTCAAAACTCCCCTCAGTACTCATTACTAACCACTCACGACCCACTACTCGCTACCCACTTCCAACATTCATTGCACAACACTCACTTCTCCCTACTCACTACTCACCACGAATTACTCACTACTCACTACTCGCTACTCTCTCCTCGCTACTCACTACTGCCTACACCTACTCACTGTTCACGAATTACGAGCAACCCGCTTCTCACAACTCTACACCCGCTAGCCCCGACTCGCTACTCACTGCCCACTACCCATTACTGAAGAAAAAAACGACTCACTACTCTATACTCACTGCTCACTACGACACACTGCTCACTACTCTGTAAAAACCGTATAATGACCACTACTCACTACCCCCTACTCACTACTCGTTACTCACTACTCACTACCCACTACTCTCTACTCTCCACTCGCTACTCCCTACAAAGTTCTCGCTGCTCACTACTCTCTACTCGGTATTCGCTACTCAATACTCACTAATCACTGCCCACTACTCACTACTCATTGGCCACTATGCACTACTCACTCAGTACTAGCTACCCCCATCCTCGCTGTTTTATTCTCCCTACTCACTAGTCGCTACTCACTACCTTCACGACTCACAACTCAAAGCTCCCCGCACTAATCAATACGCACTACTCACTACCCACTACTCGCTACCCACTTCCCACATCTCATTACACACCACTCACTACTCCCGACCCGCTATCAGCTACTCACTACTCACTACTCACTACTCGCTACTCCCTCCTCGCTACTCGCTACTGCCTACACCCTACTCACTGTTCACGAATTACCCACTACTCGCTTCTCACTACTCTATACTCGCTTGCTCCGGCTCGCTACTCACTTCACACTACCCACTACCCACTACTCAATACTCAGTACTCACTACTGACTCCTCACCACTCACTACCCTGTACTCACAGTTCACTTTTCAGTACTCCCTACTCACTACTCGCCACTCTCTACACACTACTCTCTACTCACTACTCTCTACTCACTACTCACTACGCACTGCCTACTACCCACTACCCACTACTCGCTACTCACTACTCGCCACCGTCTACTCACTACTCACTACTCCCTACTCCTACTCCCTACTCCGTACTCAATACTCTCTACTCATTTCTCAGTGCTCACGAGTCATTGTCCACTACTCGCCAATCACTACTCACTACTCACTACTCACTACTATCCACTACTCGCTCCTACTCACTTCTCAACACTACTCACTACTCACTGTTCTACTCACTACTCACCAATCACGTTTCACCAATAACTACTCGCTACCCTCTGCTCACTGCGCACTACTCACTATTCCCTACTCCATACTCCCTACCCACCTTCTCCGGCGCAGAAAAGAGCAGCGGGAGAGGCCCCGACCCAAGCTCTGTCCGGCGCCAAGGAGGGAAAGGGGGGGCTCGAACCCCGCCCCCAACCCCCTTTCCAGCGCCAGGGGGGGGGGGGGGATAGGGGCTCGGACCCCCCCCCCTTCCTTATCAAGAGAGGGGAAGGGGTCGGACCCGCCCCGCCTTTGAAGGGGAAGGGGCGGGGGGGCCCGACCCCCCCTTTTCAATTGCAGGGTGATCCAACGAAACCCTGTTCAATATTAAGAGTGAGCCCTCAGAAACTGAGAGACCCCTTAAGCGCGAGATGGTGCGATGCCGATCGCGGAGGTGGAGATGCGAGTCTGACTGGCAGACGACAAAGTCATGCGATAGGAGATGTTGCTAACGTGCTAACGACAGCGACGCTGCAATACGTGCTGGGACACATTGCTCGCCTGTCTTCGGGCGTCCCACTGCGCCCCAGATGTTCGGCAGGTCCCGGCGCCATCGGGACATGCAAATTTCCGGGGGCCTCAATCTGGCAACGCAACTTTTCACTTGATGCGCCTACGTCGCTTCTCCATGCGCCTTGCCCCCCCTAGCGTCGCCCGCGACAAGGACGGCCTATTCCCCGGAGCTCCAGAAACAACGACGCCGACAACGCAATGTTGTATTCGCTATGTTCCGCTTGTGTTCATGCCCGCGCGCCGCCTGGTGCAATGCGCCTTCAAAAGCCATTATTTGGTTTTTGTGTCATACTGGACTAACCGCCAAAAGGCCTCCGAACGGGCCCCGCGACAGCCCGGGAACGCCCCAGGACGGCGAGGCCCCAGGGGCCCCGAGACGGCCCCGAAAGGGGCCCGAAAGAAGGGGCGCGAACCGAAAATCCGAACCTTCCGCCCCGAAAGGCCACCAGGACGCCCCAAGAGGCGTCCGCGAGGCTCCGAGGAGCCCCGGAGAGGCCCCCGGGAGGCCCCTAGGGGCGCCTGAAAGGCCCAACGGGAAAGGCAAAAAGCCTTCAAACGGTCCACAAGAGGCCTCAGAACTGCCACTGCCCCCGAGAGACCCCAGACTAAATCCCAACGAGTGCCCCAAAAGGTTCCACGCCCGCAGCCCAGGTGCGGTGGCGGGATGGGCCGAAGCCGCCCACTATTAGCAACAAGAGCCCAAAACGCGTGACCAAATCGCAATTCATGTCTGGGCGGCCCAGGGTCGCCGAAAGTCTCCAATTTTCGAAGATACTAGACAGGCAGCGGAAAAGGCGTTGGGCGACTGGGCGGGCGACGGGCGGCGACTGGGGCGCCGGCGCCAAGTTCGGCGCCGGCGCCAAGTTCGGCGCGCCTTGGGCGAACCGCCCTCCTCGCCTCCCCGCGCGACGCCGAACCGCGGGATGACGACGGCCCCGTCTGGCGGGGGCTCGGCCGCCGCGTCGCCCGGCACTGTCAGTCGCCCCAGCGCAGCGCCCGACCGCGCGGTCGCGAGAGGCGCGTCGGCACGCTGATCATGGAGCGCACATGGACATACTAATACTATACGTCCTCCTTGGAGGCGCGCGTCCGACCCGAACATATAGTATACCCATCTTGTAGTATATCGTTTCCCGAGCGGTGTGGCTTGGAAGCGCCCGCCACGACGCATATACTATAAGATTTCTCGGTGCGCGCGTCGCCCCTGGGGGGGCGACGCACATGTAGTATAAGTACGTTTGGGTGTTGCCGAGATCAAGTCTCGCGCTTGAGAACTCTGTCGGCTGATGCTGAGGCGGGTCAGCCCCGCGCGGCGCGCTGCGGGGGCCTGCCCTGAGCTCGTCTGCCGACGCGCAGCGATGCTAGCCGCGCGGCTCGCCACTGCCCGAGCGAGGGAGAAGCCCGATCAGGTGGGCGCCCTGCCGCGGCAGCTCTGTTTGCGCAAGCGGGCCAGACGCGCGCTCGCCATCGGAAGAATTCCACCACCTCGGAATCTGGATGATCGAATCCGCACGCTTACATGCGCAACCACGGGCCGTCGACGGACTCGGACGCCCGCGCGACTGCGGGGTCGCCGCAATTGAACCACAGCGCACACTCGCCAGAAGCCCACAGCTGAGCGCCTATCGTCTGAATGCGACTCACGGCCGCGCGACGATGAGCGATGACCTGTCCGACGCGGAGCGCGCGTGAGCGCCTGCCGGGCGCGAAAGGGGGGAGGCTGCGCCTCCTCGGCAGTCGCAAGCGCGGCCCATTCGGCGGCAGCGCGCACGTCGCCCATCACCGACGACTCGCGCGCGAAGCCCTCGCGATCCAAATCTATAGCGAGAGGCAAGGAAGGCACCTTGGCCTCAGCGCCAGCGCTGGCACGGGCCCGCTTGGCCCAGCCGCGGGCATCGCCCCCGCCGGCGCGGGGGCGTCTAGAGAAACTCGTTATCACAGAACTCCGCGCTGCGTGCCGAGGCAGCGAGGCGTCGCGTCGGCCTGGCGGCGCGCGTCGCACGCAGACGCCGCAGCCGCAGCCGCCGCAAAGGCCGGCGCAGAAGCCGCAGCCGCTGGGCCGGCGGCCGCTGCCAGCTGGCAGGGCGTCGCCCAGCGGCGTGGCGGCCGGCTGCGGCGCGACCCAAGCCAAGCGCACGCAGGGCGTGGAGGAGAGCACGGCGGAGAGGGCGCCGGCTTGGGGTCCCGAAGCCGAGGGGGGGCAAGAGCGGTGAACCTCTCGCTGCTGTTGGCGGTGTCCCCCCAGCTCTCTGCGAGTGGGCCTGGGGGGGCGTGTCGTCTCCTTCTCCCTCGCGCGCTCTGGGGCTGACACCACGGCTGGTCACCGCCCATGTAACACTAGGTGGTGGGGGGGGGGGGCCCACCCTCCTGAGAGAGAACGGGATGGGGCGGGGGCGCACTGCCCCGTGTCAACGAAAACCCGGGTCAATCACGTTTTTTGCAGAGCCCTGCAAGCTCCTGCGGGATCCTGACTGGGGTCAGTGCAACCCTGGTCTTGCATGATCCTGCAAAATCCAGCGCTCCGACCGACCCCCGTTCCCTCCCGTATCCAGGTCCCCGAGGGGTCCGTCCCCTCATAATTCCAGGGCCAGGGTCAGGCCTGGGATAGAAGAACATCCCTCAAGAACATGAGACGCTCCGCCAGCCAAAACACACAGAACATCCAAGGCCCCCCCCAGGATCCACAGGAACATCCAACCAACACGACAAAGAACATCAGGGCACCCTCCCCGAACCGACCTCCATCTCATACCTCGGCCCGACTTAGGAGGCGAACAGCTGCATTAACATTAACTAACTTTTGGCGCTCCGCGCTGGACCCCCCTCCCTGGCGCGCGAAGCGCGCCAGAGGCGGCGCTGGAGGCGCCGCCGAGGGGAGGGCCCAGCGCGGATCCAAGAAATCCGCGCGGAGCGCCAAACAATTACGTTGATGGCGTTTTTCTTCAAACCTCACCCCACAGAAACTGCATCCCAGAATCCAGCATCGACGAGGGGAAGAAAAAACACGCCACCCATGGCCAGTGGAGGAGCCGCTGTGCTTGTTTCATCATTTTTTTTTTTTTTCTTTTTCAGCCTCCCCTCCCCTTGCGTCTGGGGGTTCTGGCCTCAGAAATGAGATACAGTATCGGGTGTGCCCTGTGGGATCTCAGGCCAAACCCTTGAATCCTCCGTCTCCTCCTCCCTCTCCTCCTCCTCCTCCTCCTCCTCCTCCTCCTCCTCCTCCTCCTCCTCCTGCTCCTCCTCCTCCTCCTCCTCGTTCTACTCATGCTCGTTCTCCTCCTGCTCGGTCTCCTCCTCCTCGGTCTCCTCCTTTCTCGTTCTCCTCCTGCTCGTTCTCCTCCATCTACTCCTCCTGCTCGTCGTCGTGCTTGACCCGCCCTCGCTCTCCGGGCTCGACGCTGCTCCGCGGTGGCCTTCCGCAGCCCAAGACACGCAGAACTCGTTCCCGTCCTCAGGCGGCGGGCCCGCCGCGCACGGCGCGGAGGCGCCGGCGTCCTCGGCGGGGGCGCCCAAAGCTCTCGGCGGGGGCAGCGCAAGGCGCCCTCGCCGCGCGGCTCGGGCTCCGAGCGGGTGCGGGTCGCACGGGGAGCGGGGTCCTCCTCCTCCTTCTCCTCCCCCTCCTCCTCCTCCTCCTCCTCCTCCTCCTCCTCCTCCTTTTCTTACACCTCCTTCTCCCCCTCCTGCTCCTCCTCCTGCTCCTCCTCCTGCTCCTCCTCCCCTCCTCCTCCCCTCCCCCCCTCCCCCACCCCCTTCTCTTCCAGCTACTCCTCCTCCTCCCTCCTCCTCCTCCGCCTCCGCCTCCTCCTTCTCCTCCTCCTCCATTTTCCTCCTCCTCCTCCTCCTCCAACCCTCATCCTCCTCCTCCTGCTCCTCCTCCCATCCTCCTCGTCCTCCTCCTCCTCCTCCCCGTCTCCTCCTCCTCCTCCTCCCTCCTCCTCCTCCTCCTCCTCCTCCTCCTCCACCACCTCCTCCCCTCCTCCTCCTCCTCCTCCTCCTCCTCCTCCTCCTCCTCCTCCTCCTCCTCCTCCCCCCCTCCTCCACCTCCTCCTCCTCCTCCTCCTCTCTCCTCCTCCTCCTGCACATCCCCGTCATCCTCCTCATCCTTCTCCTCCTCCACCTTCTCTTCCTCCTCCCCTCCTCCTCCTCCTCTCCTCCTCCTCCTCTCCTCCTCCTCCTGCTCCTGCTCCTGCTCCTGTTCCTGCTCCTGCTCCTGCTCCTGCTCCTGCTCCTGCTCCTGCTGCTGCTGCTGCTGCTCCTGCTCCTGTTCCTGCTGCTGCTGCTCCTACTACTGTTCCTGCTCCTGCTCCTGCTCCTGCTCCTGTTCCTGCTCGTCCTCCTCCTCCTCCTCCTCCTCATCCTCCTCCTGCTCCTCCTCCTCCTCCTCCTACTCCTCCTCCTCCTCCTCCTCCTCCTCCTCCTCCTCCTCCTCCTCCTCCTCCTCCTCCTCCCCTCGCCCGCAACGGCAGCCTCCCGCCTCCGCTTCGCTTCTCGGCGGCGCGCGCAGAGGAGGGGGAGGAGGGCTGGGGGGGGGGCGAAGGGAAAAACCAAGGTGAGCGGGTGCTCGTCGCACGGAGAATAGGGGCGCCTCGCCCGCAACGGCAGCCTCTGGCCTCCGCCTGGGGCGGCGGGGGGGGGGGGCGAAGGCGGAGCACAGACGGGAAGGAGGCAGGCACCCTGCGAAAGGGGGCACGGAATGAGGGGAAGTGTGAGGCGAGGAGGACGAGGGGGAGAGGGGCGAGGAAGCCTGGCGGGGCACGTGAGGGGGCAATCAAGGGGAGGAGTGAAGGCTTCTTAGAAACACCCCTGCTTCTTAGAGGGCGCGGGCCTTGCTTGTAGACGTGGGGCCGGCGCCCTCTAAGAAGCAGCCTCCTTCCAAGAACCCCCCCCCCATTCCCATCGCGCGCGCCGCCAAGCTTCCTCTCCCGTGTCCTCTCCCCTCCTCTGGCTCCCCTGCTTCCCTCTTCCTCCTGGCCTCAGTCTTCCCTTCCGTTCTTGCCCCCTTCCGCAATGCCTGCCTCATTCAAGTCTGTGCTCCACCTTCGCCTCTCCACCGCCCCCCCGTCCTCCTCTTCCCCTCCCGTGCGACGACGAGGGCGACGACGAGGACGACGAAGAAGATTACGATGACGACCGCGGCCCTAAGGGTCCCGACCTTCTCCCTGAGGCCTTCTTTGTTGCCGCCGCCGCTGAGCCGAGCATCCGGAAGGACGCGTTGGCTGAAGGGCGATCGATTGGCAACCCGTCGTGAAGATGCAAAGAAACACCCTGCAGAGTGACTGTGCACACGCAGGGACCTGACTGTGAAGCAAAGGGCACAACACAACTGTGTGAGGCAGAACGCACTAGGAAGCGGAGCGGAGCGGAAGGCGGGAGGAAGAAGCAGAGGACTAAGAAGACCGGACCCACTCTTGCTCCCCGGGGCCCAGTGGCCGGCTCCTAGTGCCAAAGTGTAGGAGGCCCGAGGACTGGAAAATCTCCTCCTCCCCCTCAGTCTCCTCCTCCTCCTCAGTCTCCTCCTCCTCCTCCTCAGTCTCCTCCTCCTCCTCCTCCTCCTCCTCCTCCTCCTCCTCCCCCTCCTCCTCCTCCTCCTCCTCCTCCTCCTCCTCCTCCTCCTCCAGTGGCCGTCCGGAACGTTCTTGGCGCCCCCTCGGGGCAGCCTCGGCGGGGCGCTGCTGCTGCCGGGGCGCCCTCCCGGAGCGACACAACCTGATGGAACCAACGAAGCACCTCCTCCTCCTCCTCCTCCTCCTCCTCCTCCTCCTCCTCCTCCTCCTCCTCCTCCTCCTCCTCCTCCTCCTCCTCCTCCTCCTCCCCCTCGGAGGGTGCCACGTGCGCCACGCGCGGCCGCCACAAGCGACGAAACTGGGAAGAAGACAGAGATCGACAGAAGCCAGATCGTCGGGAATCTGGGGGCGACGGCGCCGACGCCGACGCCGACGGCCGAATCCGACGCCCACGTTGACGACGCCGACGCCGACGCCGACGCCGACGATGACGACGACGCCGCCGCCGCCGACGACCAGCGGCGATGACGGCGGCGGCGGCGGCGGCGCACCGCGGGCGCTCCTCTGGCGTGCGCGGCCGCGCGCTCGCGTTGGCAGGGGTGCGGGCGCCGAGGCAGTCGGCTACCTCCGGGAGCGGTGCGGGGACTGCTGGAGGGACAGGTTTTCGGATCGCCCCGAGCGGCAGCGGGAGATCCCAGTTGTGGCCCGGAGGCCACCGGGATCGGCGCCGGCGGTGCTAAGGGGGGCACGGGGGTTAGTGGTATGGGCTGTGTCTGGCCTAACCTAGCTTGTAAGCGGACTGAAATTGCCCAAAGCGGCTGCGGGAGGTTCGTAACTACGGGAGCGGCGGCGCTGGGGCTGCTGAGAGGATGAGGAACCGGCAGCGAGAGTGAAGAGGCCGAACGTTCTTCCACCATCCCTGGGTGCGTGGGTGAACCGGAACTCCGTGGCCAGGGATATTGTTGTTGTGTGTTGCTGTTGTTGTTGCTGCAGTTGTTGTTGTTGTCGTCGTCGTGGTGCTGGTTGTAGTCGTCGTCGTCGTCGTCGTCGTCGTCGTCGTCGTCGTCGTCGTCGTCGTCGTCGTCGTCGGAGTTGTCGTCGTCGTCCTCGTCGTGGTCGTCGTCGTCGTCGTCGTTGTGGATATCGTCGTCAACGTCGTCGCCGTCGACGTCGTCCCACCCCCGCGAACCGCACACGACCCACCCCGTGACCCACCCGCGACCCACCCATGACCCACCCACCCACCCTCGCCCGCCCCCTCATTCTTATCCGCAATTACGGTGTGCTCCATATCTGGCTTGACGGAACGCGATAACTCCGCCAAGTGGGCGGAGCCCACTTCGCCCAGATCGTGAACTCCCTATAAGCCACTTGGGGCACTTGCTGTCGAGCTGTGAGCTGGACTCGGCCGAACATAACCCAGCCTGTCATCCACGGATAACCCCCAAATCCCCTCAACTACCTCCGTGCCGCTCCCAGCTTCGGGCCGCGGCTGTCGTCGTCGTCGTCGTCGTCGGCGGCAGCACCCTCCCGAAATCTCAGACGCTGACTTTTCTCAGCCCGGGCGTTGCCCAGGAGCCCGGCCTCGGGGGCCCGGCTTCGGGCCCCGAGGCTGCAAGCACGTGCCATATGTCCGGTGGCAACGAGCACCGGCCTGGGGTCGCACGGGCAGAGAAAAACAGCCAGCGGATGTCTGGGCTCCCTGGCGCCGACGCCGGAGGGGGGGGAGGACGGCAACGACAGGGGATGGGGAGAGCCGGACGACGTGATAGGGGGAGCGGGGGAGGAGGGCAGGGGGGGGGTGAGGGAGAAAGAAGGGAAGAGGTGAGCGGAGGGTAGAGGAGCTTCAGATGGATGAGGTGGAAGAGGTGCAAGTGGGAGAGAGACGAAGGAAGAGGGGTCGGTGGGCGAAGGATACATGAGACAGACGAAAAAGCACAGCTGCCAGAACGGCTAGTCTTGGTGCACGCGCTGCTTGCAAAGAGTCACAGAGATTCAGACAGGAGGGAGAAAGAGGAGGAGTGCGGAAAAATGTGTTTTGGTCCGGAAACGCTCGGCTCGAAACAGCCGACCTGACTGAACGGGTTCATGGGCCATGGGGCCTTCGCGGGGCAGAATGCCCCTGTGAATTCTCCTCCTCCGCCTCCTCCGCCTCCTCCGCCTCCTCCGCCTCCTCCTCCTCCTCCTCCTCCTCCTCCTCCTCCTGTAAGAAGTCCTTCGCCGCCTCCTCCTCCTCCTCCTCCTCCTCCTCCTCCTCCTCCTCCTCCTCCGCCTCCTCCCCTCTGCTCCTCCTCCTCCTCATCATCTAAGAGAAAAACAAAAAACATCAACACATACGCCCTCGGATGTCCGCAGGGTCTCGCGGGTCGTCGGCGCAGGGCCCCAGGGCCCTGCGTCGCCGTCGCTGGCGGCATCTCCAAGCGCGCACGCAAAGAGCGTCTGGGGCCCAGCGCCGAACCACAGAGATCTGAGCGGGACTTGGATCGGGGGCGCGAGAAATGGAGTAGCGATCCATGGATTTGGCGCGCTGTCGAGCCTCCTTGAGGGGGAGGCCGCGGTGTCGCCGCCGGGGAGGAGGGGAAGGGCCAGCTCGGGGGGGAAGGGAAGCATCCGCCGATGATCGAGGATACACGCCCATAAAAATGTCCGTGCGCTCAAGGGCGCGGCGGGCTATCGGGCTATCATCGGGGGCGCGCGAACATGGAGTAGCGATCCATGGATTTGGCGCGCTGTCGAGCCTCCTTGAGGGGGAGGCCGCGGTGTCGCCGCCGGGGAGGAGGGGAAGGGCCAGCTCGGGGGGGAAGGGAAGCATCCGCCGATGATCGAGGATACATGCCGATAGCAAATCCGCACACTCTTGGGCGGGGCGGGCTATCGCCAAGTCCATGGATCGGGGGAGGTGCCCTCCCCACAAATGCGGCCGGGGCCGCCCCGTTCGGAAGCGGCACTCCGCGATTCCCCGTGGAAACGGGGCCCGTCGCAAATCCACGCCCCCTTGATCCACGTCTGCGATCGCCTGGTTCTACTTCTTCTCACCTCACCATTCCCTCCTTCTCCTCCTCCAGCCCTCCTCCCGCCCCTCTCGTCCCCCTCGCCCTCCCTGTCCTCCAACTCCAGCTCTCCGCCTCATCCAGACCCTCCTCCTCGTCCTTTCCTGCCCCCCACTTCCCTCTTTCCCCACACGACGGGTCGCCGAGCTCACAGGGGAACAGCGTGTCCTCGTGAGTCCTCAGCCTGTACTTCTCCTCCTTCTCCCCCTCCCCCTTGAATTTGCACATGTGCCTGGGCCCCAACACCTCTCGACCCCGTTCCCCAGGGCCAGCACTTCATCCCGAGTCGACGTCCTGACGATCGCCCTTCAGAGGCCAGGCCAAGGCGGCAAAATCGCCCGCCCCCGAATCCTTCGAGGTGCTGGATGTGTGCGTCCTCCTCCTCCACCTCCTCCTCCTTCTCGCCCCTCCTCCTTCTCCTCCTCCTCCTCCTCCTCCTCCTCCTCCGTCTCCTTCTCCTTCTCCCCTCGCCGCCCGAGCTACACGCAAGAACGGCCCCATAGTCAACAGTGACATTCGTTGCGGGGCCTTCGGGGGGGGGGGCTTTCGGGGGGGGGGGGGGGGGGGGGGGGGCAAACCCTGGCGCCCGAGCTGCTGGATCATCCCATCGCGCTTCAGCGAGCGGGGGGCCCAAGTGGGCCCGCACAAAAGCAGCGGAAGAAACATATGCATAAGCACAAACCTTCTGAGCTCAGCGTGGGTGTCTTAGGTTGGCGATGGCCCCCGGGGGGCGCGCGGAGCGCGGGCGCTGCCAGGGGGCCCAGCGCCGATCCAAGACATCGGCGCGGAGCTCAGAGAGTTTGTGTTTATGCCGTGCTTGATGTCCTTGTTTGGCAAGTGCCGCTCTGGCGAAGGGCTACTCTGACGCGTTAAAGAGGCAATTGACCAAGGCTCACGAATCAGGTGCTAGGTTTACAAGCACCTATGCAACACCAGATGTAGTGCACCCTGGCCAATTGAGCGACGAAACGAACCAGATCCCACGCGAGATGACACAACGATCTTACGCGGGCAACTTGCACGGGAACGTCCGCGCAATCGAGCCCGTTGTGTTCGGCGTGCTCCTCAATTGCTGCTGCATGTGCAACCCGCTAACCACGCGGCAGGGGGCGGTGCCGCGCGACGTGGCCTCCGCGCTGCCGAGTCTCCTTGAGGGGGATGCCGCGGTGTCGCCGCCGGGGAGGAGGGGAAGGGCCAGCTCGGGGGGGAAGGGAAGCATCCGCCGATGATCGAGGATACACGCCCATAAAAATGTCCGTGCGCTCAAGGGCGCGGCGGGCTATCGGGCTATCATCGGGGGCGCGCGAACATGGAGTAGCGATCCATGGATTTGGCGCGCGGTCCCCGAATCCATGGATCGGGGGAGGTGCCCTCCCCAAAATGCGGCCGGGGCCGCCTCGCTCGGCGACGAAAATCCGCGATTCCCTATGGAAACGGAACGCATCTTCTCGGACCAGTAACTTCGAGCAGCTGCTGCATAGACCCAAGGGATCGTGGGGCGGGGGGGGCAAAAACGACATCCGCCGCTGTGCCTCTGGGCACGGAGTGGGCGTGCCCTCAGGTCCTTTGCCCAATCCCCTGAACCTCAGTCCTGAGTCATGAGGAGTTCTTTAGGACAACGGACCCCACGCTCTCTAATCTACCTGGCCTTCCCGCGTGCCCTCCAGGGGTTCCCTGCGTCTTGTCGCATGTATTTATCGGGCCCTAAACGGCCCCAAGACGGGCCAAGCGGGCCTCAAGAGGCTTCCGAGACCGTCCGAGGAGGCCCCGAGCTGGCGAACGACCGCTCCAAGACGCTCAAGCTGGCCCCCGGACGGCCCAAGAGGCCTCCAAGACACCCAAAAAGGCCTCGAAGAGGCAAGAGGGCTCCAAGAGACCCAAATCATTAATCCCCCTAAGATTTCTGAAGGATATGTTGCGTTCTCGCCTTTCCGGCTGCCCGACGCTCCCAGACTGCCCCTGAGGCCCCCAGACCGCCCCAAGACGGCCCAAGAGGCTTCTATGAGGGCCCCAAAACGGCCCAAGAGGGCCCAAAGACAGCCCAGGAGGCGCCCAAAACGGTTCAAGAGGGCTCCAAAACGGGTCACAAGGGGCCCAAAAGAGGGAACACGAACCGAACATCCAAGCCTTCCGCCCTAAGAGGCCCCCAGCAGGCCCCAGTAGGCGCCCACGAGGCCTCAAGAGGCCCCCAAGAGGCCCCCAAGGCCCCAAGAAGCCCCCAATGGGCGTCCAAACTGCCTCCAAGAGGCCCCCGAAAAGCACCCCATGAGATTCCAACGAACACCCTATAGGCTTCATACCCACAACCCAGGCACAGTGGCGGGATGGGCGAGGCCATACGATTGAGCATCCGAGACCCCTTTCTTCCGAAGACTCACGAAGCCTACTTGCATCTTCGGGCAACCAGCGAATCAGAGGTGTTTGATGTCCTCACCGATCTGGAATCACCACAACGTCGTAACAAACAAAAACGCCGATTGTGCCCCCGCGGCGATTCCAACCCAGACCGACGGACCGACCGAGCCAAGCGGGCGGACAGCGTGGCGGACCGACAGCACTTCACTATGCTCGTGCCGTTCTCTTCCTCGAAGGCCCCATCCTCCGCGGCGAGCCGCGAGTCGTCCCCAACCGCACGACACGACTCGGCCGAAGGGGGGGATGCCGATCCAGAGCCTCCGCGGACTTCTGAAAATTTGACCACATTCATATTGGCGCCGTTGCCTCCCATTCGAAGGACACCAGTGCGATCATCGTTGCGATCGAGCACTCGTGATCGCTGCGGAGGCGGGCCAGGCAGGGAAGGAGTGACGGATGGTAGCTCGGAGCAGGGCGACTTGAGACGTCGGCATTTCAGAATCGGTCCCTGACCCCCCTCGGGGATCTGCTGACCCGGGTCAATCCAGACCCGGGATAATCGGGCCTTGCAGGATCCGGCAAGACCCTGCAAAATGCTGCACCCAGACCTGGGTCAATGCGAAGGATTCTGCTCACCAGCCTCGAACGTATCCCTATCCCTAAGATTGACACGCCAAACGGTGATGACAATCTTATGGATTCGCCCTCAAAAAATAAGGGAATCCCTAAGATTGGCATCGTGATGAGGAGGTGCCCAGCATAGGGATAGGGATATGCTCCAGGCTGGTAATCTGCAGGATCCTGCACCCAAACCCGGGTCAATGCAACCCTGGCCCTGCAGAATCCTGGAAGCTCGGGCGCTCTGGCTGACCCCCGTTTGCATTAAGACCCCGTCTCGAGGCTCCCGACCACCCCGTGACCCAAACGCGCCGGTGTTCCTAGCTGTGTCCAGCCGTGGCGACGAAGGCCTCCCCAATGGCCAGCGACCGTTATCTCAGCCCGCAGTCCTCCGAGTACCGGACGCCACCGCTTCTGGGAATGACAACACTGTAGGCCGACAGTGATGTCACGACACGACCCGCTCAAAGTAAGCACCAGGAATTCCGGAGCATCCAGCGGCCCGCGTCTCTGCAGGCCGGGTGGAACACAAGGACAGGCTGAAAATCCGGGAAATCTTGGAACCTATCATTACCCTGACTTCTTGCTCCTCCGAATCGGGAGCGGCCAAGAGGGGGGCGGCCAAGGAAGGGGGGGGGGGGGGGGGGCAAATCGTGGCTGCTCGCACGTGTGCGGCCCGGGGGGGGGGGAGCAAGGAGCAGGGACGCATTGAAATAAGACGAGGCGCCATGAGATCTGGGGAAACATCATGGCCCACTGCCATGAGATCCCCCCCCCAATCATCGTCCCCCCCCCTGGCCGCCACCGACCGGCACAAGCTCGCCTGCTCGTGCCACGTTTTCTCTCTCTCTCTCTCTCTCTCTCTCTCTCTCTCTCTCCGACAATTTTTGATAAGGACCCCCTCCCCGCTGCGTCACAGCGGGCTCGTGGCCCCAGAGAGGCCTCGACCCCTTTCCAGAAGCCGCTATCTTCGCCACGGCTCGCCTCGTCCTGCCCCCTCGTCCTTCTCCTCCACCGCCTCCTCCTCCGCCTCCTCCTCCTCCTCGTTCTCCTCCTCCTCCTCCTCCTTCTCCGACTCCTCCGCCTCCTCCTCCTCCTCCTCTTCCTCCTCCCCCTCCTCCTCCTCCTCCTGATCCTCCTCCTCCTCCTCCTCCTCCTTCACTCATTTTCCTTATACAGAAGACTTCTTCCTGTCGCACCCCGAGGCCAGTTTTTAGGGCGGGCTGGGCGTTTCGCCCGAGACGTCCTCACCACTAATGACTCCGAAGCTGAAAAAATGGCAGCAGCTTCACAGATGGATGGCGGGTCGTTAGCAAAATGTGGCTCTCGCCGAAACGCGGCGCACATTCGCTTTCAACAGGTGCAACAGTTTCACGGATTGGGGACGGGTCAATTGCAAAATATGGCTTTCGCTGTAGCGTGGCGCACATTCGTTTTAAACCTTTGCAAGGGCTTCACGGATTGAGGGCGAGGGGGTTTCAAAATGTGGATCTCGCCGTAGCGCGGCGCACATCCGTTTTAAGCAATTGCAAGGAGTTTCACGGGTGGACGGCGGTTAGAGTTTCACAGATTGAGGGCGGTTCATGTGGCTCTCGCCTCAGTGCCGCGCGCATTCGTTTACACAATATTCAAAAGTTTCACGGAATCCGATCATCAACGTACCAGAAATCGTGTTTAGGGAAGATTCAAGATTATGCGGGCGCAGCAGTTACGTCGATTCTCTGTGCTGAAGTCAACATGATTGCGTTCTGGCGCGATTCAGGATCGTCAAGACGCAACAGTCAGGTTGACCCGTGGCGTTGGAATCCCGAGAACAATGTTTGGGCATGCTTCAGGGTCTTCAAACGGATGCCTTCCAACAAGGAAGTTCCCTCAATGGACATGAACCCTTGCAGGGGTCTATGAATAGGGAGCTTGGAGGGAGGGTTTACTCCAGCATCGTTGATGACTCTTGGGTTTACACTGGTCCTCTTTCTCCTCCTCCTGCTCCTCCTCCCCCTCCTCCTCCTGCTCCTCCTCCCCCTCCTCCTCCTGCTCCTCCTCCCCCTCCTCCTCCTCCTCCTCCTCCTCCTCCTCCTCTTCCTCCCCGAGGCCATTCTTTTCGCCACGGCTCCACTCTCTGATGGCCCCAGGGGTCGAAGACGACGACTACGACGACCCCAGACACCGCACGACGTCGCTGTTCCAATGCCTGGCCCCAGAGCTCCCGACACCCTCCCAAGGGCAGACGTCTCGCCCCAGACCCGTTCTCGATGGCCCCGGGCGGATCGATGGCGGGCCCGGGGCCCTCGGCGGATCAGACACGTCCCTTGGGCGCCTAGGGGGCCACATGCGAACCCTACCCCTACCCCCCACGATTTCTGAGGGGGAGGGTGGGGTGCATTTCGTGCAGGAGTTCCCGAGCGAAGTGAACCCCACCCTCCCCCTCAGAAATCGTGGGAGGGGTAGGGGTAGGGTTCGCATGTGGCCCCCTGATCGCCCCAGCCTGCAGGGGCGCCAACAGGACCGCGGGCCTCGCGCGCCTCCGCCCGGGGCCGAAAAGGCTAGGCCAGATGTACCACCCACCCCCCAATTGGCATCCACTGCTGGCCCCCCCATCCCCTCAGAAATCCCCGCGCCGATCCCTGCTGGTCGTCGTCGTCGTCGTCGTCGTCGTCGTCGTCGTCCTCGTCGTCAGCGTCGGCGTCGGCGTCGGCGTCGGCGTCGGCGACTTCGTCGTCGTCGTCGTCGCCGGCGATTTCGTCGACGTCGTCGTCGTCGTCCTCGCCCCCTTGTCACCTTAGCAGCTCGAGTGCCCATCCCAGGAGGGCGTCTGCGCATGCCGACGCCAGCGTACCCTCGGTGAAGACCCCGCTGCCCTCCCGGGCTGCCCAAGACGACCCCGGGACGGCTCCGAGGCGGCCCTGGCAGCCCTCCGGGCCCCCCCCAAAAGCCCCACAGGGGCTCCGAGGCGGCCCAAGGCGGTTTTTGAAGGCCAGGCTTTCGGCGCCAGGCTTTGGGGTCCTGAAACGGTGCGATGACGGACCGTGCGGTGACCTCGAAATCCCCCAAGACCTCACCGCACGGTCCGTCACCGCACGGTCCGTCACCGCACGGTCTTGGGACCCTGGAGGCCCCTGTCGCCCGATACATCCTCGGAGAACGATTCGAGTCCCAAAACCGTGCGGTGACCCCGAATCCCCACCGACTCACCGCACGGCGTGGTCACCACACCGTTTGGGGGCCCCCGACAGGCTTTCGGCGCCGGGCCGCCCCGCGCGGTTCCTCCGGAGCGCGCCCGCGACCAGGGAGGCGTTGGCCGCGACCTGCCCGGGGCGCGGGGCACGCGCTGCAGCCATCGGGCTCCTCCTCCTCCTCCTCCTCCTCCTCCTCCTCCTCCTCCTCCACCTCTGCTTCTTCTTATTATTATTCTTATTCTTTTTTTATGTTTATTATCATCCTTCTTTTTCTGAAACAAATGTGAAGAGCGGCCCGAACACCGAACGCCCGAGCCCCTCCTGAGCCACGAGGACGGCCCAAGTGGTTTCCAAGATATCCTACGGTCCACCCAAGGCGGCCGAAGACAGGCCCAAGAGGCACTCTGGGGGCCTTTTCTTCGCGGCGGCTGGACGCGCGTTTGAAGCCTATTGAGCCGCCTCGGGGCGATCCTCAGGACCTCAACACCACGAAACAAACTATGTTCGTTATCCTTTTTCCAGCAGTCTTGGGAAACCTCTTGGGGGCCTCGGAGGCTGCACTGACAACCTCAGACTGTTGTTCCAGTTCGACGCCTGCTTTGCAACGGCCCGTTGAAGACCGAGCTGACAAGACCCCACCCCTAGTCCTACTATTCCTTCCTCCTCCTGCTCCACGATGTCAGTCCAGAATTCCGCATTGCAGGGCTTACGCTTGGATTTGAAGCTCATTAGAATTAATCGTAGAGTGGTTGCATGATTTGTCCCCCTGGGTACGTGGACTCCCTCCTCGTGCTCCTTCTCTTGCTCCTCCCTTCCCACGCCCACTCCTCCCCCTCGGGCCCGTCCTCCACGTTGATTGCACTCCCACACCGAGTGTACTTAGCCAGAGCTGTAGTTCTGGCTACTACTGCTAGAGCTCGAGGTGCTGCCACTACATGCGCTAACAACCTTCCCCGCTGCATGGGGCCCCTGGCCCGCTCACATGCAGTCTGCTGCGGCGATGCAGCGGTCTTCCACGTCTTGCTCGCGAGAGGCCTGGGCCCGCCATCGGCAGATTCAGGAATCCCGCGGTCCAGGTCCACCAAGGTGGGCAAGCCCATGAACGACTGACGCTGAGAGGCGCCCATGCGCAAGTCCCTGCAGGGCAGTTTCTTAAACATGGTATATATAAATAAATAAAAACATATGATTTATTAATACATGACTAAACTATGAATAAATGTATGCATGAAATCATCGTTGTTTTTAACGCCGAATCCCTGCATGTTTAATACATGATCCGCACGCGGAGCATGTGTTAAAAACTGCACTGTACTGGGGCAAGCCGTTGACGTGCTGAACCACAGACTGCACGCTCCCGAAGCCAATCGTCCGTGCGCGTCCAGCCGCTGGTGCCCCTGGCCACTGGCGGGCACGCAGTGGGCAGCGTGTCGCCCTCCACGCATTTTCGGGGCATAGGAAGGGACGCACAGCGCGGGCGCGGCCACAAGAAACGCTCCTCCTCCTCCTCCTCCTCCTCCTCCTCCTCCTCCTCCGCCTCCTCCTCCTCCTCCTCCTCCTCCTCCTCCTCCTCCTCCTCCTCGCAAGAAACACCCAGCCCTGAGAACCCGCGCGCGAGGTGCACTGGATGGGGCAACCCCGAGCACCCCGAACGTGGCAGCTCCTTCCACGGCTGCGGGAAAGCACCCTGCAGCGCCAGGAGCGGAGACACCCAGGGCACCCTGACGAAGAGCATGTGGTCTCTCGATGCGCGCCCCCACTGCAGTGTGTGCCCTGGCAGAATTGAAGGGGCCCCAGGACACACAAATAAATACACACAAATAAAAATATGCCTTATATTTTCCAATATTTTCTGAGTTTTTGTCTTCCCCCCCACTTCCCATATTTTCCCATATTTTCTGGGAATCGACGATTAATTGTGTCTGTGTTTTTTTTTTCCTCCTGAAGAATGCCTTCCCGTGTCGGGGTTTGCCCTCCGGGCGCGCCCTGGGGCCTTCGACTCCCGCGGCCGGCGCGCGCCGCCGCCTGCGCGCGCCGGGGCCGGCGCCCCGGGGCCGCGCGCTCTCTTGAAGGGGCCCTGGGACACACAAATAAATACACACAAATGAAATTATTCCCCATATTTTCCTATATTTTCTGGGTTTTTGTCTTCCCCCCCATTTCCCATAGTTCCCCATATTTTCTGGGGGATCGACGATTAATTGTGTCTGTGTGTTTCTTTTCCTCCTGATCTCTATCTCCCTCGAGCAGAGCCGCTCCCCCTCGAGCGCCGACCCAGCCTTCTTGGCGACGGCGATGCTGGCCCGAAGACCCAGATCTCGGGTTGGGGGGAGGGGAGACGGGCTCCAGATGTGTGTTTTTTCTTGATGGCCCCCGACCCCCCCACTGGAAGTGGAGGGCAGATTGAGGCCGTCGGGTTGGGTCGGGGGTGGTCTGGTGGGTGGCGAGAGGCTGGTGGTGGCCTCGGCCTCCCGCAGCGGCGGCCCAACGCCAGCTTTGCCGCTGGGCTCCTCTTCCCAGGGCGCTTGCTTGTCGGCCGAGCCGGGCTGCTGCGGCCCAGGCTCACGTTTGGCCCCCGCGGGCGGCGACCCCCCCCCCGCAGCGGCGGGCGGCGCAGTGGGTTTCCACGCTGGAAGATCAGGGCGTCCGGGCCCAGCCTTGCTGGGCTCGGCGAGAGACTGCGGCTCCATTGCAGAACCACCGTCGTCATCGTCGATGCGCCGATCTTGTTCCCTCGCCGGAGTAGTGGCGCGGATCTGCGCCAGGAGGTCGTTTCAATGAGCCGACCCCCTGAAGTGTTCGACAGAGTCAACACCGCGGTCGCGGAGATCTTGCCGGAGTGCCACCGCCAACAAACACGCTCTGCAAGGCGCGCCGAATGCTCTCCGCATGAAGGCCTGGGGCGTCCTCTCTTCGCTGATCGCAGTTGCTTGGACTTTCTGTGGGAACTCTGGCATCAGAATGAACAGCCCGTCGTTGCCAATACTCTCGATGAGTTCCCGCGCAGCCATACCATGCAACGCTGCGCCAGCGCCGCGCGGCCCCAAGTTGCGGGTCTGGGGTACGATGGCGCGATGGAGTACCTCATAGACGACGCCCTCATCGCAACGATCTGCCGTGCTCGTCGCGCACCGCCGGCGCGCGGCAACGGTTCGACTGCGCCCGCGGATTGCACTTGCTCCGGTGCCTCGCGAGGCTTCGCATGGCCGTCCACCTCGACCTCGAGCTCCAGCGCGCGAGGTTCATCGACTTGCGCCTCCCATTCCCAAGCCTGGGCAGCTATGCGTGCCCCCAGCACTGTAGACGCGCGATGGCTGTCAGCCTTCAAGCTCGACGTGGAACGGCAAGCAGGAGTCCCCGTCCCACATTGCGAGTGGTTGAGCATCCAGGGCATCGTTGAGCACACAAGCAATGCTTTCCCGTTTGCGGTGATCAGAAGATGGTTCCAAGGTGTTGGTGATCTGCTCGATTGCCGCATCCTTGGAAATAAAATCACGAACGCAGCCTGCTTTGGACCCTGCGGGCAGGCCAATATCGAAGATCCCGCAGACTGCTCTGGACCCAAGACCCCGCCACAATGCCTCAAGGCACTACCCTCAAGTCCCTTGAGCCCCCCGTCCTAGCTCCTGAGGATTGAATGTTGGGGGGCCTGGGCAATACATTCACTGATTCTACAAGGTCTCCTGCGTGTTCCTGCGCGACTTTTCCGGAGGCAAGAGGGCCCCAAGACGGGCCAGCAGGGCCCAACGGGGAAGACAATCCAAGTGAGCCCCGAGACGGCCGACGATCGCTCCAAGCTCCAAGACGCCCAAGACGGCCAGAGCCCCCCCCCCCACGCTCCACGTCGACGAGGGTCCCAGGACGGCCCAAGAGGCCCCCGACATGGCCCAGGAGGGCCCCAAGCGAGCCTCAAGAAAGGGAGCACAAAACGACACGTCGCGCACTCCGTCCCGAGGACCCTCGAGACCGCCAGCCGGCCCACCCAAGGCCCACAAGAAGCCCCCGGGAGCCTCTCCAGAGGCCCGGGGCAGGCTCGAGGCCCCGAAGAGGCCCTCGAGACACCTCAAGCACAACCGCCGAGAGGTCTCTACGAGCCCTCCCACGAGAACCCAACAGGCATCCGAAAGGCCTCTGATCTGCAGGCCGACGGCAACTGGCTTGTCTGAGAAAAGACACCCACATCTTCGATAGCGCAAGTGAAGCGTAGATGATCGTCCGAACAGCTTCATGCTCACATCGCCCACGAACAATGCAGCCCACATGAATGTTGGGTCCCCAATATTTTCTGGGCCTCAAAGAAATGGGCCTGATAATCCCTCTGAAGCCACGAAAAAGAGGCCCCACAAGAACCTCAAGGATCCCTCCCAACAAAAACATGCACATCCAGAACTACTCGAGCACCTCTTCCATCTGTCCCCCATGACGACGACGAGGACGACAAACAACGACGGTGTGGACGACCTCGTTGTCCTCACTCTCCTCGCCCTGGTCGTCGTCGTCGCCACCCTCGTCGCCGTCGTCATCGCCGTGCTCCTCGTCGACCTCATCTGGAGGAGCATAACACACTGCTACCGCTACTACCCCGACCTCTCCCGGAGCGCGTTCCGACCAACATTTCCAGGAGAGTGCGGCCCTGGCGACGAGGGAAGGGATCTGCAGGACGAGCATCGGTATCGGTATCTCTCCCTCCTCTGATCCCAAACTCCCGATGCCATGACTTTGTCATGACATGGGCCCGAAATCTGGACCCGCCTTCAAGGACCCGGTTTTTCATGACGGGTGGCTCCTTGACGGCCCTAGGGCCCTGTAGGGACCCCAGAGGCCGAACACAATCCAACAAAACCCTTCCGTCATTCATGTTTCACTCCACGACGGGGTCTGGAAGAGCGAAAAACCTTCCGTGGTCGTCGTCGTCGTCGTCGTCGCAGCCGCCGCCGCGGCGGCCGCCGAGGTCCGCGGACCAGAGGGCCTCCTGGGCCTCCCGCTCGCGGTCTTGCCGGAGCGCCCCGGCCTTCGTTGCGGCGGCGAGGGCAGCCTCCTCGGGGGGCTCCAGGGGCTGACTGGGCGCAGGGAGCGGCAGGCCCGCCTCTCACACAGCGTTCACAAGACCTTCCACTCGATAACGAACAGCGCCAGGTAAAAAACGGTTCACGAAACGATAAAGATTGTCCAGAGAAGCGGCCAGGGCAATTCGGGGGCCCGAAGGACAGTCGGAACCTGTTCGGCAACGGTTCGGGTCCGGTAGAAGAGCGGTGATCTGGGCAAACCCCTTGCCAGGGGAAACGAAAACGGCACATCAACGGTGCAGGACACGTCAACAAAAACTGCACTGGAACCTGAAAAACATCAGAAGACGATTGCAATGAAGTGTTAGCCAGCGTGGACCCCAAACAGTGTGTTTCTATTCGTATAACATGCGCAGTGGATGTATGGAAACGTCTGTGCTGTAAAGTACATGTGGTGCAATATATGTGGTACGCCATTGATGCGGTGCACTCTCTGTTGTGTTACATGTGTGTTGCAATGGATGTGGTACGCAGCTTGACAGTCTATCTTGTGCAGCCTACGTGGTGAAATACATGCATGTGTATATGTATGTATGTATGTATGTATATATATATATATAGTTGTATGTAAATCCACCGACCCAATCCACCGACTCTAGATGATGGGGAGGCTGGGGTTCACTTCGCTCGGGAGCTCCCGAGCGAAGTGAGCCCCACCCTCCCCCTCTGAAATCGTGGGGGGTAGGGGTAGGCTTCGCATGTGGTCCCTGATCCTTGTCAGGAGGCAACTGCTGGGAGGTTTTCGTCGGAAGGATCATGGATGATTCAGCCCCATTTGGGAACTATCACGTCTGAGTCGGCCTCGGATGAAGCAGGATTGAGCGGGATCCAGCGGGGTCAAGCCGGCTAAGCGGGATTAGTCCGGATTAAGCCGGACTTCGGACCAGTGCAAAATCAGAATTTGACCTCCCAGGAGTTGCATCCCAATCCTTGCGAGGGCGACCCTTCGAGGATCTTCAGAAGGCGTGTCAGCGCCGGTGTGCGTGTTGCCCATCGAGGCCCCTCCGTACGACGCAGGCGGCGCAACGAGAGCCGACACAAGCGGTGCGCAGTCGGCGGAACCGAGCGGGGTAACACACACGCTTGGACTAGCACACGTGCTGCGGGATCATCGAACCCTACGAGGATCGAGGGATGATAAACCAAAACAGAGCCCCTACCCCTTGGGGAGGCGACCTAAGTTAGGAGGGCCACAAACCTTGGGGATAAGGGGGTCTCTTATACAAGCGCACCAGACCACACCGCCCAAATCGATTATTCCTGATGCGAAGACGGGGACATCAGTGAGGCCACGTCTTCGTCGTGTCGTTAGGGCTATGGGTTCTTTTGTGCTCGAGGCTTGATCGACCCCCCCTCCGTGAGGCCCCGACGATCCTCCATCGACCATCAATGGACCCTCCGTCGACCCTCAATCGGCCCCGCGATGTGCTCGAGGCTTGACTTAGGTCGGGCATGTCCTCCTACAGGCAGATCTTGGGCGAAAAATGCACAACATGCAAACATATCCAGAAATAACCCAAGATTATCCAAAGATCGTGCCCATAATATTTTTGGACAATGTTTGGAGATCCCTCCTGTAGAGGGACAAGCCCGACTTAATGCTTGACCAGCCCTCCATGCGCGAGGCCCCCACGACCGCCCCCACCGCGGGCCCCCCGGCGCGTCCTCCGCGCCGGCGGCCGCGGCCTCCCTCCGCTCCGCGGCGGCCTCCGCCGCCGCGGCGGCCTCCGCCGCCGTGGGGCGCCGCAGCCGACGAGGGCGCCGCCGTCGGCGCCGCCGTCGTCGCCGCCGAGGCGCCTCCGCCGTCTTTTTCTTTTTTTTATTGTGTTTCTCCTTCTTCATTTTCTTCTTCCTCCTCCTCCTCCTCCTCCTCCGCCTCCTCCTCCTCTCCTCCTCCTCCTCCTCCTCCCTCTCCTCCTCCTCCTCCTCCTCCTCTCCTCCTCCTCCTCTCTCCTCCTCCCCCTCCTCCTCCCCTCCTCCTCCTCCTCCTCCTCCTCTTCCTCCTCCTCCTCCTCCTCCTGCCCGGGCGCCGTCGAAGCGACGTTGGCGCCGTCGCCGTCGCCGTCAAAGCGCCGCCGTTGGGCGCCGTCGCCGACGATACCGCCGCCGTTGGCGCCGTCGTCGTCGCCGCCGAGGCGCCGCTGCCGTCCAGGGCGCCGTCGACGGCGAGGCCGAGGTCGTTGGCGCCGGCGCCGCCGCCGCCGTTGGGCGCGGTCGCTGTCGAGGCCGTCGTCGTTGGCGCCGAGAATGCGAAGCGGGATCCCCAGGGCACACTTGAGGCCCCGGATCGCACGTCAGAGGCACGAGGCTGGATCCCAAGGAAACACAGCTGGCGGCCCCACGCGTCGGGTAGTAACACTGCGCTTGAGCTTACAATCCGACCAGACATGGGCGTCTGCCCCGCGGAAGTCCCACGCGAAAGCTTTCAAAAACCGGAACATACTTGGAAAGAACCTGCCTTCCATCCGCTTGCGCGGTCCAGGCTGTAAAGAATACTGGGCGCGTGCCTCGCGGCAAACTTACACGAGAGCACGAAAACCCCGTGAATATAGACGGTATACTTCGCATTCGGACGCGCGCGGAACAGCTGGGAGACCCCAGCTCAGGGCGGGCGCGCGTTAAGTAATGTGCCCAAGAAGCTGCCTGCCCTTGAGGGTCCTTATTTGATGACGGCGGCGACGATACCCATGGCCGATCCACGACTGGAATCTCACCAGCCTGCTCCCAAACCTTGGATTGCTTATCCATCGGTTCCTTGCCCACTGCCCCCACCGTGTTCAGCATGGCTCGCCATCAACTCACGCAGCCATACAACAATTCGGAAGCCGACGACGCACGGCACGGCACCAGGGCCTGAGCCCCCATGTTTAGACATAGCCTGAATTCTATATAGGCAATTTTTAATACATGGGATGTGTAAAGATATCGGAATTTTATTACATGACGAATGTGTGAATGAATGTATGCATGAACCCATTGATTGGTTTAAAACTAAATCCCTGCATTTATAATACATGATCCGCACGCGGAGCATGTATTTAAACCGGCGCTGTATGTTCCCTGGGTGTGCGGCCCAATCGCAGCGAGAGCCCCACTGTGAAAACTGATTGTGATTCACGCGCCAACGCGACCTGAATTCATCTGCCCTGTGAAGCCCCGTGGGGCAACGGCGATGAGGATGAGGACGTGGATGGTGTTGCCGCTAGTGGCGACGGCGGGCCTGGGAGCGCCTGGTGAAAGGGTCGTGCTGTTTGGGGGCGCCTGGGAGCATCTTGATGCACCTGGGGTAGTCTGGGGAATGCTTGGGTCCATCATCGGAGTCGGCGATCGGCGCCCGAGACGCATCGATCTATGGCATATCTGCGATCGGCAGGCATGCTGGCTCGTGTTGCCTGTGATGCCCAGGGGTCTTTGAGGCCAGCACATGCGCACCGAGTGCATGTGTTTACGATCGGATGGATGTGCACCACAGTTCATGCTTCTGCGCCGGACGGTGAGGATTCGGTCGTGCGGCTGCACACCAAACCGAAGATGTGTCATAGGATGGTGAGGATTGGGTCGGATGGACGTGCACGGAATAAGCTTTTTTCCCCCTCATCGAATGGTACATATTGGATCGTATGGATGCGCGGTGGGTAACAGTTGTTTTCACATTGGGTGGTGAGGGTGGGCCGTATGGATGTGACCCGCCTTGTATTTGTTGCATTTGCTGGTGGGGGGTGGGCCGGATGGATGTGTACGGAATGACACTAAAACCATCGCGCGCTTCACGCAAAGTCGCATTCTCCTTGCCATGGGGCCAAGCGTACAGCGCGCCAGGGGAATCGTGTCTGGATGATCGGGTCTTTGTCTAGAGAACCCACTCGATGGTGCCTGAAGTCGCACTCGGGCCTGCTATTCGAAACAATCCTGGGCCATCCTTGGGCCACACTGCAACTCTCTTCGGGATCACGAGGACCTCCGAGGCCATCTTGGAACCAAACTTTCGCAACATTTGGCAAATACACAAGAAAGGGAACACGAATTGGGAACCCTTTCGTTAGCTCCTGCTCCCTTCCCTCCTCTTTTTCATTGGCTCCGCACCAAAACGGCCCACTCCGAGGCCGCTCCCGGCCCCCAGCGGCGGACGCAGCGGCGCCACCGAAAGAAGGGCAACACAATAGGGGGTGGGCGGGCGGGACAGGCGGTCCCACCCTTGAGCCCCCAACAGCGGCAGGCACGCGGCGAGCGCGCGCGAGGGTGAGACACGAGGAGGGGCACCACTCGCCGTCGCTCGGACGTCCATTTCCCGTGCAATGTTCGGTTTCGTGCGTGTTTGTTTCGCTCGATGGTCCAGGATCGTCCTCAAGGGTCCTCGCCGAAGGAAGACATGCACACGTCCGAACGATGCCAGGACCAAAGAGTCTGACTTTGCTTCCCCTTCGTGAAGCCGGCTTTTTGACGGGCGTGGCGCGCTTTTGAAAGTCCCGTGTGGGCAATCTTTACCAGCCTCGAACGTATCCCTATCCCTAAGATTGACACGCCAAAAGGCGATGACAATCTTAAGGATTCGCCCTCAAAAAATAAGGGAATCCCTAAGATTGGCATCGTGATGAGGAGGTGCCCAGCATAGGAATAGGGATATGTTCCAGGCTGGTAAACTCTGGCGGCCCCCAAGAGGGCCACCGTCGGGGCCCCCGCCGCGCTGCCGGGGAGAGCATCCTGGGGCGGGCAGGCCGCCGGGGGAGCCTGCGGGAGGCCCCGCCGGGGATGGGAGGGGGCGAGCCGGGCTCGGGGCGTCGTGGCCTGAGCTCAACGCCCCCCCCCCCCGTACGCGGGGATGGACAAGCCCCCCTTTAGCAAAACGCGGTTTAGTGAAAACGGCCTCGGGCCAAAGCCTGGCGGGCGCAAGCCTGGAACATGACGGCCGCGGCGCCCTCTGGAGAACCGGAAACGGCCAACTCCTGAATCGACGCGTCAGGGTAGGAGCTCTGTCCACCCCCGACATGCATCGCCTTTCAAAGCGGCACCGCAACCAACGCGAGGAGCTGGAAGAGTCCTCCTGGTGGCGTGGCCCCCTCTCTCCGCTCGAGACTCCCCCTATATCTCCCAGATCGGGGAGGCGTCGCGGGCTGCCAGACCCCAGGACCCCCGAGTCTCCCCGAGAGTCCCGCTTCGCGCAACTCTGAATGTCGCCGCCGCCAGATCCCCAAGTCCCCGAATGTCCCTGAGAGAACCGCCTCGAGCCACTCTGTATACCGCGGCCGCCCGATCCCCATGTCCACGAATGTCCCCGAGAGTCCCCCCTCGCGACATTCTGAAACCCGCGGCCGACAGATCCCCAACTCCCCGAATGTCCTCTAGAACCCCGCCTCGCGCCACTCTGCAACCCACGGCCGCCAGATCCCCAGGCCCCCCGAGTGTCCCCGAGTGTCCCACCTCGCGCCGACACATCATAACATAACAGAGCGGCAATGTAGAATAGCAGAACTCGTACAGCACAATACTATCAGCTATGGCAGGACAAACCATAACACCACACAACCTAACATAACAGATCCGAGCATACCATGACATATAATGATGTGATGTAACATATCGTAGCATAGCACCACATGACAGAGCCGAGCACACCATGGCACAGCACAACAGCACATGGCAGTACATGACACGACAAAACAGGCATACAATAAGAACACCTAGCCAAACTGACACACATCTGAACATAACCTGTCACAGCATCACACACATGAAATACCCACATCATAACAACGCATGATATGTCATACCAGGTCCTAAATCCCATAGCCTAACATACCATACTATATAATGGCATACCACCGCAAAACATAATGGGGCAGTCTATATCACACCGTGGAATACTCCACCACAGCATAAACCTAGCATCGCAACACCTACTGCATGACAAGCGGCGTCGCAGCCCATATGACACGTCATAACAAGAACACGCGCGGCATAATAAGTTACACCATAGCAGACCATAGCACACCACTGCATCAGACGTTAGGACGGAGTTGGTCATACTGGACAGAGCATACCACCACACAACACAGCATACCATAACACTATATGACATACCTGAACATGGCATGCCATACCATTTAAACCATACCATGACATAACATGTCGTGGTAGAGCATACCACACCACAGCACAGCATAATCTCGAATAGTATTTCAGATACTGGCATATCATATCATGGCAGAGCGCGGCAGTTCACACTACAATATACCAGTACATAAGAGTCATACTGTTCCAGGACACCAATGACATAACAACGCGTGCTATTTCATCGCATGTCATAAACAAATCTCACAAGGAGGCATCATACCAACGCATGCAATTACACCCTAAAGCAGGCATACTATTCCATAACACCACGCATCCTATCAACTAGAAGACAGAGCGCAGCATACCATAGCGTGAACAGAGCAGAGCAAACCATGTCACACAATGGCATCACATGCCATAAGATTACGCAGAGCCGCAACATGTCAAAACATGTCAAACCATATCATGACGGATCTCGGAACCGCACCTCATAACACCGCGAGACATACGAGATACTCACATGCCATGTCCTAACGTAATACAGCATGGCAGAACGCAGCATCGAACACGGCAACGAATACATGGACGCATGCCATGACATACAACAATATCAAGGGTATGCCGCCACATATCATCACAACGCGCAACGGAAACCCTTTACTATTAGTATCAAGGCGGCACCACATGTACGCAAACAGCGTAGATTCGACCATTTGCGGAGCATGACAGAACATAGCACAATGTAATGCACAGAGCACAGAGCGCAACGTAATCAGCATACCGTGGTAGAACTCTTTCTCCACTGATTCTCTTCTACGGCAGAGAGCTCGACACAACACCGCAAACTATACCTTCATTGAAGGGGCATGTCATGACACGGTGACACGGCGGGGTATCATAGACTGCAATGAACTCAGCATAACGTAAACAATATCACTGAGCAACGTATTCCATAACATAAAGTGACAGACTAGACCAATTTACAGCACTGACAGAATCGACCAAGCTATAACACATTGCCGCAGGACAACAGGAGCCACCATAATTAAAGGGGTACGTCATGGCATAATCCATTGGACTGGAATCTTATCGAACGCGACGTGCGCGCCGAGGTCAGGCTGGCCTCTCAGCCAAAGAAGCGGAACAACCGATTGGACGACGTATCACACGTGAGGGGCGTCATGACGTCACGCCAGGCTGCCCCTACTTCAACGATTACTTCCACTACGACTACTACGACGACTACTGCTACTACTACTACTACTACTAATACTACTACTACTACTACTACTACTACTACTAATACTACTACTAATATTACTACGGCTACTACTACTACTACTCTGGCCATCGCTCGGACGTCCATTCCGTGTGTTTTTTCGGTTTCGTGCGTGGCTTGTTCGCCAGATGATCAAGGATGCTCCTCGATGATCCTCGCCGGAGGAAATATGCACACGTCCGAGCGAGGCCACGTACTACTATTATTATTACGACTACTACTACTGCTACTACTACTACTACTATTACTACTACTGCTACTACTACTACTACTACTAGTACTACTACTGCTGCTGCTGCTGCTGCTACGCCTACGACTACTACTACTACTACTACTACTACTACCACTACTACTACTACTACTACTACTACTACTACTACTACTACTACTACCACTACGACTACTACTACTACTACTGCACGACTACTACTACTACTACTACTACTACAACTACTACTACTACTACTACTACTACTACTACTACTATACTACTACTACTACTACTACCACTACTACTACTACTACTACTACTACTACTACTACGACTACTACTACTACTACTATACTACTACTACTACTACTACTACTCCTGCTACTACTACTACTACTACTACTACTACTACTACTACTACTACTACTACTACTACTACTACTACTACGACTACTACTACTACTACAACTACTACTACTACTACTATTACTAATATTTTTACTACTACTACTACCACTACTACTACTACTACTACTACTACTACTACTACTATTACGACTACTACTACTACCACTACTACTACTACTACTACTACTACTAATACTACTACTACTACTACTGCTATTATTACTACTACTACTACTACTACTACTACTACTACTACTACTACTACTACAACTACTACAACTACTACTACTACTACTACTACTACTACTACTACTACTACTACTACTACTACTACTACTACCTCTGCCACTGCTACGACGACGACGACGACGACTACTACTGCCACCATCATTACTACTACTATTACTGCTGCTGCTGCTGCTCGTCCTCCGACTGATTCTTTCAGGATCTAGTTTTGAGTCTCGCATGACGCATTTAGGAGATTACTTGTTCTCCCCGAGCCTTGTTTCGGTTTCTCTCGTCAGGGGCCCTGGGGCCGTTAGAATTCAGGGGAACGGCAACAAGCGACCTGGCCAGACCGCCGCACTGTCCGATATCACCGGTGGGCGCGAGCACCGTCGGGATCAAACGCGAAGGTTTCTGTGGGGATCGCTCGAAGCAACATCATTTTACATCGGATGGTGGGGATTGGGTCGTACGAGTGTGAGCAGACTTGTTGTATTTGTTGCAGTCAATGGTGAGGGTTGGGTCGGTGGATTTGCACCGATTAATAACTGTTGCAAAGGATGGTGAGCGTTGAGTCGTATGGATGTGCGCGGCGCTCAGGCAAGCTTCAGGTTTTGAAAACCACCTGGATCCAAGCTTGAAGCTGTTGCAAATTGTTAAAACACATGCGCGCGGCAATACCGCGAGAACCAGATTTTGAAAACCGCTCGGGTTCCATCCCTGGAACTGTGGCCAGTGTTTAAGACGAATGTGCGCGGCGCGAAAGCGAGATACATATGTTGGAACACACGCGGTCTCCATTCTTGACACTGCTACACCTTCCAAGCTTCAAGATCGTAATTGGCGAAGACATCTCAGGCGAACCGCCCAGCGCGGCCTACGGAACCGTCGGAGCTATGTACAAGGAACAAGATGGAGGAACGGAAGATGGAGGAGAGACGGAAAGGTAGGAGCGAACGGGAGACAGAGGAAGGAGAAGGGAAGGGGGGGCAGAGTAAGACGGGGGAGGAGCGATTCCCCGACGCCCCCCCCTCGTCAGCGCGCTGGCGCCATGAGGGGATGCGGGCGCAACTGCGCCGACGACGGCGACGGACGGACGACGTCGACGAAATACGACGACGAACGACGGCTGCGACGATAGCCAGCGTCCTTCCACGCGTCGCCCGCCGCCGCCAGCCTGTCCTCGCGAGGGGGACCGGATAGCCCCTCGTTGACTATGGCAGACGATTGTCGGGACGACGACAGCTACAACGCCGCCCGCCTAGGTACACGCACAGAGCGCTTCGCTGCTGAGGAAACGGATTTGCCGCAGTCACCTGGTTACCCCTGTAGACCACCATCCCTTCCACATTCTTGGCCCACCAAGCATCCTAAGTCAACAGCAGATCCAACATCCTCCCGTCCCCACCCTCCACCGGCAACCGTTCTTTCTGCTGCTGCTCCGCCTCCCCCTCCCCCAGCATCCCCTTTCCACCAATCCACCACACTACTCATCCTTCTCATTGTACTCACCCTCCAGCCATGCTCCTCCACCCATCCCCATCCTCGACTTAGCCCCCCTCCTCCAACATCTCCCACCTCTACATCCATCCTCCGTATCCGGCCCCATCCTGCACCTCCCCCTCCACCTCCCCCGCCATCCCCTCCCCTCCCTCCCTCCCTTCCTCCTCCACCCGCCTACTTCTTGCCCTCCCGTCCCCACGTCCCCTCCTCCTCTTCCTCCGATGTCGTGATTGTTAGCATTATGGTAACTTTCTGGACCACTTTCTGGTAACCGGATGTTCGCCCCAGACGGTCGTTGGACGGTCCCAATAACGGAGAGGGCCCCCAGACGACGAATGCGACGACAAAACGCCGCCTTGATTTGTGCAATGCGCGCCCCTCCTCCAACGTTGGGTCGGACATGTCCCCTTACAGGCGGATTCTGGACGAAAAATTAGAAGTATTCTCAACACATACCCGAGAAACGAACTACCAACAGATCGTCCCCATATTATGTCTTGGCTATTTTTGAAGACTCCTCCCGTACAGGGACAGCCCGACTTCACTCCAACGTCCCCCCCCTCCCTCCTCCGAGACCCGACGGCACCGACAGCCCCCGCGGGGTCTCCTGGCAGCCCCGCGCCCTGTCCGCGGCGGCGCTGTCCACCGTCGCGGCCTGCCGGCGGCGGGGCGGGCCTGCCCCCCCCCTCTCCTCCCTCGTGCCTCCCTCCTCTCCTCCCTGCTCCTGGCCTGGCCCCCTCTCCTCCCTCGTGTCTCCTCCTCTCTTCCCTGCTCCTCCCTCCTCCTCCCTATAAAACAGGGCTAGGATCAGGATAAATCGCTCCAGAGCGTTCCGGAGCGCTCTCAGAGCGTTCCGGAACGCTCTGGAGCGGCCGCGGCGCCCAATACATCCTCCAAACCCGCCGATTCTCAGAGATTTGGAGTTATCCCGATCCGATTTTGTCCCGATCGTCGCGTCGTTTTACCCTACGTGCTCCTCCCTCTTCCCTCCTCCGATGGAGCGACGCGCGGCCAAGGCCGGGGCCGACCGAGCCCAGGCCCATGCGCGTGCCGCTCCGCAGGCGGGCCACCGCGCCTTCGACTGCGAGGTCGGGCCCGCGCTCCGTCTTTCCCCTCTGTTCCATAACCGTTGCGGGGGCACGGAGATACTCCAAGCGGGCACGGTCAGTTGCGTCGCACCACCTCCCTCCTCCTCCTCCTCCTCCTCCTCCTCCTCCTCCTCCTCCTCCTCCTCCTCCTCCCGTTTCCTCCCCCTTGCCTGCTCCCTCCTCGCTGCGCCGCCCTCCTCCCCCCCCGCGGCTCCCTCTTCCCGGCAGAAAAAGGGAGGGCCTCCTCCCGTTCCTTCCCTCCGGGTCCCCTCCTCCTCCTCCTCCTCCTCCTCCTCCTCCTCCTCCTCCTCCTCCTCCTCCTCATCGGCGCGCTTGATGTCCACGTGCGCGCGTCGAGGAGCAAACGGCGCGGCGACGTGTGAACGACTGGGTCGGGAGCCCCTGGGGGCCTCCGCTCCGAGAGCGGAGGTCCTTTCGGGTGGAACGGCCTCGTGCAGGGCGAGCGGCGCACGGACGGCCTTCGTGATCCTGCTTTGAGCGCTTCTAGTTTTAGGTCGGGCATGTTCTCCTACAGGCAGGTTCCGGAAGACAAATAACTAACAGTCAGAAGATAGCCACAATAGTCAGAAGAGCACGAGCAACTGTCACCTGGCAATTTTTCTATTCTTGAACATTCCTCATGTAGATGGGCATGCCCGACTGAAATCCTAGTTCCCACACCCTCCTATCATGACAGCGTCGATTGCCACCCGAGAGCGGGCCGAGGCTCTCCCTACGGTCCCTCGGCCCACGAAGACGGCCGTGGGCAAAGGTGCCAGCGTACCTCCACCACTCAGGCCCTCTTGACCTGAAGGCGCCATCTGCCACCATCCACCGCCTTCCCTCTCGGGCACGTGAGGTGGGACTTGCTCCCTACCGCCTCAGGTTCCCGCCCTCCGACCCGCTGCTTCCTCGCCCGCCCATTGAGTTGTCTGCCTCGACCGGAAGGTGGCTTCCCCGACCTGGTGTTCAATACATCCTCAGGCCCAAAGCGTGCCCCTGCCAACACAACCCGCCTCCGCCGCCTCGCCGCCAGCGGAACCACAGGCCGAGGCAAGGCAAAAACCACGTCGTCGCGCACCCTCGTGCCCCCGCCCCCTCCTCCTCGCCTTTCCCTGTTGCCTTTCCCACCCCCCCCCCTCCTCCTCCGCCTGGGGGGTCAACAAGCTCTCACGGTGCAGGCAAGCTGGTGTTGGGCGTGCCGGCCTATCCGCTAGCGGTGCGGGGCAGGTTGGCCCATGACGATCTTTGTGCGCGCTGGGCGGGGCGTGCAGAGAAAATCAACGAGTGCCCATGTACGCATTTTGGACGTACCAACCTATCGTCGGCGCCAGGCTCGGGCACGAAATTGTCACGAAACTCCTCTTGGCCACCTTGTGTCAGTGACCTTCTGAGGCCGCCTAGGGGCCTCTTGAGGTCACCAATCGATGCCTGTCTTAGGCGTGTGGATTTGACATACTGCCTTCCCTGACCCACGCGCCGGGGGTTTGGGGTTGGGGGCGCAAACAACGTTCGCCGCCATCAAGCCTCCCCTATTCGGATTCCCGCGATCAGGATCTCTAGCCGCGGCTCCGCAGAGGCCGGATGCAACTTGAACACGTGATATGCCCCACCCCTCGCACTTTCTCCCCCCATCGTCCTATATCACTTTCTCTCTCGTTCTGCCCCTGTCTCTCTCTTTCTCCCTCTCTCCCTCTCTCCCTCCCTCCCCCTCTCTCCCTCTCCTGGGGCCTTGCCTCGACCCCCCCCCCCAGGGTTGCTGCGGTCAGGTGGCCGTTACCGCCCTTCGGCGCTCCCGCCCCCTGTCGCTCCCATTGTTGAAACGAGGGCTCCCAACTTCGCGCTTCGCGCTGCGCGAAGCGCGAATAACTTCGCGCTCTCGCGCCGCCTCCCAGGGGAGAAATGGAGGGCGAGGAGGAATCGGAGCCGAACCGCGAAGCGCGAAGCGCTAGTAACTTCGCGCCCTCGAGGGCGCCCTTGCTCACACTCCCTCTCGGCAGGGATCCGCTCTGCAGGAGCCGAGAACCCTCGAGGGCGGCGCCCACCGTCCCCCCCCTCGCACCCTCCCCCGGGCGAGGAGCGCCTCGAGGCCTGACGCCGTGTGGACCAGCGCCAGGCCTCACGCCACCTTGCAGCTTCCCTCCTGGGGGCTGCGTGGGTGCCCACCCCCACCTGTCATGCAGAGCAAAAAACTGTGCGCATACACCGATTCTGGCCAGGCCCATGCTGAGCCCAGGGTCGGTGCATACGCCCTCCGACCGTGGCCAGGGCAGCATGTGCACCGATCCTGGGTCAAGGATGGGCCTCGCCAGCACCGATTGTGCATGCGCATAATTCTCGTCGCCCGATATCATAGGGGCTGCGTGGGTTCTCACCCCCACCTATCACGACAGCGTCGATTGCCACCAGAGGCCGAGGCCCTCCCTACGGTCCCTCGGCCCACGAGGACAGCGACTGGGAGGGCTGCCGACGCATCTCCACAACTCAGACCCTCTTGACCTGAAGGCGCCAACTGCCACCATCCGCTGCTATCCTCTCTCGGGGAGGAGGAGATGCGGGAGAGGCCTACGAGTGCCTTGTCGCCCTCCCGGGCCGTCTCGGGTGATTTACTGCGCCGTACTGAGGATTTTCGTTCGTAGCCCACCTCGTGCCCCGCGAGCGTGGCAAAGACAGGTGCGCTGAACACCTGTCCGTGCCCGAAGCGATGCTGAACATGAGGCCGCGATGAACTGTGAAGTAAATGTGTTGAGGTCACCCGCCCAGGACCCGATTGTAGACGCCCGAAGCTTGGGACCTGGGCCGCTCCCCGCCCTCACCAGCGCCCTTTCCGCCTTTCCAAGGTCGCTCCGGAGCTGTTGTCCAAGCGACTCAGCAGAGCTAGCAAAGCAACACACCTACGCGGCTCGCCTACTGAGCTTGTCAGCATCCAGAAGGTCTGACACCTCCTTGATGGGGTTAGCAAACTCCACTCTGGCAGTCTATTGCCCCCCAGAGGTGGACGCCAAAGTATTCATGCCGATGGCGTTCGAATATCTGGGCAAAGCACGCGAAAAGGCAAGGCGGCCCTTCTTCACCCCTACGTTCCGTTCCCCAACCAAGGCTCACTAACTACCCAACTTGCTGTCGCTTCCTCCTTCAAATCTGGGATCTGGACTTGGGGTGGCTATAAACACTGCTGTCAATATGAATCGACATGATGCTCTAGAGTGAACTACCGCGCGCGCGGCCTGTAGGCTGCAGGGCCTGTCACCAGGCCATTCCAGCATGGACGAGAGGACCGTCACAAACGAGGGGATGCAGGAGTTGAAATGGAAGAGAACACAAATCGAGGGAGTGAGGAAACCACCCCCGCTTGAAACAAACCAACTGGCCGAAAACCGAAATTGGTCGAGAACCGCCTTGCTCTGAGGAGCCGCGGTGTAATGCTGGCTCCTTTCTGCAAATTGGAATCACGCTCCCATTCTTCCGGTTCGGAATCCGCTACGATCGTGCAATAAATCCGCTACTCCGCCTCATTCTTGAGCTCCTGCCGCGTTCGAGATTGAAAAAAAGGCAGGCAGGATGACAGCCTCGTTGAAACTAGCCAAATCTGGTATTTCACACTGACTGCAGAAGATGGCCGAATTTTACCCTGAGCCGAAGGCCCGCGAACATTGCCCTGCGTCGTTCTACAAGGTGCAGTCCGGCAGGGTATGTAAACTGCACCAGCCTACTAAACATGCAAGTGCTTGATGGGTCCCCAACGCGCTGTCGTGGCTGAAAGGAGGGCCGCCGCTACGGTGCGAGGGCTCCCCACGGCCCACCCCGCGGCTCACCCGCGACCCACCCCGCGACCCACCCGCGACACACCCCGCGACCCATCCGCGACCCATCCGCGACCCACCCGTGGCCCACCCTCAAGGGAGGAAAAATCACCCTCAATTGACTTTTACTAAACGGCCTTGGGCGTTGACTAAACAGCCCTGCCCTATTCGATTCATCCCTTGCATGCGTTTACTAATCGGCTTCGCTTGTCGGGGTGATTATTCGGGGGTGGATTTTCTGCTGTCTACACCCGCGACCCAACGTGATCCACCCGCGACCCAACAGCGACCCACCCGCGACCGAATTGCGACCCACCCGCGACCTACCCACGTTGGTTTAACGAATTAATCGGCGCCCGCGGCGGGCTCGATGCATAATTTGTGAAACTTTGGCGCCTGCGGCGGGCTTCGCCAGAGTCTCGCCAACTGCCGACGTCCCCACCGCCTCCTCACTCTTATCCGCATCTGCGGGGTGTTACGGTAAAGCACCAAGGATCGGAGCCACTCCCGGGGCCTTCCGGGGTCACCGGGTGTCTCCTGCCGCTTCCTGTGGCCTCCTGGGGCCTCCTGGGGCCTCCTGGTGCTTCCTGTGGCCTCCTGGAGCCTCTTGGGGCTTTTTGGAACCTCCTGGGGCCTCCTGTGGCCGCCTCATCCCTCCTGGGACCTCATGTGGCCTCCTGGGGCCTCGTGTGGCATCCTGAAGATGATCCACGCCCACGAGTCCGGCCAGCAAACCAGGCAAGCCTTTCGAGGCATCCTCGCAATCTGGGTTACCAAGGGTGCGAGAACCAGCGCCTCGCTCGAGACATCCTCGAAGTCAGTTCCCGAAGCGGAGGATGTTGTTGGGAATCCCTGCCATTCTGGCGCGAACGGAGGACTGAAATACCCCCTGGCGGCTACCCCTAGGGAGTGTTGAAACCCGCGCCTCGCTCGAGACATCCTCAGAAGTTGGTCCGCCATCATGATGATGATCATCATCAGCATCATCAGCATCATCATCATCATCATCATCATCAGCAGCACCAGCAGCATCATCGTCATCATCATAGTTAGCGTCATTATCAGCATTTGTATCAGCATCATTGTCATCATCATAATTATCATTACCACCACCATCATCTTCACCATCACCATCATCATCACCATCACCCTCATCACCATCACCATTAGCATCCTAATCCTCAGCCTCATCATAACGTAGCGTCGCATGCATACCATATAACAACAAAGCATGCGATTATTGAGTGATCCTGCGTGAGAAAGAGCGAGTCAGAGAATGAGTGAGTCTGCGTGATGTGCAAGTCTGAGCGATGAGTGAGGCGTGGGTGTGACTGTCATCCCGGCGCGGTGAAAGTAATAACAATAACACCATCTTGGGATATGGGGAAATAATCCATTACTTTGGATTTGATAAATGCCCCCAACACTTCCACGTGTGCTTCCACGCCTGAGCATACCTTTGAAATTCCCCCCATGCGGCAACCAACCATCTTCCCAACTCCTCCTTTATGCTCCCGATGTCGTACAGTGTAGCCCTGAAGTACTTCATGCCCATTTCTTCACCCCCTTGGAGCCCAAAAACGAATCGATGAGTCGAATCGGCGATCGAAACGGATCGGTGGAAATCGGCAGCCGAGTCGGGAAAAGTCGAATCGGTAGACATTGGCAGGCTAGTAGGCGTCCACAAATAAATCTAATCCCAAATCGAAATCCGATGTCGAATCGAATCGGGATCGGAATCCATCGACATCGAATCGAATCGAATCGGAGGAATCGCCATGAGCCATGCATTTTAATCAACCCCCATTGCCACCCGCCCGAAACGAGGAAGGTCGGAGGAGCAAGATGGGAGGGCCGCAGGGCTTCTCGTGCCCGCTCGCTCGGCTCTTTACGAGGGACGGAGGTGTCAAGCCATGACGAGGACACATTCGGGTGAGGATAAATCCTCCTCCTCCTCCTCCTTCTCCTCGTCCACGTCCTCCTCCTCCTCCTCCTCATCCTCCTCCTCCTCCTCCTCCGCCTCCTCCCCCCGCGGTAAGACGAAACCAGCCAGGACGAGGATGAATCCGGATGAAGATAAATCGAGAATCTCTGAGATCGGGTGGCTCTGGAAAATCTCTCGGGCGCCGTGGCCTTCTCCGAGCGTTCCGGAACGCTTTAAGAGCGTTGCGGAACGCTCCGAAACGGATTCATCCTCGTCCCAGCTCCGTCAAGTGTTCGCCTCCCTCCGCTCTGCTGACGAGCGGGCCTGCACGCAAGACGCCCGCAGGCCAAGACGGTCGGGACCTGGAGGAACTAGAAAAGGACGAGAAACAATCGACAGGATGGATAGCGTTATTGAAGAATTCAAAGGGAAGTAGGAAGGATTGCCTGGACATGAGGGCTATGAAGTCGCGTTTGAGGACACATGCCGCTGGACTGCGTCGATAATCTACTGAAACGTCACCGATGTCAGTCCACAGAAACGTCACCCAATCTGCCAAATCATGCCACCCGACTGGTCGCGCGTGGTCCGGTAACACTGCACTGTGGTGAACCTGCGAGTCGCCGGTCTGGGCAACGTGTTCACTGCGAAGTGCCCACTGGCGTCGTCATCGGCGCGGCGCTCGTCGAGTCCTCCTCCTCGGCCATCTTGAACGAGGCCGGAGTCCAAGGTGTCCACCCAGAGAGGCCCTCGTCATCGTCGTCCTCTGCCCACAGCGAATCGTCCAGCGACGGCGGATGCCACGCCGCCGCGGGGGCACTGGCGCTGCTCAGCATGCGGTGCATCCTGTGGGCTGGCTCCGACCCCGTCGAGGGCTGCGCGCTGGAGCTCTCCTCGCTCGTCGCCATCTCCTCCTCCTCCTCTCCACACTCGGACTCAGCAGAGTGATCCCGCGCTTCCTGCTCCTGGAGGGCGGAGGTGGCATCCGATGCCATGACTGCTTGAGCCTCCCAGGAATGCAGCGGCGACTTGGGCACCAAAGGCACAGCTCTCCCTGCAAAGCTTGAGACAACATGGTTACGGATGCCATCTTTGGCCGTCTTGGGGACACCTTGGACCATCATGAAAGCAGCCTAGATCACCTTGGCGAGTTTGATGCTCGAGACAAGAATAGGGAAGGGCTATAGGCTGAAAAGGTATCTAGAGCCACCGTTATGGATGAGACGGCAATCAAGAAAATACGGGAGACCGTAGAACTGGAAGAAGTCGGAAACCTGGGGCCACATCCTCAAAGCCTGTGACACGGCAGAAAGCGTGGTGCTTCGCGGGTGCACCCCGAAGCAGTTGTAAGCTTTCCTGACCGCCCAGGCAGCGCCCTCCTCACTCGTATCTGCTGATGCAGAAATCTGCGAATCTCCCTCATGCCTCCAAGAGCCCTCGGATCCGCTACGAGGCGGCTCCACGTGGCCACGGAACTCCCCAAAAAGTCCCCTGAGAGACACCCCAGCAGTGCCCGATAGGCTCCCGAGAGAGCTCCAAGAAGGGCTGCCTTCATCCCCCTTCAGGGTCGGCGGCACCGGCCGTGAGGCCTTCCTAATATTGGAGAGCGTGCAACTGTAGGAAGTCGGTTAACTGGGACCACTCCCTCAAAAAGTCTGCAGCACGGCACGCAGTGTGGCATTCCGCGGGTGCACACGGTGGCACTCGCAGGCACTCCTGTGGCCCCTTCTGGGGCTCGGACCCCCTTATCTACGGCGACGACGTCGGCAAAGTCCACGGCGATGGCGGCGGCGGCGTCGGCGAAGTCGACGGCGGCGGCGACGATGACGGCGAAGCCGACGGCGACGACGTCGTCGAAGTCGACGACGATAGCGAAGTCGACGGCGACGGCGGCGGCGAATTCGACGACTTCGACAGCGCTGCCGCCTCGTGCTCGGCGACCTCCTCCAGGCGCTGCGCGGCCAGCGCTGCGTCCAGCCTCGCCCCAGTGGCGGCGTGGGCGGCGTCGCGCGACATGTTGGCGCTCAGCGCCGCGGACGCGGCCTCCACCTGAAAGAGCGGAACGATCGCCGTCGCTACTTTCCGCGGGGCCAGCGGAACGATCGCCGTCGCTACGTGCCGCGAGGGCACCTCAATCCCCCTCCTCCTCCTCCTCCTCCTCCTCCGCCTCCTCCTCCTCCTCACCACCACCACCACCACCACCACCACCACCACCACCACCAGCATAATCAGAATCAGCATCACCATCACCATCTCCATCACCCCCCATCACAATAAGAATCACCACAATCATAATAAACATCATTACCACCACCACCACCATCATTATCATGAACGTCATCATCATCGTCGTCATCATCGTCATCATCGTCATCATCGTCATCATCATCATCATCATCATCATCATCATCATCATCATCATCATCATCATCATCATCATCGTAGCCGCCGCCATCGCGTCCGCCGCCGCCGACACCATCATCATCATCATCATCGTCATCATCAGCAGCATCAGCATCATCACCATCACCATCACTCTTAGATGTTCCGAAAAACGCTGAGACTGTTCTTTGCTCGATGTGGAGATTGTCTTTTTAAACTTAGTTCTGGGCGCAATGTGTGACACGCATGTTACGGCCGCTCCAGGGCCATAAACTCAGTTTTGAGGCCCTGGATCACCCCCATGGCCCACCTAAACGTTTCATGTCAATTTGCAGTGCGGTCTCGTTACGTGTTGAGCTATAACCATGCCGCCTGCGAGACGCTCACTTTCTGGGGTGCCCTTTCTCACGTGTCGTAAAACGAGCAACGAAAAGTGAGAACGTGGAGGATAACTATGACCATCAAAATCACGACGGAAGCAGGCCCACGGGGTGCCCGTCTCTCAAGAGGGCGCTCTGTCCGCAGAGAGAAAGGCATGCTCGTAGACCTTTGTGGAGACCTTTGAAGGGCGGGGGGGCTGGGCGGTGTATGGCAGCATCGCTGATCCATATTCCCTCCACTCTCCTAAGCCCCATGCTCCCTTCGACCCCTCAATATTGGCCCGCTCCCACGCCCCGCATGGAGCAAGCGCTGACCAAGATTTCGAAGCGGACCCAACCGTGGCGACGCTACTCCCCCCAGGTACCCCACCATGCGCGGAACGCTCCTGCTGCGCCTCTGCTTGCGCCTCCCATTCAATCCTCCACCCCTGCGAAGAGGGGCGAGGACACGAGGGGGTGATGGGAGGCAGAGGGAAGAGGAATCGGATGGCGAAGCAGAGGAGCAATCGGCGGCGAGTTCGGCCCTGCACTCGTTTCACTGCTTTTCGCCATTCTTTTTGTTCTGCTGCGCCCGCCAGGCTTCATTCGTTGGCCCTTGGGCTGAGTCAGCACCTAAGTTTGTTGCAAGACATGTGGAGCGCAACGATCTCCGATCCATGGCTGTGCAACGTAAAAAAGGCGGCGGCGAGAGCGGCGAACGGAGGGATGCGGGAGGGTGGAGGAAGGCCTTCTCTTCCTGCTGCTGCTCCTCCTCCTCCCCGCCTTCCTGCTCACATGCGAGGCGGGAATTTATCGGTATCCTCCGCCTGGGAACCGACGTCCTGGTGCCCCAGCGGGCGGCGGATATGGATACATGTTGCCCCCCGTGGGCCCGAATAGATCCATATCCCCCAGCCTGGGGAGGTCCGCAAAGATCGATCCCACAGGCGGTGGTCATGGGTAAAGCCCCGCCCTCCTGCTTACAGAGGCCCACCGCGACACCAGCATCGAATTTCGGTCGAACCGACGGCGAGCCAGAATCCCATCCAAACCAAGGGACCGGGCGCAAACCGGAGGAACACGCAATGTCAGGGGGGCGTAAGACCCGGGTACAGGGGACTCGAAAATCCCCGACGAGGTCGTCAACAAAAACGACGAGGCCGAGCCTGCATTTTGACGAGACCTCCCGCTGCAGACATCCCACGAAACTCCTACTCGTCAAAATCCGAATCGCGATCGTCAAAAAAACGATGGCGAACCCGAGTCCTGGCAAACCCGGGTCTTACGCTCCCCCGACAATGGTGCAACAACCGACCGAGCCGGACCGTGTCGTGGACACCCATGCTGCCCCCTCCCGCCCCCTCCCCCCCCGCTGTGATCGGCCGGGGGGCTCGTTGCACAGACGCCCCAGCTTCCAAACCGATGGGAAGCTGGAGCGCCTGCGCGACGAACTCCTCAGCCGAGTTGTTTGGCTGGAGGCATCCCCAATCGGAGTAGGGTCGGAGCATCGCGCTGCATCGCCAGTGCACCGGCAACGCATCGATGATGCATCGGCGACGCCGGCGATGCATCGACGACGTCGGCGTGGAGAACCTCGCGGCCAGGAGCGGACGACGAGGCGATTACGATGGCGGTGGCGGCGACGACGACGACGACGACGACAACGAGGGCGAGGATGACGACGACATACGCGGGCGCACGGGCCTCGGCGGCGACACCGACGACGACGATGACGACGGCGACGAGGACGACGACCGACGACGACCGACGACGACAAACGACGACAGACGACGACGACGACGGCGACGACGGCAGCGACGGCGGCGACGAAGTGGGCCCACGAGCCTCGGCGGATGCGGCGGCGGCGGCCTCGCGCGGGGCGGGGGGGGAGGGCAGGGCGCGCGTGGTCCTGGCCTCGTGGCCGCCGCCGCCGTCGCCGGGGTGTATGTCCTGTTGCATGCAATTTTTCGTGGGAGCCTTAGGGAGGACACCGATACGCCTGCAAGGGACCTTTGGGTCATCGGAAGCCTGCGGAAGCGAAGGACGTCATCGGTCGTTGATGCAGGTCGTGGGCGTCGTCTTCGTCGTATTTGCAATCGGCGTCGCGTCGCCTGACCGTCGTCGATGGAAGAATCGAACATCCAGGATCGAAGCTCGAGGTTTCCTGTGCGTGTTGGGACCCTCCTGGGTTCCAGAGAGAACCTTGTGCCCACGGCTGGATTCGCCTCGAACCTGTGGTGCGGTCCATGAAATGTCCAAGGGGGTCGTCGTCACCGCCGTCTCCGCTGCCGTGTTCGGGGCGGCGGAGGAGAGTCGACAAGAAAGATGAAGAAAACCTTGGATTCGAGGGGAAGGGAAACAAAGAGAGGAAACGGGGACGAACGGGGGAGGTGTGGGGGAGGCGTGGGGGGGTAAGATAAGGCGGAGAAGGACAAGGCATGGACGGAAACACGAAACATGATGGCAACGGTAATTGTATGGCTGTGCCCGACATCGAATATCCTGCTCGTCTTCCTTCTCGTAGTCATTATCTTTCCCCTCCTCCTCTTTCTCCTCCTCCTCCTCCTCCTCCTCTTGTTACAAACGGCTTCTCGAACCGCCGACAGCGACAAAACAACTCACATGCTTAGTCACACATCGCACCTGTGATCCAACATTTGCGGCCCTGGCATCTGCCACCCGCAGCAGCAAACACCAGTCCACCTCCTTCCGTCGTCTTTCGCCCGTGGGCCATTCCCGAGCGTCTCTGGAGAGCGCCCCTGCGGCGGGCACGGGGCCGGCCCCGGAACGCCCCTCCTTGACACTCTAACAGGTAGGCTCTAACACCACGCGGTCGGTCGCAAGAACAGCACATGCACACCACGGGCATTCCAACGAAGGGTCGCCCTCTCGCAAGCGACACAAGGCCTCCCATGAACACCGCCAACGTAGGCTGGTGTTTCTGCGTGCTGGCGATGACGGCCTTGGGCCGCTTCGCGTCGTAGTGGGCAATCCTGCACGCCTGCGCGTCCTTCCGTGTCGTACCCAGACAATCGAGGAGATTGGATGATGCCACTACGCTGCGCCGAATGTGGGGTCCAGACATTTGGGGAGTGCCAGTTATCATCCGTTCAGTCCAAAGAGATCCTCTCTTCGACCCCGTGGTGGTACCATTTCCACTGCGGCATTTTCCTCCGCCCCGTCCACCACAGGTGCTGTCGAATAGTGCGTGCCAAGGTCCGTACGGTCCCCCAAGCGCCCGGCCTACTGCCGCCGTTCGTTCCCATGGACGACGTCCGCGCTGCGGCGACGAGCGTCGCCTGCTGCGCGCGGACACGTGCGTCGACCCTGTGACCCACGACCAGGCACTTGAGGCAAGGCGACGACAATGGTGGTACATCTGCGGCGTTGTGGACGGCCGCCTGGAGTCTGTCCGTGGCCGCGCGCGGCGGCGTGGAGTTGGACCACCCATCTTGAGTCGAAGAGTGGCCCCACAGCCATCGCCTCCTGTAGCTGTCGGGGAAGGAGCGGCGGCAACCGCGCGCGTTCCACCTGTCGTTGCGTTTGGACACGCGTTTGACCTCATTGGCGTAGAGGCGGCCCTGGGAAATGATGTCCGCGCGGACACCCCGCGCCTGCAGCTGCCGCCGCTTCCGCGGGTCACGGCGCGCACACTACTTCTTGCCGTCGTTTACTACCTTTCCCAAGGCTCGTGGCCAATTGTCCCAGATGCCCGCGGCGCCAAACATAGCGTCGAGAATGCGTGGCGTCCGCGCACGGCCGTCACCGCACGACGCGGTGTGACCCATGGCTCCTGCGCGGCAACCTCACAGAGCCGACCTGTGAGCACCGTAAGAGCCAAGGCGGACCGCGGATCCCCCTGTGGAAGGGAAGTGGACGCGCATTCTGGCTGCTCGGCAATGGCCCCGTAGCTGCGCAGCCACCGTCGTTGGTTGGACCATTGCCTTCCCAGCATCTTCGCAAAGTGGCTGGGCATACCCATATGTTCCACTGGTGTCGTTGCTGCCGTAGAATGTACCCTATCGAACGCCAAGCTGTAGTCCCAAGACGCGCCGAACTCGCCAGCCTCCAGTGCAGCGACGACCCGTTCCGCCGCGTCGTGCACCGCAACACCCTTCGTTACTACGCGGGCCTCTTGCGGACACCAATGCTTGCACCAGGCGGCGCAGGAGGCAGATCGCAGGCGATCTGTTGCGCATTCCCTGCACCATGAACTGAACACCGTGATCGGTCGGAAATGTTCAACCAGGGAGAGGTCTCCCCCCGCTGGCGGGCTCTCCTTGACGAGATGGAAATGCCGCACCATTGGCCACGGACTCGGTAGGGCGTCCGCAATCTCGACGGCGTCAAACACCACGGAGACGGCCGAGGCCACGATGACATCCATATCAGCCATATCTGTCCCAGACCATCCGTCGCTACCTGCGCTGTGCCCCGCTGTCGTCCCAATCCCGTTGCGGGAACCGCTTGGTCCACATCCGCATTTTGTCTTGCCACCTCTCTGGGACGTCCCGGTCCAAGATGTTCCACCGCCGCTTTGACAGTAAATGCAACGCCTCCTCCGTGCTCGTGGCGGAAGTTGTCGCAGCGTGGGCGGTGTTGCAATCCTCGTGCAATGGCGCGCCCCGCACAAACGCCTCTCCGCGCAACCGATTGTGTACCCGTCGACGGCTGTTCCGGACGTAGCCGTGCCGCCCGTGCCGGTCCAGCAACGCAGGCATCGGTTCTCCGCGTCCCGTCGTAGCTCCTGCCACCGACCACCTTTTCACACCGTCGCCCACAAGTAGTCGTAGGCAGGCTGCTGCCGCGCGCAGGCGTTGTCGTAACACGCAGGACTCGTCATCCCTCCCCCGGTCGCGGCGCACCAAGTGCAGCAGCGCCGGCTGCACTCCGCGACGGAACTCATGAGCTGGCGTTCCCGGAAGGGCGGCTGTGGAACCCCGCAGTTGGCCCACACCAGCTCTCGCTTCCGCTGGGCCTCGCCCTTATGACACGCCCAATGGGGTATCCCGTGACATCCGCACGCTGCCCGTGCACAGCCGCCTGCAGTCGTAGTGCTCTCCCGGCCCCGGTCCGCCCCGCCTCGGCCTCCACGGCCTCCTGCAGCATGAGCCAGGCCCGCTCCCCCGATGTCTCCACAGCAGCGGAGAGCTGCCGCCACAGGTCGTCTGTCCAACGCTGCGCGCCCGACGTTCCCTTGACCCGAGACGCATCGTGCACAGCATCCCTTCATGTGTGCTCGTCTTGGTTCCATTGTCTGCTTGCCACATTGAGCACCGCTCCGCGTCGACACCGTCCCGTTTGGCCGCGCACTGGTGTCTGCACACCTCCCACTCGATACATAGGGGCCGTCAACGTCCGCCACCGCCCTCCCGTCGAAAGAACGAGCGAATCCTTCGCGTTTCGGACCACGGCGTGGTTGATGCACCGTGCGGTGTCCATTCTCAACAACAAAAGGGCTGCCCTGCCCGTCGCGTGCCATCACGTGTTGGCAATGCTCCCTCGGCACAAGTACTTCCACCAGTGCCGTGTTCCAATCTCCAACCGCCAGGAATGCACCTGCTCCCACTGCCCCCTCCGTCCCATGCTCCTCCTCTTCCACCTCCTCCTCCTCCTCCTTCTCCTCCTCCTCCTCCTTCCCTTTCTCCAACTCCTCCTCCTCCTCCTCCTCCTCCTCCTCCTCCGCCTCCTCCTCCTCGCCCCCCTCAACCCTTCTCCTCCCGCCCTCTCCCGAAGGGGCGCTCCTCCTGCTCCCGGGGCAGCGGCCGCCCCGCAGACGGCGGCGACGACGGCGGCGGCGGCGGCGAGCTCGCGACCACCACGCCGACGACGACGACCGTGACGACGGCCAGCACCGCCACGCCCAGGACGCCGCCGACGGCCCACGCCGCCGCCGCCGACGTCGTCGCCGCCGTCCCTGCGCCGACGACGGCGTCGCCGCCCGGGGGGCGGGGGCCCTCGCCGCACGACCCCGCCTCGGCGTCGGCGTCGCCAGCCGCGACCTTCTCTCTCTTTGGGGCGCTGGGCCGCGACGGCGACGACGGCGGCGGACGACGGCCGCCGACGACGACGACGAGGGCGACGACGACCGACGAGGGACGACGACGGAGGTGGAGGCGACGAGGACGGGCAGGAGGCCGTCGTCGGAAGGGCGAGGGCTTAGGGAAGAGTCCGTCCTGAGGGGTTGCCAGTGGTCCGGGCTGCCCCTCGGTGGGTCCTCCGCGCTCGTAGCAAGCCAGGAAACTAGCTAGTGTGGCGATCTGGAAAAGCGCCTGGGGCGACTGTCATCGCGACATTGGGGGTCTGGGGACCCCCCCCCTCTCCGCCTCCAGCCCCGATGTGAGGATCTGCATGTGAGGATCCGCACGCCTTGCTCCACGTCCTCGTAGGCTGGGCCCTCTGTGGAAGAAAACAGCATGAATCTCCAAGTAGCGAGGGCCGTCGACTTCTGCCACTCGTGAGCCCCGCCTTTCATGGATGGATGTCAAATGACGCTATGCGCCTACACCCGTCCTGGCCGAGCCCGAGCCCATGCACCCCCCCCTGCTTGCATCAGGAAGGGATGCACACAGGCGCTCCCTCCGACGTGCCACTGGCCCACAGATGGCGAAAGAAGGATCACATGCGCGCCCCGCGTTGCAACCGCCTGTCTCGTTTGTGGACGACATGAAGCATAATGACACATGGTGGCCTCGTCAGCCCGTCGCTCTACGCCCGGGCGGTCGCGCGACGCCTACCCCGACGACGGATGGCGGTGGAGTAGTGAGGGCCTCCGCCCACCCCCTTGGGAGCCAGGGGCCTTGGAACAGGAAGGCGCTACAAAGAGACTGGCGGCTGAACAAAAATCCAAACACACCTACAGTAGGGGCCCGACCGCAAGAAACCTTCCACAAGAAACCCAACCCTGAGACCCCGGTCCCTCCATCGATTTTCGGTGTGGGAGCGTCACGCTTTCCATCGCAAAACCATCGAAACCATCGAAACCCAGGGCACCCTGGAGGCAAGAAAGGTGTTTCTTGGCATGGGCCTCCACTGTACCTCCCGAGAAAGATGGATGGGTGCACACCCTGTTGCTCGTCGCGGCGCCAGGGGCCGCACTGCGCGGGAGAGCCGCGGCTGGGCACAGCACAACGAATCGCACACCGCTGACACATGGTAAAGGCATCGGATCCGGCGGTTGCTCCCTCGGACCCGCCGCGGCCTGCAACAGTCGTGCTGTTGCAGGCCGCCTGTGGATCTGACGCCAACGGGGGCACTCGACACGGGGTGGGGGAGGTGGAAAGGATCTCCCGCCTTGGGTTGGACAAACTGCCCTCCAGCACCCTCTTGCAAAAGCCCATGACCCAGACCGGGGAGGCAGACACACACCTGCCGGCCGCACCCGGCCGCCGCCGCGCTGCCAGGCCACGACCCAGTGCAGAAAGGAGGCGGAGGATGACGAACGAACAACACACACCCATACCCACAGGGAGGTCGTTGGGAGGAGGACTGGCTATTGGTGTGGGTGCGGGTAGTCGGACCCTGGGGAACGCTCCCGTTCGAACGGGGACCCCCATCCGACAACACGCACCCATAGCCCTCTCCGACCCCCCTATGGGTATGGGTGTGTGTTGTTGATTCGTCAGAGGAGGAGGATAGAGCAGGGGCGTCCCGGCGGAGGAGGAAGAGGACATGGGGCTCCCAGCGCGGCGAATGAGAGCCAAGGCCCGAGCCACCCTGCGGGCACACACATTTGAAGGGGCCCAAGGACACACACACATTAAAAAACCATGCAAATTAAGATATTCCCCATATTTCCCCATGTTTTCTGGGATTATGTCTTCCCGCCCACTTCCCATATTTGCCCATATTTTCGGGAGAATCGAGGATTCATTGTGTCTGTGTGTTTCTTTTCCTCCTGAATGTTCACAAGAATCGAGAGGACGGAACCGTCCGAGCGACCCTGACGAGCCCACGGGGCAGTAAACCCACCCCACCACCAATCCATTGGGATTCCTACGCGACGCGGCGACAGACCGCGCTGTGACCGTGGACGCCCCCGAAGACCCCGCTGCACAGCCCGCCACCGCATGGCTCTGGGGACCTCCAGGGGCCCCAGTCGCCCGCGACGCCCGTGGAGAACGACCCTGAGTCCCAAGACCGTGCGGCCACCCCGAATCCCCACCGGCGAACCTTGTGCATGCCATGGCAATGGACACTCTAACAATCCTACCACTGAGTTAATCATGTGTTTGACATGTGTAGACCATGTCCCAAAAATGTTCCAAATCTGTTTTCACATATTTAAAGCAGGTCTGAAGCCTGTTCTAGACATCTGGAAATTATTTGGCAGCACGCTCCCTCTCCATGGATCGACTTCCACAAGACGCACCACACAGCTCGGTCACCGCAACGCGACGCGGTGCGGTGACGCGGGGCCCCCCACGCACCGCGTGGGGCGCCCCGGGATCGGGCCCACAGGCCAGCCCCCCCCCCCACCCGGAGCAGGCCCGCCGGCCAGGCAGCCAGCCGTGCTGCCGCGGCGGCGCGGGGCCGCGGCGGCCTCTCCCCGGGCGTGCCGTGGCCGGCAGGCCACGGCGGGGCCCAACGCCCAGGGCGCCCCCCAGGGCCACAGCAACTGCCAGAGACCTCCCCCGCCCGCGGTCCTCGAGGACGACGACGCCTGCGACGTCAGGCGACCACGCCCGCGACGGCGGCGAGGGCGGACGGCGACGGCGGTGGCGACAAAGGGCAGCGGCCACGGAGGCGGCGACGGCGGCCGCAGCGACGGCGGCGGCCGCAGCGGCGGCGGCGGCCGCAGCGGCGACGACGACGACGACGACGACGACGACGACGACGACGAAGACAACGACGACGACGACGACGACGACGACGACGACGACGCAGGCGACCTCGGCCGCGCGCAGCGTGCCGCGCGCGGCGTCCAGGCGCGACAGCGCCTCGGCCGCCGCGGCGGCGGCGCGCGCACTGGCGGACTCGTTGCGCGCGAGCGCCTCGTGCGCGGACCTCGCGGGCGGGCGGGGCCCGGCGTCGGGCAGGGTGCATGTCGGGCGTTGGCAGAACTGGGTTTAGGGGAACCTGGTTTAGTGACTTGTACCGGGGGCGCCCCCCCGTCCCATCTCCACTAACCGGAACTGCCGTGACCCGAAAAACACCAGTTACGGCAAACCTGGTTCAGTGAATCTGGCCAATTGAGGGGCCCCAGGGCCCTACCACTAATCGTGTCCCCTTACCCGGGGTCCTGGCTATACCCGAACAGGGTGCCCATCGGTCGGAAGAAGTGGGTAGAACCATGAAGTAGGAAGGCGTTGGAAACAGGTTGGGCTTGCGCCCGCTCCCTGAAGAGGAGGGCAGGGGGAGAAAGCTCGACTCTTGGAGCATGAAGGCGGCTAAAGTAGATTGGAACCTGGATCCCCCGAAATACCTACTTCCAACGACTGGCGCGTAAGGATGCAAGGCAAGAATGCAAGACCCTTGTCAGCCACATTTACCGCTCAGAGCTCCTTAGACTTGTTTTTGTCGGGGGGAGGGGAGGGCACCTCGTCGCAAACTCGGCTCAGGACGAGGCGAAGAGGAGGGGTTGCAAGGGCACCCTCGATGAGCCAGCATATCCTCACCATGGACCCTGACTGCAGCACGGAGGTGATGCCGTGCGATGGGCTCGGGCCAGGCTCCAGGGACGCCGGAGTCTCGAACGGCCCTCGCTTCTCGAGCCCGTGCGGAACAGGAGGAAATCGCTGAGCTCCTGGAACCCTTGGCACGTATCTGAAGCGGCCCTGGGACACACAAATGAAGGCACACACATAAAACAGGTTCCGAATTGTTGTTCCATATTTTCTGGGTTTCTGTCTTCCCCCCCACTGCCCATATTTTCCCATTTTTCCTGGGGAATCGACGATTACTTGTGTCTGTGTGTTTTTGTCCCCTCCTGAGCAGCACCGGCATGGCCTCTTGGTCCCGCGAGCTGGAGCTCGGCCCTGCACGCCGCGCAGGCACCGCTGCGCCAAGCGGCCCGCTCTGGTGGCCGCATACATACATACATACACACATACACACATACATGCATGCATACATACATGCATGCATGCATGCATGCATGCATGCATGCATGCATGCATACATGCATGCATGCATGCATGCATGCATGCATACACACACATACATACATACATACATATATACATACACACATACGCACATACGTGCATGCATGCATACATGCATGCATGCATGCATACATACATACATACATACATACACACATACACATACATACATACAAACATAGATACATACATACATACATACATACATACATGCATACATGCATACATACATACATGCATGCATGCATGCATGCATGCATGCATACATACATACATACACACATACACACATACGTGCATGCATACATACAAACATACATACATACATACATATACACACACACATACATACATACATGTATGTATAGCCATACGTACCTACATACATACATGCATGCATGCATACATACATAGATACATGCAGGTATGCATGCATACATGCATGCACGCATGCATGCATGCATGCACACATGCATACATATAGACACACCTATATACATATATACATACATACATACAGACAGACATACATACATACACACATACATACATACATGCACACTGACTTACTGACGTACGTACTTAATTACGTACGTACTCACTTGCTTACATGTATGCGTACTTACATACATACACACTTACACACTTACTTACACACATACACACAAGCATACATGTCTGCATACATGCGTGCATGCATGCGTACCAGCATGCATACATACACACATGTGTATGCATACATATGTGCATATATCAGTACAGACATGCATGCAGACATCCATACTTACATACATACATACACACATACACACGTACCATAAACGTACCCACAGACACACAGACACACAGACACACATGAACTCATACACGCATGCACACATACACATACGCACCTGTACACACACATACACACAGACACGAGCTCATACATTCACACATACACATGTACACACATGCATACATACATGCATAATACACACATACATACACACATGTTGAAACAATGTGTTAATGCACGCATCTATATAAGAGTACCAAGGTCTAGATACACACGTGTCTATAACCACCTATACGCATGTAAACATACACTGTGCTGTCCACGTTGTGCAATCTAGGCGGCGACTGGGCGGCGACAGCCTCAACCTGGCCGCCAGGCCGACAATCAGGCCCGGACGACGGGCGGCACCGAAGCGGACGACGGACGGTGTGGCGACGCGGCGGCGACGGCGACAGCACGGCCGCCAGCCCGACCAGTCAGGCTCAGACGACGGGCGGCGACGCGGGGCGGCGACAGCGACGACGCAGCCGCCAAACCGACAGCCGGGCCCGGACGACGGGCGGCGGTGAGGCGGCGACGCGGCGGCGACGGCGACAACCGAGCCGCAAGACCCACAGTCAGGCCCCGTCCCTTGCGGGAGAAGTGCTGCCTTTGACAGAGGGAGCAACTCAGCGAAGAGTGACCGCGCACGCGACGCACGGGCTTGTGCAGACCAGCGATTGCAAAACAAATGTTCAGGGGATAAGGTTTCGGCGATCCGCGCGGACTTCCTTGGTCGGCGCTGGAACCTCCTCCCCAGCGCGCGGAGCGCGTCAGGGGCGGTTCCGAAGGCGCCTACAGCGCAGATCCAAGAAATCAGCGCAGAGCCCCGAAAGCGGACGCACCTGCAATTGATCTTCTTCTTCGGCTCTCGAAGTTAAGTTTGAACGTAAAGGACACGCGATAGACATAAGACCCTCCCGACGGCCACATGGCCATCGGAATGTAGAGGGCATGGGTCGCGAAACACAGGACAAAGGTAACCTTGATTTGGCAGAACCGACCTGCGCCAATGAATCAAACTAGACTGAACGCCACGCGAGATAGGATCCAAAGCCCAGAAGGCCCGCTCGGCACCGCGATGCAACGCCCGAGAGGCCCAACCCCGTGACTCCCTCCCCTCCCCTTCCCTCCCCTTCAGCCCATCATTCCCTCCCCCTCCCCCCCTCCTTGCTGCCCGACTGGTGGGTGGACAAACGTGCCCGGGGCGACCGCACCAGGCACCGCCGAGCCCGGGCAGGGCGCAGAGGACCGGAGAGCCCGCTGGGGCGACCCGTCCCAGAACCGCCCCCTGGGGCCACGGGGATTCTCCTCCGGGGAACACTTGCCGCGTCGGCGTGGCCGCCGCACTGGCCATCGCTCGGACGTCAATTCCGTGTGCATGTTTCAGTTCCGTGCGTGGCTTCTTCGCCAAGTGATCAGGGATGCTCCTCGATGGTCCTCGCCGAAGGAAAAAATCCGCACGTCCGAGCGATGCCAAGCGCACCGTCTGGGGGGCCCCTGCGAAGACGCACCGCCTGGGGTCGCCGCGGCTGCGGCACCGAGGCAGGCCAGCGGCAGCGGCGGCCACAGGAGCGGCAGGTGCGGACGAGGGCGACGACGTCGGGCGGCGAGGTCTGTGCATATGTCCACTGCCCCTGGCCAGGAGCCGCCCTGGGCCCCGGAGCGGTGCGTGCGCCCCCTGGCTTGGCCAGGGGGGGTTCTCCTCCTCCTCCTCCTCCTCCTCCTCCTCCTCCTCCTCCTCCTCCCGGGGCATCCTATACCGCTCCAGGGCCCAGGGGATGGTCCTGGCCAGGGGCAGTGCACATCTGCACAGACCTCGGCGCGCGACGCGCCCCTGGGCGCGCCGCCGCCCGCGGCGCCACGGGGTTGGCCAAGGGGTGTCCCTGGCGCGCAAGGTGCCCCGGGCTGCCCCGCGCCGTGCCGGGGCCCTCTGGGAGGCGCGATGGGCTGCTCTGGAGGTCTCCTGGGCTTCTCTGGATGTCACGGGGGGCACGTCTTGTGCCAAGGACGCCTCCCCAACCCCCTGACGCACGACTTGGACGAGGTCGGGACCCCTTCCCCAGGGACGGGCTTTTCATCCCGAGTCGTCGTTCGACGGCTCTGGGGCCCAGTAGGGGCCCTCGGACGCCAAAAATAGAGAAAAGCTGCACCTCGCGTTTTGCACGACGCATGGCGATTTGGGCGTGGGCCGGGGGCTCCCCTGGCAACACCCGAGGGAGGATGGGGGAGGCCTGTTCTGGGCCTCGGCGTCGCGCAGTGTCCCGCTGGCGTTTCGCAGCGCCTCCTGGACGGCGAAGCGGCGTCCGCCGTCGTCGCCGTGATCGGCCCTGTCGTGTTCGTACTCGTCCGCCGTCGCCCGTCGTGGCACGTGGTCGCCCGTCGCCCCTCATCGTCCGTCGCCGTCTTACAGCCAAACAAAATCATAAGGATGAGCCGTTTCCAGGGTGTACCCTGGCATACTTTGGGGCTGGACAGACCCCCCTTTAGCAAAACGTGGTTTAGTGAAAACGACCTGAGGCCCAAACCTGGCGGGCGCAAGCCTGGAAAATAACGGCCACAGCGCCCTCTCGAGAACCGAAAACGGACAATTCACTAATCGACGTGTCACTGTTGGGGGTTCTGTCCACCCCCGAATACTTGCTTCTGCACCTAGACAGCCATAATGCCGTGGTGACTGATCGCACATGGCAGAACAAAGGTGCACAAGCAGAATGGCTCAGGGAGCGGAGACTCAACATGCCTCTTCACCGTCCTCCGCCGCAGAGGGGTCGGGCAGGCAGCGGCCACCGCGGAGTGCAGCTGTGGCGGCGCTGCCTTGGACTGGAGTCAAAAACCCTAAGAAGGACGCGCGGCAGGGACGCAAGACCCTTGGAAGCCGAAGCTGGGCTTTTTGGGGCGGCGGACGACGAAAACCTCAAGGAGGCAAGAGCAAGGAAGAGCAAGGACGCAAGGGTACCCTGAGCAAAGCCGCGCGTCCTTATGAGGGTTTTTGACTGTAGAACGACAACGGCCGAGCAAGACATAAAAACGCACCGTATGGGGCGTCCCCTCAAAAGTCGAGGGGGGTGGGCAGCTCGGCCGGTGCCGCCCTGCACGTGCCCCAGCGGCTAAAACCAAGGCAAAAGCTACTGGTAGCCGACGACTTGGGCGCACAGGACGGCACGGGCAGAAGACATGTCGAAAAAGGGGCGAGGTGCCACGCACGGGGTCCTTTCTCCCACGGGCCGGCCTGCCCAACGCCAAAGTGTGTACCAGGGCGAGAATGAGCTGGACCGGCTTGACGGTCGTTTCCACCACGGTGCGGGCTTGGCGCGCTCCGCGCGCGGACCTTCGAGTTGTTATGTTTATGCCACTTTTTCTTCCCCTAGTGTTGCCGTGGAATCGCGACTCCATGCCACTTTTTGTCCCCGAGTTGTTATGTTTGTGTCACTTCGTGTTCCCCTGAAAGCCAAGACGAAGGAGCGCTGGGCACGCGATGGCTTCCGAGCAGGCGTGGTTCCGCACAGGCCCTGCGCGGGGCCAGCTGGAGACCCCCCAACCCCCCTCCATGCGCAGAACGGCCGCAGAGGCGAGATGCCGCCTGGGCGAGAAGGCGCCGATGTCGCCACTGGTCCCTCATTTTCGCTCCTCCTCCTCCTCCTCCTCTTCCTCCTCCTCCTCCTGGAGGGCTCTTCGAGACGCTCTAGCAGCAACGGCAGTAAACTAGCGGCGGTTGGCAACTTATCGTTGCGATATGGTGCGTCTGACTGAACGTGTCACGTGTACCTCTGCAAACCCGCCATGACCTACAAAAACAAGTCCCGATCAATGATATCCTTGGTGTGACCCTCCGCCGTCGTGTCGCAAGTGTCGCAACACTGTGCGTTATCCGTAATCCCGAGATCAAATCATTCTTTTAGCCAAGGAATATGACCAATAATTGTTTTCTCAAGAAGGGTCTCGCAATCCTTGCATGATTAAGACGCAAATTAGCCACCCCTTCTGGCACCAGCACTTTCCCCAACCCGTCATGTCATGGCGACCAGTTTGAGCAACACCGCCGAAAAAAGCAACATAATCTTCCTCAACGATAAAAAACACTAGCCACCATACCCGACAGCATCTCCCACAACCCATCAATACAACACCTCATCTCAACAATCAACACACTGATCAACGATCCAGCTCTCACAGTGCAATCCAACTTTACATCCTGAAACCTACTGAGATGTAAGAAGCGGGCCAAACCCCTATTCTCCTGTTGAAGTCCTTAGCGGATGCGACTTCTCCATAGTGACTGTCAAGGAGGTGTACTCTGGGAGGGTGTTGGATATGAGGGAGGGAAGTGCGGGTACATCGAAAGAATGAGGGACGAGTCGGAAGTGGAGAAGAGCGGCGGGACGGGGAGGGGCTGGGGCAGAGAAAGGAGGGGGAAGGGAAGGATTGGGATACAAGTGGAGAGAGGGAGTCTTCGAGGGGGTGGACCATCCTTGCCCCTATCAACCCACCTCTCATCTGTGCTTCTGCTCCTCGACCTCCTCCACCTCCTGCTCATCTTCCTCCATCTGTCCGCCACACACCCTCGACCACGTCCATCGACCACGCCCCTCCCTCGACCAGCTCCCCCTGCCTCTGTCGATCGCCCACACAAGCCCCAATGTCCGAAAAGGCCAAGCACCGTCGAACCCCCAACGACCGGGGGCCCCCAGAAATAGACCCAGACAAGAACGAAACTCGAACATCTGCTTCAAGTGCTTGCAGATATGCCTTACCTGCGCGTGTGATATCCGAGACGCAAGTCGAAACGATAGAGATGAAGCGACGACGACGCTGGCGACGGCCACGGCGACTGGATGAAGACGCGGCAGGGGACGACGGCAACGAAAGACACGACGACGACGACGAGGTCGACGTCGCTGACGACGGCGGCGACGCAGGCGAGGCCGATGACGCCGTCGCCGCCCCCCCGGGTGCGCGGGCCGTCTCCTGGGCGTCCCGGAGGGCGAGCTGCGCCGCCTTGGAGGCCTGGAGGGAGGCGTTGTGCGTCCTTCGATGGCAGGACGCGCGCGGCGCGCTCCCCAGGCGGCCAGGGTGCCCCCGAGACGCCCTGCAGGGCGGCCCAGGCGGGCCACCGGAGGCGTCGAGTGGTCGGAGCACCGCAGCACTCGAAGGCCGCTCCAAGAGCGCGCCGACCTCCCTCTGCGCGCGCAGTGACGTCGACGACGTCGTCCTCCGCCTCGCCCCTCTTCCCAAGCAAACAAGGCACGAACAGGTGGGGACGGAGGATCGCGCAGAATCACCTATACATCAGCGACGCATCGGCGACGTTGGCGTGGAGAACGTCTGGTTCCACACCGCATCGGATATGCGGCCTGATCCTCCGACCCCACTTGCTCCAGGCCCGTGTGGAGTTCTGGACAGGTGCCTCATCTCCTCCATTCTCATAGCCCTCCTCCATCCCTCCCCTTACCACAGCCAAGTCCTCCCCGTCACATCAACAGACGTGTCCGCAGGCCAGGGCGGTCGTTGCGCCTGAGGTTGCTGTGCTACGCGTGAGGCTTCCAACAGCTGCACCAGTAGAGGGCGGGTGGTTTTTCGGTTGCGGCTCTCGCCCGAATTAGCGCCACGAACCTTCGCTTCAAAAGCTAAAGCTGACCACAGCTGCACGGATGGAAGGCGGGTGGTCTTCCGAATGCCGCTCTCGCCAGAATCAGCACCGCGCACGTTCCCCCTTTCAGTGTTCCAACGGTTACACGGGTGGGGGGCGGGTGGTCTTCAACATGCGGCTCCCGCCCAAGCAACGCGCAACTGCAGAACATGCCAACAGCGGAACGCCTGGAGGCTGATGTGTGTCTCTTCACCACGGGGGCTGACAGCTCAACACGAAACGGAGATCGGCGGCGAGGCCCAACCGTCGAGACCCGGGAAGGCCAGGGCACCCTGGAGGGCAAGCAGGGGTGTTTCTTCGCACGGGTGTCCACTGCAGGCCCCCTCCTCGCCGCAGTCCCGATGGCTCGCCGGCGGGCGGCGGGCGGCCTCACCCCCTGGGCGTGGCGGGCCCGCGGGGGCGCCCGCCTCTCAGGCAGGGACGCCCCGCGCAGCGAGGCCGAAGTGCCCGACCGAGCGGATGGCGGAGGCGCGCTCCGGCGGCGGGCGAGGGGGGCGGAGCGAGGAGGAGAAGGCCCTCTCGGGAGGCGGCGGTACTCCTCAGAAGCCCCCGCGCCTCCTGGGAAGTCGCCCGCGCCTTCGGGGAAGGCTCAGAAGGCTGTTCTCACAAGGCCGGGGGACTTCAGAGCCTTCGGAGGAAGCCTGCCATTTCTCCCTTCCACCCCCGGGGACTCGCCGCCGAATGTGCAGCATCCTTGCTTCATCGTGGCCTGACGCTACTCCTCCTCCTGCTCCTCCCTCGCCCTCCTCCCTCCCCCGCTCTCCTTCCTGCGTCTTCCGGAGTCCAAACAAGCTCGACGCACAGATGCGGAGAACGACGAGGACATGCAACCTGGACGCGCGAGCAGTGGGGCGAGAGGAAAGGGAGGGAGCACGAGGGGCCGAGCGCGCGCCAGAAGTGAGGAGACCACGGCGCCAGGACCCCGCGGGAGGGAAAAAGCAGGAGGAAGGATACCAGACGGGAGGAGGACGGGGAGGCACTCGTGCTCGGCGCCGGTGACGTCTGCAGACTCTCCGCCTCCCGCACGGGGCACGCGCCGGGCCGCAAGTCACCGGGCCACCGCGAGCGAGCTCAGGTCCTGCGTGGTGGCCGCCCTGCCCTTGGGGCCGCCCTGGTCCTTCTTCGCCCCCTTGCACTCGCCGAACCTGAAGCGAGCAGACCAGCTGCACAGACCGAAGCTCCCCCAGAGGCCCGGGAGGATCTCTCGGATCGGCGCCGGGCCCAGCCCCACGTGCGCGCGGAGCGGGCCAGGGGCGGACCCGGCGGCGCCGCCCAGGGGGGCCCAGCGCCGAGCCGAGGAAGCCGAGCGGACCTCCAGAAAGTTGTGTGTGTGGGTCTTGCGAGAGGTGCTCCTGGCACACGCTGGCCCCAGCACTTCCAGGGAGGCCCCCGCGGCCTCCAGAGCACCCCATCACGAGGCCCAGAGGGCCCCTGGGGCCCCAACACTGGGCTGAAGCTGGGGGCACCCTGGGCCAGGGGCACCTGCAGCAGCGCCAGATCCCACGGGCCCCCGAGGTACTGCTCGCCACTGCGGGGAGCACCCCCGCAACGGGGGGGGCCAAGGGCCTGTGTGCGGGTGGAAGGCAGTGGCCGACTTTGAGCATAAGAGGCTCCCAGGTGGGGTCGCGGGATCGCGCCACATCGCCGATGCCTCGGCGATGCATCGACGGCGTCGGCGATGCATCGGTGCCAGTAGCGTGGGTAAAGTCGGTCTCCGCATCGAGCCGCATCATCGATGCATCGGCGACGCGGCGCGATCCTCCGACCCAATCTGCGCGGACCCCAATTGGGAGGCCCAGACAAAAGGAGCCGAGACAGGCTTCCCTCTTTGAGCATCGTTTAACCGATCCCCCCTGTCCCCACTCTCGTGGCCTGGGCCCCACTGGCCCTTTTACCCTCCTGGATGGGGATATGGCCCGTTTCTGTCAGATTCTGCCTGGGGTTCTGGATGGGGATGGGGATAGGGGTCTGATGGGCCTGTTTTCCACAACCACCACCATATCTTGGAGGGGGAGGGGGTCCTCCTCCTTCTCCTCCTCCTCTTCGTCCTCCTCCTCCTCCTCCTCCTCCTCCTCCTCCTCCTCCTCCTCCTCCTCCTCTTGGTCCTCCTCCTCCTCCTCCTCCTCCTCTTGGTCCTCCTCCTCCTCTTCCTCCTCCTCCTCCTCCTTCCCCCTCCAACTTATGCTGGGGGTGGTGGAAAACAGGCCCATCAAGGGGAAGGGGCTTACACTTCTCGTACCACACGAACAGGGCGCCCGGCGGCCGAGGAGAAAGAAGGATGAGGAGGATGAGGAGGATGAGGAGGAGGAGGAGGAGGAGGAGGAGGAGGAGGAGGAGGAGGAGGAGGAGGAGGAGCAAGAGGAGGAGGAGGAGGAGGAGGAGGAGGTGAGAGGAGGGAGGAGGAGAGAGGAGGATGAGGAGGAGGAGGAGAGGAGGAGGAGGAGGGAGGAGGAGGGAGGAGGAGGAGGAGGAGGAGGAGGAGGAGGAGGGGAGGAGGAGAGGAGGAGGAGGAGGAGGCAGAGGAGGAGGAGGGGGAAGGAGGAGCCCGGACCCCAAGGAGGCCCCCCCGCTCGGCCGCTGTCGTGGACGCAGAACTCGTCGCTGTCGGCCTCGGACCTCGGCGGCTCGGGCACGGGCTCGCCGGCCTCCGGCGCCGGGCGGGGGCCTCCGGCGTGCCTGCGGGCGGGGTGGCGGGGCCGCCGCCGCCGCCGCCCTCGGTCCTCCCTCCTCCTCCTCCTCCTTCTCCTCCTCCTCCTCCTCCTCCTCCTCCTCCTCCTCCTCCTCCTCCTCCTCCTCTCCTCCTCTCCTCCTCCCCCTCCTCCTCTTCCTCCCCCTCTTCCTCCTCCCCCTCCTCCTTCATGGCAGTCGTGGCGAGTGAATAGCGAGTGATTGGCGGGGTCGAGCTTCGAGATTTAGGTTCAGGTCGATGTAGGTTTAAAAGTCGGTTCGAGCCTCGAGCCTCGATCGAGCTTCGCCAAAATTGCAGAACATACTCAAAAAAGATGGTCGAGCTTCGATTTGGGTCCAAGTCGATGCAGGTTTAAAGTCGATTCGAGCTTCGAGCCTCGATCGAGCTTCGCCAAAATTGCAGAACATGCTCAAAACATGGTCGAGCTTCGAGATTTAGGTTTAGGTCGATGTAGGTTTAAAATCGATTCGAGCTTCGAGCCTCGATCGAGCCTCGCCAAAATGGCAGCAAATACTCTAAAAATGGTCGAGCTTCGATTTGGGTCTGAGTCGATGCAGGTTTCAGTCGATTCGAGCTTCGAGCCTCGATCGAGCTTCGCCAAAATGGCGCAAAAGATACTCAACAAAATGGTCCCCCGACTATGTTCGGTCTATTATTGGATATTCCCCTAGAGCTACAGAGGGACAAGCCCGACTTAAATCTAGGTCGGGCGTGTCCCCCTGCAAGCGGAGTTCGGACGGAAGCTAACACATCAAGGACAGCTCGTCCCCATGTGATGTTTTACCGTGTTTGGCGTTATGTTCCTCCTGCGGGAGGACAGGCCCGACCCAATCCTCGCTCCTCGATCCTCGATCGGCCCTCGATCCTCGCTGGCCCCCCAATCGCCGACTCCTCGCCGAGAGGGGCCGCCCGGACAGGGTCCGAGCCGATGGGGCCTGAAGATCGCGCCGACGTCGCCGATATGCATCGCCGAGGCGTCGGCGCTGGGGGCATGGAGGGAATCGAATGGTGCTCCACGCCGAGCAGCATGGCCTCGCCCATGCATCTCCGAGAAGCAACGGGGACCCCACGGCCGCCGAAGGCCCATCGGGGATGGGGAACGGAGCGACCCCTGGGCAGTGCCACGCTCGAGCGCCACCCGGCACCCGACGACGCCCAGGCCTGCCCTCACAGATGAAGGGGAACTGGGACACACAAATAAATGCAAGAACAAATAACAGGACTCCCGCTATTTTTTCACATTCCCTGGGCTTTTGTCTTCCCCCCCAACTCCCATATTTTTCAACATTTTCCTGGGAGTCGACGATCAATTGTGCCTGTGTGTTTTTGTTCCCTCCCGAACAAGAGTGGCGCTCCTCCTCTCGGCGCAGGGCGGGCGGAGCCCCTGGAGGCTCCGAGGATCGATGCCCCCGGGCCCCCCGACAGGGGGCCTAGTTGCGCACCCGCTCGCCGCGCTGCGTCCGGCCGTGGCGGCGATGCTCCCCCCACAAAAATCGGGTCGGGCGAAAGAGAGGGGGATAGCAAAGGGGGGGGGTTGAGAATCAGCTCGCGTAGCTGATTTTCCCGGCGCCTCCCGGCGCCGGAGGCGCCCGTGTCTCGAGGAAGGGGCCCCTCGGTCGGGCCGAAACCAGCTGCATGCAGCAAATTCCGTACCCCCCCCTTTCCCAGTCCCCCCCGTTCGTCCGGCCCGACAGAAGGCCCGCTGCCCGTCGTCTCGGCTCAACCCTCCTCTGATCCTCGGAGCATCGGCGCCGCCGATGCAGAGAGGAAAGCTGGGTTCCACGCCGAGACCGTCGCACCGCCGATGCACCGGCGATGCGATGCGCGAGCCTCCGACCCCCACAGACGCGGCACAAGCTTCGGACGTGTGCGGGCGGGGGGGGGTCCCCGCGGGCGGGGGCGCAGCCCGCTGCTGAGAGAAGGCCCCGCCCTCGGGCGCGGCCTGGCCGACCGCTCCCGTGACGAGCCCTCTGCCCTGGATCGAGGACCTGCTGACCCAGGCCAATCCGATCCCAGGCCAGCCGGGCCTTGCAGGATTCTGCAGGATCCTGCAGGATCCAGCGCCCAAGCCCGGGTCAGTGCAGCCATGGCTCCGCAGGATCTTGCAAGATCCGGCGCTCTGAAGACCCCCGCCTCTTGAGCCCCGACTGGAGGCTCCCCTCAGGCCGCCGGCCCACGCATCGGATGAGCACGACGGGGCGGGATCCTGAGAAAACGCGGGCCCTGGAGACCTGGGTCTCTTCCCCAAGACCTGCTTCTCATCCCGAGTCTCCCGCGGGCGGTCCGAGAGGGCCCGTGGATGATGGCCCACAGGGGAGCTAGAAGCAGGAGACTGGTGCGGCAAGTCGCGGAAACCCTCCTTGATTCTTCCTGGGTTTTTTTGTTGGAAGGTTTGGGCCCCGATTGCAAGGGGTGTGGCTTGCAGCCCGCGCCCTGGGGGGGGGGGCGGGCGAGGACCTTGACGGAGCTCTCTGCCGCGCCCCGACGAGGTCTCGTCCAGCTTTTTGGCGCAGCGCGGGGGCCTGTCGAGCCCCAACGGCGCCCACTGCAAACCTCGCCCGGACCCCTGGAGTCCACTCGCCGAGAAGAGGGCCGAGAAGGGGGCCGACCTCGCCTGGGGCCAGTGAAGGGGACCCCGGGGACACGCAAATAAATGCACACACGAATAACAGGATGACCCATATGTTTTCCATATTTTCTGGGTGTTTGTCTCCCCCTCCACTTTCCATACTTCTCCATATTTTGTCCTAGGGATCGACGATTCCTTGTGTCTCTGTGATTTTTCCCTCCTGAGAGAAGGGGGCCCGAGGAGGGGGCCCGGCTGGGCCGCCCCAGCTCCCAAGCGGCGACGGCGAGCCCCGCCCCGCCCGTGGACGGCCGTCCGAGGACCGAAGATTCGCAGAGCACCCTGCAGCAGCGCGCCCTGCAGTGAAACAAGGGCTCCCAACTTCGCGCTCTCGCGCGGCGCGGAGCGCGAAGTGCGAATCTAACTTCGCGCTCGCGCGCCGCCTCCCAGGGGAGAAGAGGAGGGCGAGGAGGAATCGGAGCCGAAGCGCGAAGAGCTTCGCGCCCTCGAGGGCGCCCTTGGTGGAAGCTGCCAGGGGCACTCCTGGGAGCGGCGCGGGGGATGCCGAGGGGTTACCAGTGGATGCCAAGGTGGGTCGTATCTGGCCTGACCGAGCGTATACCTGGGCTGACGGTTCGGGCAAGGTGGGCTCCGCTCACTTGGCGGAGTTCTCTCGACCCCTCGACCCCCGTAAGCCACTTGGGCATGTTTAGCCCCCTCGTAAGACAAGTTAGGCCAGAAATATAGCCCACCTCGGCATCCACTGAACACCCTTGCATCCCCTTGGCACTCACCGCACCGATCCCACTCAACGTTCTCACGGCACTGCATTCCGCATAGACCCCAACAAGGCACCTGATCGATGCCCAACACAACCAAGTCCATACGGGGAACCGAACGTCGATTAGCGAGACCGACTGGGAACTGCAGCGGCACACTCGGATGCCAATGTCGACAGAGAGCCAGCGCACACGTCACAGTTCGTCAAGCGACCTGCCTGGGCGGGTGTTCGATCCCCCAAAAATAGTCCAAACATAATCCAAAAATAGTCCGGGGACTATTTTTTGAACATTTTGTACCTGTTTGGGGTATTTTTGGGCCATCTTGTATTTTTCATCGAAAATCCCCCTGTAGGGGGACACGCCCGACACAACCTTATGCTGAAGAGGCGATGCCTCCTTGCGTGCGTTTACGCCGAGCCCACCGAGCCCTGGAGGTGCAATGTCGCCTCCCGTCGTGATTTGTCGAGATCGAGTTTCCAAGGCAACCGCGCGTCTGCGCGCGCGGGAGAGGCAATAGCCTGCAACCCTCCGCGGGGTCGGTGCCGGACACACCTCCCAGACGGGCCTGGCCCCCCAAATCCTGGCGTCGGAGATCCACCGACCCAGGTCCCTCCAGACCAGGGTCGGTCCTGCCTCGCAGGAGGATCTGCCGGATCCTGCACCCGAGCCCGGGGCAATGCGGCCCCTGGAATCTGCAGGATCCTGCAACGTCCGGCGCTCTGACGGACCCCCGCTTGCATCGGCCCCCGCCTCTCGAGCCCCGATGGCGTTTGCTGTTTTTTTCGAGCCTGGCGTGCACGCCCGGCCTCGGGCCCCAGGACCCGCACGCGTCAACCCGGCTCGAGCAGCTGCCCGGAGCGATGGGGTCGGCAGCTCTGCTCTCACGACGTCTCGCGAGGTCGCTGGGGGGGCAGGAAGGGGCAGGAAGGGAGAACGAAGGGGAAGGGGAAGGAAGGGGGGGGGGCGAGGAAGCGAAAAGGGGGGAAGGACGTTTTCACGACGTCGTTGGGGGGGAAGGAAGAGAGAAGGGGTAGCGATTCGCTGGCAACGTCGGATATCGGGGGGGGGGTCCAGGGCCGCCCTACTCGGGCGCTGCTTCGTGGGGGAGGGGAGGGGGGCTCAACTGGGGGAAAAGCCTGCACCCGGCCGCTCCCCTCCTTGGGCCCTCCCAGGGGGGGGAGCTCTCCTGGGGCCCACCAGGGGCACAACAGGCGCACCTCTCCTCACCCCCCCACGTTTATCCCCCCCCTTCCCCGTCCCAGCGCCGCAACGCCCGACCCATGCATCCCCCCCCCGCGGCTCCAGCACCGCGCCCCCCCCCCCCGGGCCCCTGGCCGACGAGGGCTCGCTTCCCCGCTGGCCCTGACAGCCGAGGTCGTGATCTCTTTCGCAGCGTGGCCCGCTGCATGTCGCGGGCTCGGCGGACGCAGGGGGTGGTCGAGGGGTTACGCGGTTGACCAGTGGATGCCAAAACGGCTTCGGGGGGCTAGCGATCCGGGCCAGCGGAATCGCCTCGCCCTGCGAAGCCACCTGGGGCACTCGGAAACACTTAGAAGGTAATCGTGTCCGGCCAGTGATAACCCACATTGGCATCCACTGATAAGCCCCCTTTTATTCCCTTTATTAGGCGATCTCAGTAGGCTTGGGTCGGTTTGCGAATAAGCAGGGTATCGCCGAGACATGGGCGGATGAAGGAGGGCGGGCGAAGAAAGAGAGATATGACCTGCGGGGGCGGCACTCAAAACAGGAAGACTGCATGATGACACCGCTGCGGCAGTGGTGTGCCCATTTTCCACGACCACTACCATAGGTAGGATGGGGAATAAGAAAGGATGGGGAGGTCCTCCTCCCTCCTCCTCCTCCTCCTCCTCCTCCTCCTCCTCCTCCTCCTCCACCTTCTCCTCGTCCATTTTCCGTGTGTTTAACTCCTTCCCTGTCGCACCCCGAGGTCAGTCGAAAGGGCTGGCCGGGCAGTTCGCCTAAGACTTCCTCATCACGTTCGACTCTGATGCTGACAGATTGGCAACAGCTTCAACAAATGAAGGCGGGTGGTCTTCAAAATGTAGCTCTCGCCAAGGCGCCGCGCGCATTCGTTTCAAACATGCAGGAGCCTCACCGATTGAGGGAAACTTGTTTACAAAGTGTTGTTCTCGCCTTAGAGCCACGCACATTCTGTGTAAGCATGTGAAGGACGTTCACGGATCGAGGGTGGGTCGTTTTCAAAATATGGCAATCGAGTGCAAAGAGCTTCACGGATTTAGGGCGGCTCCTTCTCAAAAGGTGGATGGATGTCACCTTAGCGCCGCGTGCATCTTTGTGAAGAATTGTCAGAGTTGTCACGGATTGTGCGTGGCCCAAAATGTGGTTCTCGCCTCAGCGCCGCGCACATCCGTTTTAAACATGTGCAAAGAGTTTCACGGATTGAGGGCAATGTCTTTCCAAAGTGTGGCTCTCCTCTTAGCGCCGTACACATTCGTTTCAAATATTTGCGAAGGTTGCGCTGCTTCTCATAGCTAACGTGCTAGAAGTGGTGGTTTGGAACGACTTAGGATTACCAGGGCGCAACAGTTACTTTGATTCGCGGTGAAATCCTAGGAATGGCATTCTGGCACGATTCAGGATCGCCAAGACGTAACAGTTATCTTAACAAGTGGCGTTGAAGTCCACCGAATGGTGTTTTGACACGCTCCAAGGAGTTCACACGGTTGTCCCCCAACGGGGAAATGCCCTCAGTGGAAATGACCCCCTGTATGGGGCCTGTGAAGAAGGTTCTTGGAGGGAGGGTGCCTTTCAACATCAATGACGAGTCTTGGATTTGCACTGGTCCTCCTCCCCCCCCCTCCTCCTCCTTCTTCTCCTCCTCCTCCTCCTTCTCCTCCTTCTCCTCCTTCTCCTCCTCCCTCTCCTGCCTATGGTAGTGGTGGTGGTGGAAAACCGGCCCATCAGGTAGAATACCCACATGAATGCGCCACGGATGTCGGGAAACGCATGCACCTTCGGAGATCTCTGGCTTGGCGCAGCGGTCGCCTGCCTGGCGCGCGGAGCGTGCCAGCCCAGGGGGGCCCACCGCCAGCCGGAGATACCCGCGCCGACCTCCGCTCTTACTGGCCACGGGAGACGGCACGGTTATGCTTGAACCAATTCCGCTTGCCAGGTTCTCTGCCGCGGCGCACTTTATTTCACGCTGCCGTCGGCGTGGGTCCTCCCGGGTCCGGTTCTGGCTCCCGTCCCGGAACCGAATTTCTTCTGGTTCTGGGAGCACTTCGTTTTCACGTTTTTCTAAAAGTCGACCTGTATCATAAGGATGCACGATGAGGATGCAAGGGCCTTGGAAGGCCGTTTCGAAGCTTTCCGACGGGTCGCGGCCAACGAGAGGATGCGGGGGTACCTTTGCTTATTATGCGGGTTGACTGTACCCCAGAAAAGACTCCTTGACAACGAGTGAAACAGGCCCTGCTGCTTCCTGGGCCCATGAAGCGCCCGCCCCCCTTGCGCGGCGTGCCTGCGCCAATCGCCCCCCAGCGTCTCCACGAACACGCGGGACCTGGGGAAACCCAAGCACTTAGTGGGCCTCGGAAGCGGCAGGGACGTTTTTTCACCGTTTCCGAAAAAATGTACATGGCAACCGGAAGCGGCAACAAAAGCGCGAAACGGCAACCGGAAATGGCAACAAAAACTGCTCCAAGAGTGGAACCGGAACGGGAACCCGCAAAAAAAACGGCGACGGAACCGGTCAAAAAACGCCGTCGGAACCGGCAACAAAAACGGCAAAACGGAACGGGTAAAAAAACGGCCCTGTCGTTTCCAGGGCCCACTAAGCCCAAACATACCCATAGCACTTCCCGGCCTTCTCCCGGGGGGGCTTCTGGCCAGAACTTTCTGGCGAATCCAGCCGTGGCGACGAGGCCCTCCGTGGGTCCACCGAAGTCTAGACACCTTTCCCAGAGCATTTTTCGATCACGAAAAATCGTGTTGCCAGTCCCGAGGCCCGACAAGGGCCGCAGGAGGTCGAAAACACAGAAAGCATTCCACTGTGATTTTGTCCAAGATTCAAGAACCGAGGGGGATCTGCCTTTTCAGAAACCTACCGCATGGGTTGGAATAGATGGGGTCGGGATATCGTCGATGCATCACTGACGCATCGTCGATGCATCGTCGACGTCGGCGATGCATCGGCGACGTAGGGGCGGAGAAAAACGGGTTCACATCGAGGCACCATCGGCGGAACGGCGCGACCCTCCGACTCCTCCTGCTTGGACCGCATCTGGGAGGCATCGGGCTCCTCTTAAAGTAAAGGATCGCCTACATAATCGATTTACCCCTAAAATTGTTTTTTTTCCATCGAATCAACGAAAAGTGCGTCGAATGATCCGTAGATCGATTGATCATTCGATGCGTTTTGGGTGGGTCCGACGGATGAATCTTTTTGGGGGTACAGCGATTCTTTAGTCGATCCCCTATTATTAGGCCGGGCCTGTCCGCCTACGGGCCGAGTTTGGAGGAAACATGAAGAATAGTCAACAAAAAACAAATGTTCAAAAACAGTCAAAACATCGTCCCCAGATTATTTTCTACAATTGTTGCATATTCCTCCTGTAGAGGGACAAGCCCGACTTAAACCCAGGACTGGAACCACAGGAAAGATCTACGGGAACATACGTAGAATACAACAGGGGTTCGCACCCAAGGGGAGGCACAATCTATAGCAACATAAGGGAATCCCATGGGCTTGAGGCCAGGGGGGAAGGGCAATCTACAGAAACACATTTTTTGGTCGCGGCCGCGGGCGAGAGCGCAAACGGCGAGTCGTAAGTCCGGGGCGCGGGCCTACTACTTGACAACAGGAGCAAACAAGAGCCGCGCACCTAAACTGCCTAAGCTGCCCAAGCGGCGCCTCAAGTGAGCTGCAAGCTGCGCTGCGTGAGGCCAGGGGCAGGGGCAGAAAGCGCTCACAAAGCGAACATGCAAGCATGGCGGTGGCTGCCAGGGTGGCATCTACAGGAACACGCGTAACATACAGGCTTCGTGCCCCAGCGAAATCTACAGGCTTCGTGCCCGCCGATCCCCCATTCCGCTCCTCTGGAGACCAGCGCAGGATCTCCTCGCGCTGCGCGAGGGCCTCGTCATCGCCCCGCGCGTGGGCGGCGTCGGCGAGCCGCTGCATAGCCTCCGGGGGCGTCGGCGAGGGGGGGCGACAGATCGTGCAAGATGAAGCCAGGACGAAGACAACTTCGGGCGAGGAGGAATCGAGAAACTTTGAGATCCGGCAGCTCTGGAAGACGTCACTGGCGCCGCGGCATTCTCAGAGCGTTCCTGTACGCTCTGAGAGCGTTCCGGAACGCCCTGGAACGGAATTATTCTCGTCCTATGCCCCCGTCTGAGGGCGTCAAGTAGGGGCGCCAACAAATCGTGGCCCGAAGCGTGTGTGCCGAAGAGGGCAAGATCCGTCAGAGTCAGCATCCAACCTGGAAATCGGACCGGGTCGGAAGGCAGGTCGAGTCAGGCGGCGTCGGCAACGGAGTCGGCGTCGAATCGGATCTGCTGCGCCAGGATGCACCACGACGCCACGTGTCAACATGGGGCGCAGATCCTCCTCCTCCTCCTCCTCCTCCTATTCCTCCTCCTCCTCCTCCTCCTCCTCCTCCCTCCCTCCCTCCCTCCCTCCCTCCCTCCCTCCCTCCTCCCTCCCTCCCTCCCCCCCTCCGCCTCCTCCTCCTCCTCCTCCTCTCATCCTCCTCCTCCTCCTCCTCCTCCTCCTCCTCCTCCTCCTCCTCATTTTCCTCCTCCTCCTCCTCCTCCTCCTCCTCCTCCTCCTCCTCGTCCGAGCATCGGGATTCGAATCGGATCGGGCCAGCCATAGCCGGCATCGAGGCGGCCGCGTCGGATCGAAGTGCGGGCCCCGCGGGGGCGAGCGAGCGAGGGGCCGTAATTACGGTCGGCCCGCTCGGGGCGAGCTGCGTGGGGCCGTGGCCCCCAGATGTAGGAAAACTGCAGCAACTTGGAGGAGGAGGCGGAGGAGGAGGAGGCGGAGGAGGAGGAGGAGGAGGGGGAGGAGGAGGAGGAGGAGGAGGAGGAGGAGGGAGGAGGAGGAGGAGGAGGAGGAGGAGGAGGAGGAGGAGGAGGAGGTCAGAAACGGTCGCCTTAGCCCCAGGGGGCTCGTTTATGTACCGTTTGGGTACCTTTTCGGACCAGCCTCGCCACCCCTCCATGTATGACCCCCCCATGACGCAACGCCCAATCAACAACGGATTCCGTTGTTCCGGGTTGTCTGCGGCATATGATGTCCAAGCACAAGCATTCGTGTCTCCAGGGACGTACGGAGAAAAAGACAAGGCCACGACATCCGGGGCGATACCATGGCTCCTGCTGTAACCCCCCCCTCGTAGAGGGCTTAACGATCTCTGCCGTCCCCCGAGAGCCCTCCCAGACGGCCCAAGAGGCCACCGAAATGGATCCAAGAGGGCCCCCACACGGGAGCCCGGACGAACATTTCGAGCCCTCGGCTCCGAGAAGCTCCCAGGAGGCCCCAAGAGGCCCCTAAGAGGCCCCCCACGGGGCCCCGAGACGCCCCAAGGAAGCTCGAGGGGACCCCTAGGAGGCTCCCAAGAGGCCCCCAAATGCTCCAGAGGGGCCCCAAAACTGCTCCCCAGAGACCTACGAGCGCGCTCCGAAGAGGCCCCGAGAAGCACCACTGAGGACTCTGCCCCACGTCAACATCGTCGTCACCGCCGACGCCGCCATCGTGGTCGTCGTCCCCCTTCAGGGTCGGCGGCACCGGCAGTAAGGCCTTCCCAATAAAGGCGGCCATGACATCCGGTGAGATACCATTGCTCCTGCCAAGAAATCTCCCCCCCGTTGAAGGCGTAACGACTTCTGCCGACCCCTGACCCGCAGCAGGGTGGAACCAACATCACCGCCGCCGTCGCACTAAGCAGTGCTAACGGAGAAGGAGGAGAAACAGGAGGAGAAGGAGGAGGAGGAGGAGCAGGACGAGGAGGAGGAGGAGAAGGAGCAGCAGGAACAGGGGCAGGAGGAGGAGGAGGAGCGAGCACGATGTGCTCCGAGTTTCACTGGCGGTTTTTGGACTTAGCCAGCTCTGCGAAGATCGGCCTGGCTTTCTCTGCAGTTGCCTTCCTCTGTCCAGCTTGATCCCCCCAGTCCATCGGAGAGGGGGCCCCCCAGCCACGACCCCCTCCCGTGGCAACTCGTGGGCGCCTCCCGTGTCAGATTGCTGGCTCTGGCGAGTCGAATGACCGACGGCAATCGATACACAGCGGCACCAACCCGACTGCCAGACGCTAGAGGACGCTGACGCACTCGAATAAAGGAACGACAAGCAATAAACTTTTGAAGGGGTCCGCGCGGGTTTCCAAGATCGGCGCTGGAACCACCTCCCTGGCGCGCGGAGCGCGCCAGGGGCGGCGCCAGAGGCGCCGCCAGGGAGTCCCTGCGCGGATCCGGGGAATCGGCGCGGAGCGCCGACAGTTACTGCTTATCTGTTGTATGTTTTCTTCTTCGATCGAGCGACGGAGTTCCAAGGACTGCAAGGCTCCCATGAGCTGCTGCCGAGACCCCCCTCGTGACCGCCCCCGGGGCCTTCACGAGCTTCACCCGCTGGCCAGCCAGCCGCACGCGCGACGCGGGGGCGCAAGCGAGCAGGTTGCCCACCGCGCAGCAGCCCGCCAGGGCGGCGGCGACCTGGCGGGATCGGTCCGCATCGGGTCGGGCAGTCGGGTCGCATCCCAGGCTTTTACGTCGCAGCTAGACGAGCGCGTTCCACTACTCGCAAGGTAACTACTCGCACAACTGGCCGGGATACGCCGCGGGGGATCGACGGCAAATCACATCCAGGCCGACGTGTGATTCTTCGGACACTTGCGAGTCGGCACGTTGCGGGCAGTGCAACGCGCTCGGTGAGCAGCGCGGCAGGGGCGATGCGCACGCGCGCCTTGAGCGAGGCCGGGGCACGGCGCCGCGGAGGAGCCCGCAGGCGGCGAGGGCGGGGGAAGGGCGCGGGGGGGCGGCCGCAGAGTTTGGGGGGGGAGCAGGGCGCGAGGGAGCCCTCCTCGCGCGGCGCGGCTGCGGCGAGCGCGCGGGAGGGCCGCTGGGCCGGAAAGCGGCCCCCGGCAGCTGCGTCGCATCCCAGACAGGCTGCCGGTCGAGTCTCAGACGGGTGCTTTCCACGACGCGAGCCAGACGGCCGAAGCCCAGGCAAGCTCGCGTCGTGAGAGAAGCGAGGATCGAGGATCGGTCGTGGATCGAGGATCCGGGCCTTTGGGCGCTGGCCCCCGTCACGTGGCCACGGCCGGCCATCCCCCTCGAAACCCTGGTCAGGAAGTGAGGTCCGACACTCGATCGAGCTTTGACCCCTGAACCTAGCCCCCCCCCCTTCCACGCCCTCCGCCTCCTCCTCGACCCCGTCCACCTCGTCCATGTCCTCCTTCTCCTCCTCCTCCTCCTCCTCATCCTCCTTCCCCCTCCTCCTCCTCTCCTCCCCCTCCTCCCCCTCCTCCCCCTCCTCCCCCTCCTCTTCCTCCTCTTTCCCCCGGGGGCCCAGAAATGCTCGCGCCATGGAAAAAACCGAGACGACGGCCACGGCGACGACGGCGGGCACGACGCCTCGCCGCCCAAGAGGCGCCACTGAACGCTGGCGGGACCCTGCGCGACGCTGAAGCCCCGACCAGGTTTTCCCCGCCCCCCCCCTGCCCGCCCCACCTCTGGTGTTGCATGTGTCCCTGGCCCGGGGCCAGAGCCCCCTCGCGTCATTAAAGGGGCCCTCAGAACACAAATACATAGATACAAATCCCAGCATTCTCGATCCTTCCAATATGTTCTGGGTTTTCGCCTTCCCGCCCGCTTCCCACATCATCCTTGGATTCGACGATTCATTGTGCTTGTGTTTTTTGTTTCCCCCCCCCCCGAGTCATGGAAAACGCGGGCGGAGAGAATCTCGCTATCCTTGGCTCCCTGGCCCACTGACGGGCCCTGGGACCGTCAAACGACTGCTCAAGATGAGAAGCGGGTTCCCCGCGAGGGGCTCCCGATCTCCGGCGGTCCATGCGACAACAGCAAATCATCAGGAGGGAAAGAAACACACAGACACAATTAATCGTCGACTCCCAGGAAAATATGGAAAAATATGGGAAGTGGTGGGGAAGACAAAAACCCAGAAAATATGGGAAAATATGGGGGATATTTTTATTTGTGTGTATGTATTTGTGTGTTCCAGTTCCCCTTCAAATCATGACGTCGGAACGTGGGGCCGAATCTTGAGCAGGGACCGACCGTCCTGGCATTTCGACAGGCCTACACCCTGCGAAATGCTTTAGAAATCATGGGTTAAGAAATTCATAGTCTCAGAATAAGAAAAAACATAATGTCTATTCAAAAGTTAGGATTTACATTGAAACATTAAGAATAATCGAGACTCTGGCCGAAAACCTGGGTTTTCTTAAGCATCGCCTGGAGTGTACCACGAAGTGTTCTTGGAACCCCCATGCCCTGGTAACAAAGGCAATATCCTCAGAACACAAACGAGACGTGTGAGACAAGACAGTCACAGCCAGAAGGGTTCTGAGGATATGTCGTGGGAGCCACAACAAAGGTTTGTAGAACATTCTTTGGAAGGCCTATAGGCGAGACAAGACTTGGGCGCCCGAGATATCCGGGGTAACTCGGGCCCGGGGCAACTCGGGCTCGGATTCCCGAAAAACGAACCCGAGTTAGCCCTGACCCGAATTATCCCTGATGATTCGGGGCTCTGGACGCCCGAGTTATCCAGGGTAGCTCTGGCCCGGGGCAACTCAGGTTCGGATTCCCGAAAAACGAACCCGAGTTAGCCCTGACACGAATTATCCCTGATGATTCGGGGCTCTGGACGCCCGAATTATCTGGGGTAGCTCGGGCCCGGGGCAACTCGGGCTCGGATTCCCGAAGAACGAACCCGAGTTAGCCCTGACCCGAGTTATCCCTGATGATTCGGGGCTCTGGACGCCAGAGTTATCCGGGGTAGCTCGGGCCCGGGGCAACTCGGGTTCGGATCCCCGAAGAACGAACCCGAGTCAGCCCTGACCCGAGTTACCCCTAATGATTTGGGGCTCTGGACGCCCGAGTTATCCGCGGTAGCTCGGGCCCACGGGCAACTCGGGTTCGGATTCCCGAAAAACGAACCCGAGTTAGTTGGGAGTCCCAAAACCGTGTGGTGACGGACCCGGCAGTGACCTCGAAATCCGCAAAGACCTCACCGCAGGGTCCGTCACCACACGGTTTCGGGACCCTGGAGGCCCCAGCCGCCAGAGACACCCTCGGAGAACGGCCCAAGTCCCAAAACCGTGCGGCGACCCCGAATCCCCAAAGACTCACCACACGGTGTGGTCACCACCCCGTTTGGGGCCCCCCGAGTTGGCCCTGACCCGAGTTGCCCCTGATGACTCGGGTCTCTGAAGGACGCTCCGCCCCTGCTGGAGCATCGGCACGCGCGTCGCGGATCGGGCACCGCCGGCACGGACACTCCGCACCAAAGGCCGGCTCGGCCGCGCCCGGAGTTCGAAGCGGAGCCACGCAAGCACCGGGCCGCACCGGGAATTCGCCAGAGCAGCGGCATCCAGCCGTAGCTCGGGCGTGTCCTCCTACAGTCGGATCCTGTAAAGAATGAGAAGTAGCCAGAACAATGTCCCAAAATGGTCAAAACAACGAATCGAAAATCGTCCCAAGACTACTCTTCACTATTTTTGAATATTCCTCTTGTACAGGGACACGCCCGCCTAAAATCCAGTCGGATGAGGGCCGTCCGAGCGCGATGTCGAAGCACCTTTTTCCCACAGGAGTGCACTCTGACCAGCATGCTGTGGCGAATCCGGCTGCACGCGACGAGCGCTCTGCAGGTTCCAGGGTGAGTAGCGGCGTCGGCGACCTGTCTTCCTGTGGGATCGGAACGACAAAATGGGCCCCCGCCTGGCAGTGCGGGGAAGCGAGCGTCTCCAGCAGGACCTCCGCGTGGGGCTCCACCAGGGCGGCACCCTCCTCGGGGTCCGCACATTTCTGTGCACCAGGGTGCGAGGGCCTCGAGGGCCTTCGCCCGGGACATGGTGCACACAACGTCTCTCGCTCGCGCACCCACCCTGAAGAATGTCCACGGTCAACCACAACCTTGCCACGAGATGAGGACTCTTGTCGTTCTGAGTCCTCATCTGTCAGAATTAAATGTGTGTTGTTTTTCTCCCCAACCCGCGTGTGCGTCTCAACGCGTGCGTGTACCAAGCGCGCCACGGCCGAGCTCACGAGCACGGCGTCGAGGACATGCGCAAGTTTTGTGGCAGCCAGCCCGCCCTCATGAGGGTGGACCACCAGGGCAGCACGTGCCTGGATGCCTTGCTGCGCCCGCGTCGGCCAAAGCCTGCGTGACAGGATGCCTCGAGATGTCTATCCGGCCCCAAGCACTCAGGAGCGAGAGCCATCCGGGGTCCAGGCGCACGTGTGCGCACCTCTCCCGAGGGACAGCAGGTGCCCCGCCCGCCTGGAAGACCAGCTCCCTCAGGCGGGCACCTGGGTCAGCACGTGGCCATCGACAGGGAGGCAACTTGTGCCCCACTGCCAACGAGTTCCACGTTACCTCAGCACCCTGTCCCAACACAGCAGCACGCACCGGCTCCAGATCACCCCGCTTTAAGACGAAAGGCGAAGCGAAATGCAAAGGCGTGTGAGATGATAGGCCGTCCCCCTCCCACGTCCCCCTTCCCCTGGGGAACCCTGGGGTGGGGAGGACGGCGGGGTGTGGAGGGGGACGCGCTCGCCTACGCACCCCCTGTGGCCTCCGGAGCGGGCTCCAACACGCCAAGGAATCTTCAACGACCGACGCCCATAGAGGGCACCAATACGACCCCCGAGAGGGCCCCCAAAAGGAACAATCGTTTAAACTCCGCTGGACATCGTATAATTGTGTTGGAACTGTTCGCATGTTTGATCGCAACCGCGTCAAAAACGGGTCAGGAAACCTGGAGCATCGCCCCAAGCCGGCCCAAGACACCGCCAAGACGACCCCAAAACGATCGAAGAGGGTTCCAAAACGATCCAAAAGAGCGCCAACAAGGCCTCAATAACGGCACAAGAGAAGTACCCGGACTGATTCTGAACCCTCCGCTCCTGAGACCGCGAGTAAGCGCTCAAAAACTCGCGAGAAGAGAAAACCGGCTGCGCTGGTCGGACAACGCTACGAGAGAAGACTTCGGAGACAGAATCTGGGACCAAGTCCGCTCCAGCAGTACTTGAGCATTGCAACGCGACACATACCATAACACATCCCTTTCAAAAAGGCACGGTGGGGCCCCCATGGGCCCCCCCAAGGTCCTAAAGAGGCCCAGAAAAAATGTCACTTCTGGCCGTCATCCCTCCTCGGGGGGCCGGCAGAATGGCGCAAGCTTCGTGAAAAAAACTATAGCGTGAGATGAGTATTGCTACTTGTCTCTGTGTCACTTCGAGCATGCAAGTGTTCGGCAGATGCCAGTGCGTGTACAGAGGGCGGGCCCCATCTCATGAATTTCTGCCCCAGTCGAAATATATGGTAATTGAAATGAGAAATCCGCCGCTGCGCCGCTGGGCACAGAGCGGGCGCGTCCTCAAGTCATGGGCCCAATCCTCGAAGCCTCCGTCTGCACTCGTGAGTAGTAGTCTTGAGGGGGCCTGGGCCCCGAATTCTCGAGTCGTCGTGGGCTTGGCGCGGTGTCTTGTGATGTTTCTGGCCCGGGAGGGCCCGAAGACGAACCCCTCGTGCCCCAAAAGGCCTCCAAAACGGCCAAAGACGGCCTCGAGTCGCCGAATGATCGCCCAAGATGACCTCCAGAGGCGTCCAAAACGCCACAAGACGTTGCAAAGAGGCTTCCCAGAGGAGCCCCCAGATCTCAAAATTACGGATGTGCCTCCAGTGTTTGAAACAGTTGGGCGTTTTCGTCTTTTCGGTTCCCCGACGCTCCCAAACAGGCCCACAGGCCCCCAAGACCGCCCCATGACGGCCCAAGTGGCCTCTAAGAGGGCCGCAAGACAGCCCAGAGGGCCCGCCAAGGGGCGCCCCACGCGGCCCAAGAGGACCCGAGGCCAGCCCCAAAAGGGCACCCAAAAGGGCACACAAATCTACACCTCGAGCCTTCCGCCCCAAGAGGCTCCCCAGGACGCCCCCGTGAGGCCCCGAGAGGCACCCGGAAGGGCACGAAAGGCACAGAAGAAGCCACAGAAGACCCCCAATAGGCCCATAAGAAATCCTAAAAGGCCTTCACACGGCACCCAAGAAGCCTCAAAGTGCCTCCTCGAGTCCACCGATAGCCTCCCATGAGATCCCAAAGCGCATCCCCGTAGTCTTCGCGCCTTCAACCCAGGCGCGGTGGCGAGATGGGCCGAACATTCGATGCTTGAAGATCTTCTGTCCTGAACGAGCATAATCGCAGCGTGCATCAACGGGAGTGTCCTGCAAGCGGGGCTGCAGCCCGGCAGCATCCATGCAAATGACTGCGGGATGGACACATTCTCAAACGCCCCGTTCACCAATGGGCCGATGCAGTTCGCCGCGAGGCGGATGCGCTCAAGGCCTTGGCCCGTCGCTCCATCTCCGTCGCCACCGCAGTGCCCTGGTCGATGGACTGCCCGGCAAACTCGGCCTGCGACTTCCAGGCGAAGTGCTGCGCGGCGTCGAAGCTGGCGCGCGTCGTAGAACAGGGGCACCCAAAACGTCCAGCCCAACCTGGCAATCTCTGCCGCAGAGCCAGCGTTACCAAATGCATGATTTTCTGGTTGGGCTTTGTGTCCCGGAAGATCGCGGCGGCAAGCTAGAGAACCAGGGGTAATAAAAAATGGCCGGATCAGACACCGAGCTCCGATTTGAGCCCGCGCTGTCTGCCAACGCAAGTCCGAGCAGCGAGCCGCCGACATAGAGGCGCCACTACCGGGGGGCGGCGCCGGCGACCTCGCCGACGCAAGCCAGACCAACGGATGGGAAGAACACGCAGAAATGCCAGCCGGACCCTGCACGCGACAAGTTTCGCCGCAGCCGCGCCGAAGACGCGGTCGCCGATGGCCCAGACGGCTCGGCGCCCGGCCGCAAACCGAGCCGAATTCTAGACGCAAAGGTCAGCCGCCCCCCTGCGCCGCCGGCATTCCAGGCGGCGCTCGACGGGCCCGACCGGGTCGATGGCGCTATCCTGCGGCAAGTCGCCCACGGAGAAGTGGCGCGGCGCGCTCGCCAACCTCCTCGCCAAGATCGCCCAGAGATCGCGACCGCGTCTAACCGCGCCAAGATGTGCATTCGAAAAAAGTGCAAGACTGCGTCGGTTTTGCCGCGCCGTGACAGATTAAATCCCCTCGCACTTGATGCTCGACTTCCGGGCGACCACTTTCGGCCCCTCCTCCTGCCGCCCACCGTCGTATCGCAGCCGCTGACTGGCGGCGTCGCAACGGTTCCAGCTGCAGATCGCCCGGGCGGCGGGGCGCGCGCGCGCTGCGCGCGAGGGGGCGCGCCGCAACGCGGCGACGCAACCGATCCAACGCGCGAGGCGAAGGCCCCCCCTCCGCCATCGCGCAACTGAGAGCGCGAGCCTGCGCCAGCGCGTAGTTCAGGAAGGCCGTGAACGCAAGCGCGTCGATGCGATGGCGGCCTTGCCAGCTGCCGCGCTGCGCTGTCGCCCGCCCCCGCTAGAATGCCAGGCAGACGCGACCTGCCTGCGGCCGTCAGGGAAATCCCGAGCGGCGCGCCTCGCGCCCGACCCCCTGTCGTCGCCCTGCCGGGGCAGCGCCTTCAAGCGGCGCCCCTCGAAACCTCGGCGCGCGGTGGGCGTTGCCATTGGCCGAGTGCCTCGGGCTGCGCCTGTTGGCATCGCAGCCGGGCGCGGCCTTGCCGCGGGCCCGCGCCGGTCGAGCTGCGTCGCGAGCGGCGCGGGGGAGCGGCGCCCGCCAAAGCGGCGGCGCCTCCACTGGCTCGGCGCCGGGGGAGCGGCGCCCTCCGAACCGGCCAAGGAGGCCGGCCAGCTTCGCGGGAAAACTCTCCGCATGTGGCAATTGGCATTGGCCCTCAGGAAAATGCTTGCAAGATTATCAGCCGACACGGGCGCGCCCGGCGCCCCGCCGATGCGCGAGGCCCAGAAACAGGGCGCCGCCGCGCGAGCCAAAGCGGGGGAAGAGGCGGGGAGCTGGGGGAACGCGCGCGCGCGCGGTGGCCCTGCAGCCCGCTCCGCGGCAACCCTCGGCTGCTCCCAAGTGGGTTTTTTTCCAAGCGACCCGCGCGTGCATAGGGGCCCTGTCACGGCAAAAGCTTCCCGCGCGGCCTGGTGCAGACTCCACGCGCCGATGGCGGCCGCTCGCGGCGGCATTTGGGGGAACGATCAAATGCCGCGTCGGCCGGGCCAATTTTTCGCCGGAACTTTGAAAAACCGGCAACGCCTGACGCCGAAATCGGGGATGACCTAGGACAACGCTTCGATTGTGAAAACGCATGGGGTATGTGAGGCCGTGGTCTGGGACATTACAGAATATGGGGCAATTTCGGTCTGGGCTGTAAAATGCTGGGAAAGGCTCGGAAGCCCAGGGTCCAAATATTCCGCCGATGGCAGGGGCAAGAGAAAACTCGTTGATGGGATTCCACGAAGGGGAGGAGGGGATGATGCTTCTGACACATCCCACAGTTCCCTGAAATTCCAAGTGAACGTTTGTCCCGCCCGCCCCCCTTGGGCGGCGAAGCTCGCGCTCCTTCTGCCGCGGTCGCGCCCGCGAACCAGAGCGCCCGCTATAGAGGCCGAGGACAGCGCGGCACGGCGCGGCGGCCGCCGTCGGAGTCTCTCGTGCTATATATTTCTCTCTCTCTCTCTCTGTGTCTCTCTCTCTCTCTCTTTCTCTGTCTCTCTCTCTCTCTCTCTCTCTCTCTCTCCCTCCTCTCGCTCTCTCTCTCTCTCTCTCTGTATGTTTTGTTCGTTCTCTCTCTCTCTCTCTCCCTCTTTTTTTTGTTTTTTTTTTCTCTCTCTCTCTCTCTCTCTCCCCCTGGAGCCCGGCGGGCCCCGCGAGCGTCGCAGGCGCGGCGGCCCTTCGGGCCCCGCTGGCCCCGCAGGTCCAGGAGGCCCGACTTGCCCCGCAGGCCACGCTTACAAGTCTCGCGGAGCCCACGGGTCGCACCAGCCCCAGGGGCCCCACAGGACTCGCAGATCTCGCAGGCCCCACAGGTCACCTGCGCTGAATGAGGCAACCTTCTTTATGACAGCCCGCTCTCCACAACAGGCCGCCGCGCCCCTGAATCTCTGCGCCGACGCGGCGCAAGTCGCAGCAGGCTCTCGCTCGCGCCTCGGCGCCGAGGTCCACCGGCAACGTCTCCGAGGGCCGGCGCGACGTAAATTCGCGCCTCGGCCGCGTCGGGGTCCGAGTCGGCGGGTCATCGAGCGGGTTTCCGAAGCCACCCATGCCTCTTTGCGAAGCGTCGCTCGAACTTGAGAGGGTCCTGGGACACACAAATAAATACACACTAGTTCCAGGATTCACCACCTGTTCCCATATTTTCGTTTTTTTTGTCTTCCTCCCCATTTCCAATATTTTCCCATACTTTCTGGAAGTCGACGATTAATTGTGTCTGTGCGTTTTTTCCCCTCCTTCGATGATCGCAGGTCGGCGAAGCAGGGCGAGCGCCAAGCCCAGGCGACTAGGACCTCGCCGACGGCCTGCAGCTCTGGCTCGAGGGCGCTGCGAAGCGCAAGCCCTGCAGAAACCAGCGGGGGGACATCTGCTGGAAGACGCGGTAGGCAGAGCGCCGGAAGTTCACTGCAAGGCAGCCGCCCGCGACCACGAGCCGCCGCAAGATCACTGCAAGCAGAAGATCTGAACAGAGCCACCGCCTCATACCTCTCAGAAAAAATGGCAGCCCCGCGGGGGCGGCTCGCATGGCGACGCGGACATCTCTCCGGGGCCCCGCCGAAGGCCGGCGCGGCCGCCTTCCTTTCGACAGCGAGATGTTCGGTCCACGCGGCCGGCACGCGGAACAAAATGAAGCGGCTTTGAGTTTCCTCGCGGTCTATCGAAGGCACCTCGTCGCCGCCCAAAAACACAAAACAGCTGCCCGATGCCAGGAGGGCAAATCACTTGCCCTCGTAGTCTCCCATCCCGGCTGCGCGCCAAGAAAGTCCCGGGTTAATCCCGGCCGCCTTTGGAGAGAACATCAACCACGAGTAAGATTCGCATCCGCGCGCAACGCGATGGCCTCGAAGATGCGGGCCTTCCCGCCAAGCCCCCGACGATTGATAATCCTTTGCCCTGGTCGTTGTTATGTTCGTCGCGGCGCTGTATCTCGATGACGTTCCCTGGGCGCCACCCCGCCCTGTTGGCAACGTCTGCGTGCTAATCAGGGCTCGCCCAGTGGCCAACTTTATGTAGGTCGGGCAGTCCCCCTACAGGCGGATTTTGGAGGACAAATTGAAAGTGCTCTTTACAAGAAAACAAAAATATAGCAACATAGCAGAACAACAAAACCATACGATTTGTCATATAGTTTGAACATTCGTCCTGTATGGGGAACATGCCTGACCGAAGGCCACCTGCGCAACCCCTGGCCATGGCTGGAACACCCAATACAGAGCGAGGCGCAACGTACTTCAGCGCGCGCGTGAGCACAACTTGAACCAGAATTGGCAACGGACCCGCCATCCAGCCCGCCAGTGCGTGCGCGCGCGTGGAAGCGAAACATGGCACCCGGCTTCTGGCCAGGACACGAAGGCCCGGATCCCAGATTCTAGAACTGTGCGGGGGGTCGGGCCCACCTCTCGCGGCTCTCCAGCTTTGGCGTCCGTTCCATGGGGGCCTGCGTGGCCCCCAGCTCTGTCCGATTTGGGTCTGATTTGGACCAACTGTGGAACAACTTTGTACCAGATTTGGAATGGATCCGGGGGGCTAGGAGAACGAGGAGGGGAAGGGGGAGCAGGAGGGGAGAGGAGGAGCAGGAGGATGGGCCAAATGCGGTCCCCACGCGGTCCCAATGCAGGAAAAGCTGATTGCAGCGTCGCCGCCCAAGGCTCCCATGAACAGACATCGAATCCAGCGCTTCCTACAGAACCTGTCGGGGGCCACGAACAGCCCAAGACGGACCAAGAGGGCCCCGAGCGGCCCGCCTACAGCCCAGGCCCGGTGGCGGGATCGGCGGCCAGAGGCCAGTGGCTTGCCTCAGGGGTGCACAGCGTGCCAGACGTCAGGCTGGTCTGAAATTTGCTGTAAATGCTCAATTGAAGGGGCCCAGGGACACACAAACAAATAGGCACAAATGATATGATTCACAATTTGTTTCTCATATTTTCTGGGTTTTCGTCTTCCCCCCCCGCTTGCCATATTTTTCCTATCTTTTCCTAGGGGTCGACGATTCATTGTGTCTGTGTGTCTCATTCCCTCTGGATCAATTCCCAACGGGCCTTCGCAAATAGCGCCGGCCAACAGAAAAGCCCGGGGAAATGCGGTCGCTCGGGCCTCAACACCTCCAGGATGGACCCAAGATGGTCCCAAGGTGGCCTCCCAGACGGCTAAGAAGATGGCCTCCAAGACGGCCAGGGTGGCCCCAGGAGAGCCCAACATGTTCACGGGCCTAGATGCACCCACCACGGCTCAAAATAGCCCAAAGACGGCCAAAGAGGACTCTAAAAAGGTCTCCCGGAAAGCCCGAATATGTAAAAATCGCTGAGTATCCGTATGTTTCTACTGGTCCTGGCATTTGCTCATTTTTGGCTGTCCGACGGCCCGAGACTGCCCAACAGGCCACCAAGTTGGCCCCAAGAGCGCCCAAGAAGAATCCCAGATGGCCCCATGACGGCTCAAGAGGCTAAACTACAGCCCCAAGGCGGCCCAAGATGCCTCCAAGACGCCCAAGATGGCATCCAAGGCGGTCCCGAAGCGCCACAAGCGGACCCGCAGTCGGCCCAGAGAGGGCCCCAAAACGGCTGCCGACGGCGTCATACGGGCCAGGAAGGCCCTCAGACTGCCGAAGAGGCCCCCAAGAATCCCCCAAAGGCGACCAAGAGGCCCAAGGAGGCCTCCAGTGGGCCCTGCCCCAGGGCCCCCAAGGGGCCTTTCTCTCCTCCGCCTCCTCTTCCTCCCCCCCACCCTGATGCGCTCCCTCATCCTCCCTCGCATGTTACTCCGAAGGCTTTCCACTACGGGGCGGGGAACGCATCGCCCGACGGATTGTCCAAGCCTTGGCCACCGAGGTCGGCCGCATCGGCGCCGGCAAAGGGAAGGGGGCGGCGTGACTCAAGGGGCCCAAGGACACACAAATAAATACACACAAATAACAGGATCCCCCATATTTTCTCGTATTCTCTGGGTTTTTGTCTTCCCCCCCACTTCCCATATTTTCCCATATGTTCTGGGAGATCGACGATGAATTGTGTCTGTGTGTTTTTTCCCCTCCTGAGTTATATTCGCCGCAGGCCTCCGCGATCCGCCGAACCCTGCTGGCGTGCCACAGGGGCGCACGGCGCGCGGGAGTCCCGAGGGGTCATGGCTCTCCCCTCGGCCGAGCGTGCCGGGCACCCGGAAGCCGCCCCATGCTGGCAGCATAGAACCGCCTCCAAGATGCCTCCAGGACGGCCGGGCCTTCAAGATTGCCGCCAGATTGCCTCCAAGACGGCTGCAAAAAAACCTCAGGTTGCCTTCAAGACTGCCTCCAGATTGCCTCCAGATTGCCTCCAAGAGGGCACGAGTATGTCCCAAAGATGCCTCCAAGACGGGCCAGGATGCACCCAAGATGGCCCAAGACGGCCCAAGGGGCCCCCAAGAGGGCCCAAAGATGGCCCAAGAGGCCTCCAAAAGGATCTCCAGGAAGAGCCCGAAAAACAAAAATTATTGAGTTCTCGTTGTTTGGTTGCGGATTCTGGCATTTGTTCATTTTTGGCTGTCCGACGGCCCGAGACTGCCCAACAGGCCAAGAGCGCTCAAGAAGCCTCCAATATCGCCCCCCTGACGGCCCGAGAAGCCCCCGAGACGGGCCCGAGAGGGCCCAAACATGGTCCAGGAAACCTCTAAGACTGCAAAGATGGCCTCCAAGACGGCCCTGAAGCGCCCCAAGCGGACCCCAAGGCGGCCCAGAGAGGCCCACAAGACGGCTTCCGACGGCGTCAGACGGGCCAGGCACGCCCTCAGACAGCCAACATGCTTCCCACCAAAATGCCCCATGAAGCCCCCAAGAGGCTTCCAAGAGGCCGTCAAGAAGCCCCCAGGAAGCCCCAAGAGTGCCCCAAGAGACTCCCAAGAGGCCTCCTACTACTCCTTGTTCCTACCTCTCCTCCTGTTATTTTCCCTCGCGTGTTCCCCGAAGGGCTTTCACATCGGCCGGGGGAACGAGTCCGATAGCTCGGCCGAGCACTGGCCGCACTGTTTGGCCACACATGCGCTTCCAAGAGGCAGGGGAGAGCGGGGAGGGCGGTGATTCGCCGCAGGCGGCTTCGACATTGTGCGCGGTGGTGGCTGCGAACACGACTTCGTGATCATGCTTCAGTCCCCGATCCTTCGTCTGCGCCAGGCGCCCCATGAGCTTCATCCCAAAGCGCTGCACCTCCGCGCCCGCCGCGGTGCCCTCGCGCAGCGCACGCGACATGCTCGAGGCCGCCAGGGCCCCGATCCGCGGCTGCACGGAGGGACAAAAAGCAGCACCCTGGCACGGGCTTTCAGAGCATACACACTTTGGCCAATGTGTCCTGCCTGGGCATTCAGTATTCAGTTCGTGTGCATATTGATGTAATGGTGTGCTAAGCGGGTGCTAAAGATTGATGCGCCTACCACCTGGTTGGTGAACCCTGGCCGGCTACTCTTCAACTGGCGCGCGGCGCCCGCCGAGGGGCGGCGCAGGGGGAACCGCGAGGGGGGCCCAACGCAGATCCGAGAAGCCAGCGCGGAACTCCGACAGTCTGTGCTCGAGCAGCTTTTTCTTCCTCGAGGCTGGCCCTCGATGATGTGCTGCCGGCCCGCCTTGGTCCGAAGCAACGTGAAGGCGCAGAACAGCGCCTCTCCGAGATCGGGAGCGGCCAAGAGGGGGGTGTCCAAGAGGGGGGGGTGCAAATCATGACCGGCGGCATGTGCGCGGCCCAGCGGGGAGGCCAGTGACGTAATGAAATAAGAAGAGGCGCCATGAAATCTGGGGAAATATCATGGCCCCCGCCATGATATCCACCCCCCCCTAGTCATCAGCCCCCTCTTTTCCGCCCCCGACGAGAACAAGGAGGCACCAATGCCGCTGCTCCCCGGAGCTCTCCCTGGGTGCGCCCCGACCAGAATCTCGAGGCGACGCGACGAGGCCTCCCAGGAGGCCGAGAAGGCGACGCAGCGAGGGAAGGACAGCGGTGACGAGTTCTTCCTCCTGCTGCAAGATTCCCCGACCCGGTGCTGACTGATCCTGCCAGGTCCCCCGCTCCTGCGAGGTAGGAGCTCGACCACATTCCACAGGAAACCCAACCCGGAGAACCCGGCCGCCCACCGATGTTTTGCTTTCCATCGCAGAGCCATCGAAAGCCAAGAACCCCAGGGCACCTTGGAGGCAAGCAGGGCGCTCCTTGGCTAGGAGACCGATGTCTGACCACACCCACTTCCCGAGGTTCCTTGCGAAAAGCGGTTCCCAGAGGTGGAGGTGGGCAGCTTCCCCGCCCCAGGGGAAGGAAAAACTACCCACCTCCACCCCCGAGGGCCTATCATAGAATCGAGGATCCAGAGGTGGATGTGGTCAGAAATCGGTCTTCGATTGGCATGGGCCTCCCCTGTACATCCTCCGCCTGCTCGCGCAGCGGTCCGCTCCCCTCCCCAAACGCCTCCTGCTCCACCGCGCGGTCGCTGTAGAGCCCATCGCAGCTCAGCGCCCAGGCCGCGCAGATGGCGCCCCCCTCCGCGGCGCGCTCCGCGAGCCCCTCGTCCGCAACCGCGATGGCGCCCAGGGCTGCGAGGCCCATGCGCTGGATCTGGCCGTCCACGGGGTGCCCACCGAGGAAAAAAAGCAACGACAGGGACATCAGCTGCCGCACGAGGCGGGGATCTGTTCTCATCACCGCCAGGGGGACTGACGTCTTGGGCCCCCCAGAGGGCAGTGCATATTGATTCCGTGTTCACCCAGGGGGCGTTTGCATCACAGCAAACCTGTCTTCATTATATATACACAAGTACACAGACATACGTACGTAAAACACCATAAAACACACTTATGCACAGATGCATTTCTATGTGTACAACTATATATATATGTATGTATCTATAGAGGGAGACTTGCGTGTGTGAATGCAGTACAACTCTTTTTCACATATCCATATCAATATCCGCCACCTGCCAGGGTCAACGAAGATCGATACCCCAAGCGACCATTGTGGACAACACAACATCGAAATTCGGAGCTCCATGTGGAGCTCTGGAAGTTTATGCCCGTGCAGGTGTTTTCTTCCTCGGTCTCGCACAGGTGCATGATGACAGTGTCCACCAGCTCGGGCTTCAGCTTCCCCGCGGCCAGGGAGGGCGGCTCCACGGCGACGACCGAGCGGATGAGCGCCAGTATCTGGGCTTTCGTCGCCGGCCCGGCGCGCGACAACAGCTCGCGGAACTCGCCGTAGCGGATGCCGCTCAGGAGGTGGAGCTTCAGCTTGGTGCTGTTCAGCGAGGTGAACAGCAGAGCCTCAGCGCTGGCCCGCTGGACCTCCTAGGGCGACGAGACCTATATCCGTCCCCCCCCCTGGCCAACCCCATCCTGGGCCCAGGAGCCACGTATACGCTCCCATGGCGTGGCCAGGGGGGCCGACGCACCGAACCCAGAATGTGCCTGGCCAAGGGCAGTGAGCATGTGTAGATTTCGCCGCGCTCCTGCAGCGTGTCCGGACACCACTCCTGCGACCATAGCGTCTTGCGCAAGCCGTCCACCATCCAGAGCTCTTCGTCCTTCTCGGGCACGCGCAAGCTGGCCAGCTGCGTCACCACTCGGCAGCCCGCCAGCGTTGCTGCCTCTCCAAAGGCTCCCTCGATCGCCTGGCCGCTCATCACGAGCAGGTCCTCCCAGTGCTCCCGGCAGCACCGCTGCCTGCACAGCGGGCACTTGCTCGCGCAGGCGGCCGCCAGGCCGAGCACCGCTGCTCGGAGGAGGCCCACTCGAGACCACGGCGGCTCTCCCGCCCAGCCCACACCCGCTCAGAAAATCGCCCCCCGCACAACTCCTGGGGTCCACCGTGACCTGCTCTCTGCGGCGGGTGTAGCCGTGGAGCCGTGGCAGCGAGAGGGCTCCAGGAGGCCCCCCAAAGGGGCCAATCCCCAGGTGAACGTTTTTTCTCATTCGGCGTCTCGGCACTAAGCGGGGGAAGTGGGAGGGGGGGCTGGCTCCAGACCTCTGCTTAGTGCGACCGTCTGCAACCGTGCGTCCTATGGGGGGGAGGCTCCGCCTGCTCGAAACAGGCGCCAAAAACAGGCAATACCTACTCCATAGGGGGGCGGAGGGGGGGGGCGGCAACCCGCGCCGATCGGCAAACTTATATATATATATATATATATATATATATATATATACACACATATATATACATATATATATATACATATAAAAAAAATTGAATAAACGATCCCAAGGGAGGGCCGCCGTTGTCTCGACTGGCCCCCCTCCGACATGTCGCCACGTCGGGCTCCGGGCAGCCCCGCAGGCCCGCCACGGCCAGCACCGCGGAGAGGGCCCGCGGCAGCGAGCCGACCCAGCGCTCCGCGGGGGCGTGCACGACCATCACGTGGAGGAGCCACAGCACCTGCAGCAGGAGCGCCGACGGCCCCTCTCCGGGGGAGCTAAACTAGGGGGCAAACAAACCTACCTCGCCTTTGACCACCCTCGCTTTCCAAGAGATGCCAAGCGACGCCAAACTACGGCATGTACTGGTCAGGCCGCTTGACGAGGCGGCGCGTGGTATGACTTGGTTTTGCCTGGAAGCGAAAGCGGGGTAGGTAATCCACGCTCTGATAAACACGGGGCTCGCGCAATCAGCAACGTCGCGGACCGTGAGATCCTGGCGTGCCGAACACTCGGTGCCGCGCGCTCTCGCCTACTTCCGGGCCCTCGAGCCCTCACGGATCGATCCGGCCCGAAAGCTGGCGCAGGGAGATGGGCCACGGGGCTCCGATTGTGACTCTCTGCGGTGTTGCGGGTGTCTGCTTCGCGATGTTCAGAGCCCCGCCCAGGCGCGCGGAGCGCTCCAGGGGCGGCGCTGGAGGCGCCGCCTGCGGGCTCCAGATCCGAGAAAAAACCCGCGCAGAACTCGACACCGAATTCGTATTCGTGTGCCGCTCCCAAAAACCCAATGTAACGATTTATGGGAGCACGGAGCCCCCCAAAATCTCGACACACTCACGGGGGCCGGATTTGCATCCTGACTTGTTCTTTGACGGGCCCGAAGCCAATCGGGGGCCCACGAGGCTGAAAACGGCGCTTCCGTCGTGATTTGCCCCATACGTTGGATCAACCGTGTGTTCTTCCTGTGTTGATGACGTTGCTTTTGCTCCTCGGCCTTCTCGCCGTGCGCCTCGAGGATGCTCGCGAGCATCAGCGCGGCGCCCCTGGCGACCATCTCGGTGCTGCCCAGACAGAGCTGCTCCTGAGGAAGCCAAGCGATGTCGATACCACATCCTGCTCCTGATCCTTTTTTTTCCTCCTGTGAATACAGTTTGACCGATCCCGATCCCCAGCGGTGTGGCCTGGGCCTCACTGGTCGATTTACCCCCCTTGATGGGGATATAGGTCGTTCCCTTCGGATTTCGAGGGGTGTATCCCCAACTTGAGTGGTGAAATGGTGGGGGTCTCGAAGGGGACGGGGAGAGGGGATGGGGATCGGTGAAACGATACTGAGATCCTCCTCGGCCATAGCCAATGAGGGTCTGACCAGGGCTCGGCAGCCACAAGGCCCGCCGCTCAGATCTCCAAGGACACAATTGGCGACAAACGCACAGAGAGAGAGAGAGACCTGAATGGAGAATGCAGGTCACAACAGAATCGGCATCTCTCCTCTTATGGTCTCGCTCCTTGTGGAGCGTACGCACATACAAGACAAACAAATCTCCCCGAACTCTGAGCCGGACCGAAAAGAGACAAATTCGGACTCGCTTGTGCGACTTCACCGCAGAAGCAAATCGGGGAGATACTCTACTCTGAAAGCAATTCTCGCCCAGCTTCTGACACCGGAATCGCTCCCAAACAAACTGATCATAAAACCGTCTTCAATGCGCACGCTGCTTGTGGCAACTAACTTTTCGTGCAATGACACAAGATCCAACAGCAGCTTGGGTGTGGGACTTCATTGTGCTGATGGTGGCCATTCAGTAAATTCGCTTTCGACTTCTACGCTGGTGCGTGGATCTTGAATCAAGCATGTGCGAAAACTGGGCTAGCCAAGTGGGGACCAGAACTGAACTGCGGTCCCAATTGTCACCACCTGTCCTCGGGCCGACTTTGGCGCTGCTCACTGCATTCAGCATCAGATTGGACTCGTTGATTGACGGCACCGCTATGAATCTTCAGGGCGTGGCGAAAGACTGCGGTAAGACCAGGTCGACTACGCCTGGAGCGGCGGTGACGATGAGGCGCTCGCGTGCAAGCGGGTGAGACTGCATGACGCGCCCGGCCATCCGCACGACTCAGCTGAAAGGAAGCACGAGCACAAGTTCGTACCACTATGAATGTGGCTGGATTCGGCATCGATCTTACGCGGCTTGCGTATGCGCCTCCAAGCGTACCCGGCAGCTTCGATCATGAGATTTCTGTAACAAGCATGCTTAAGAGGGACGCTGAGACGCTCATGTCCAGCAGCCAGAAGCGCACGATGCATGCGACAACAGAGCTCCTTGTAACGGATGATCCCACTCGGGGTTTGTTGGTGAGCACCGTCGGGTGGCTTCCGACAGGCAGCAGCCGTAGCACAGACGGCGGCATTACCCCCTTGTTTGTTCAGCGCATAACTGTCCAGGGATATCAACCACTTCCCCACTGGCCACACTCTCGGATAAGATCCGCCCTGGAACAGAGCTAAACCATCGATATATGAGCTTTTTGACGAGCGGACAGCAGGCGCCCCGCGCAGCCGCGGGCGCCCGGGAAGGCGCCGATCAGTCCGGCGCTTTGGGGAGCTGCGCGCGTCGCTGCGCAGCGTGTAGTACAACGTGTTCCACACCTGCGTGGTAGTAAGTGGGCGCCTCCAGCGTCAACTGCACCAGCTTGCGGAGGACTGCTCTCCACCAGGTGCGCGCCAGAAAGACCGGGCGCGAGAGGTGCGCCGATGTGTTCACGATTGGGGCTTAGCTGCACAAGTGCCTGCAATCCGAAGTCAAAAACCCAAACGACGATGACGATCTTACACTGAGGGTCCCGACCGACATCAACTCGATCGGCAAATATATTCTGACAACAATGATGCCTTTGATGACGTGGTAGTCCGTGATTGTGAACGTGATACTGAGATGTCCATGATGAGCCATCGTGGGCTACAAAACGTGTGTAATACTAGTCCTGGAACAAGAGACGAGTGAGAGACAGAAGGAGTGAGGATTCCAAAACGTCTCTCGCTCGATGCTGGGGCTTCACTTCGGGTAGAACGTAACTGCACCGCACGCACTCCGAGGCTTGACAAAATCAAGGTCGTCGCGCACGAGCCTCCTGATCCTTCTCCTCCCCCTCCTCCTCCTCCTCCTCCTCCCCCTCCTCCTCCTTCTCCTTATCCTCCTCCTCTTCCTCCTCCTCCTCCTCCTCCTCTTCCTCCTCCTTTTCCCCCTGCTGCTCCTCCTCCTCCTCCCTTCTCCCCCACCCCGAGCCGTCACCCTCCTCCTCCTCCTCCTCGTCCCCCCCGTCGAGGTCGTCGCGGTGGCGGTGGTCATCGACGTCCTCGCCCTCCTCGTCCACGCCGTCCAGGGGGACCACCGAGGTGATCCTCGATGCCGCTGCACCCCGGCCCCCGGCCCTCTCAAGAGGCGTGCGCTCTGGCCAGACGGTCGATGGGGCACCCAGAGACAGTCGGGGATGGACAGACCCCCCTTTAGTAAAACGTGGCTTGATGAAAACGACTTCGGGCCCAAACCTGGCGGGCGCAGGCCTGGAAAATAACGGCCACGGCTTCCTCTCGAGAACCGAAAACGAACGATTCACGAATCGACGTGCCACTGCTGGGGGTTCTGTCCACCCCCGAGACAGTGCCGACGAGGGGGCGCTCCCACCCGGGAGAGGCCCCCCCCAAAAACAGCACCCGCGCCGCGCCGAGGGCCCCGAGGGGCCCGGGCCCGCGGAGCCCCAGAGGGGCCGCGGCCCAGAGGCCCGGGCCCCGCGGAGGCCGTGGGCCCAGAGGGTCGAAGGAGCAGGAGGAGGAGGAGGAGGAGGAGGAGGAGGAGGAGGAGGAGGAGGAGGAGAATGCCGACGAGGGGGCGCTCCCACCCAGGAAAGGCCCCGCCGCCGGACGCATCCGCCGCACTCTCTCGGGGCAGCCTCGCAGGCGGGGCAGGACGAGCCCAGGAGCCGCATCGACGAGTCGGGTCGGCGGGAAGCGGCAGGACGAGCCCGGGACACGGCCGCATGGGCTGAGGTCGGCAGGCCGGCACGGGGCAGTTTTTGACACATGGGATGCTTAAACAAAACATCGGATTTGTAAGACACGACTCATGTAGGAGTAAAGTTCTGCATGGACGCATCGTTGCTTTTAATACTACATCCCTGCATTTGTTTATACATGATCCGCACGCGGAGCATGTATTAACAACGGCACTGTATGCCTCCGATGAAGAAATCGGAGCCCAGATCGGAATCCCAGGTCGAGTCGAAGCGGGATCGGGAGCAGCTGGAGTCGAGTCGAGTCGAATCGGAGGCGCCGACACGAGCCCTGGCAGGGCGGAGAACACCCGGCCCGCTCCTCCGGCTCCTGGGGAGTCCGTCCACTTCCGCACGTCCTCGCCGTCGCTGCAGAGACGGGCACTCCCGCCGTGCTATCTTCGCAGCGCTCGGAGTGCATCTGCAGCTACAGTGGGGGCCCGACCACAAGAGACCTTCCACAAGAACCACAACCCTGAGACACCAGGACTTCCATTGATGTTTGGTGTGGGAGCGTCGCGCTTTCCACGGCAAAACCATCGAAACCCAAGAAACCCAGGGCACCCTGGAGACAAACAGGCTGTTTCTTGGCATGGGTTTCAACTGCAGGAACACCAAGCAAGAGCACGGCGGACCCGAAGCCAGGAAGGACAGCGGCACCCGTACCAGAGCACATTTGAACCGATCCCTATCCTTAATGCCGTGGCCGTGGTCTCACAGGCCGATGTTCCCCCCTGGATGGGGGCTGCTCTTTTCGGGTCTCGACGGGCAATTATCCCCTGCTGGGGTGGTGTGATGGTGGGGATCGGGATGGGGATGAGGATGGGTATCGGTGAAACGATACTGCGTATCGGCATATGTTCCTCCTCTGAACTCCTGCTTGGTGCCCGCGCCCAGCTGTTGCTGCAACTCCCACAGCAGCGACCCCGCCCTATCCTGTACCAGAAAACATGAGACACGACCTGACCTACGGCCCCACTGGCCTGAGCACATACGATGTATTATGGCTTGGGCTTTTGCGTGGTACACGCTGCGGCCCCCGATGGACCGTAGCGCAACATGGAGCTTGACGAAGCTAGGACAAAGTTAAATCGAGAATCTTCAAGATCCAACGGATCTGGGGGATGCATCGGGCGTCGCGGCCTGATCAGAGCCTTCCGGAACGCTCCGAGAGCGCTCCGGAATGCCCTGGAACGGATTTATCATCGTCCTAGCCCCGCCTGGTGGGGGGCCGTAGGTTTAGGTCGGGCATGTCCCCCGACAGGCTGGGTCTATATAGGGAAAACAAAGAATAGTTCAAAAATAACCAACCTAAATGCAACAAACAAAAAAACGTTCCAGGACTAGTTGTGGCTATTTTTGAATATTCCTCCTGTAGGAGGACACGCCCGTCTTGACAATAGGTGGGGTGGTGTCGTTGGCTGTCTGGTCGGCTCTCCGGCGGGGGCACCGGGCCCCGGAACAGCTCGCCGAAGCCGGGCAGCCGGGTCAGGCCGGAGAGGGCCGGCCGCGCGCAGGAGGGGTGCGGGGCGAGAGGGGCAAGACCTGCGAGAGAGCACCCCTGGGAGCCGCGCGTACGGTCGGACCAGGGGCAGAAGTAGGGGAACGAACACTGGCGTCAATAAACATGAACAACTCAAAGGTCCGCGCGGATTTCTCGGATCGGCGCTTGACCCCCCTCCCTGGCGCGCGGAGCGCGCCAAAGACGGCACTGGAGGCGCCGCCATGGGGGTCCAGCGTGGATCCGAGAAATCCGCGCGGACCTTTGAGCTGTTTATGTTTACTTATGTCAATGTTCGTTCCCCTACTGTTTGTTCATGCGTATGTATGTCAATGTCCGAGAAATCCGCGCGGACCTTTGAGTTTGCATGCTTCTGTTATTGCTCGTTCCCCAGAGAAGAGCAGCCTTCAAGAACACGGGACCCTCCGCCGGCCAAGACACGCAGGACATCCAAGGACATCCCACAGAACACACAAAAACAACCAACAAGCACGAAACACATCCAAGAAACACTAAGAACATTAGGGCAAGCTCCCAGAACCGACCTCGATCTTATACCTCGGTCCGACCGCATGTGCACTGAGGCATCCCGGCCCTCCTGTCCAATGGGGCTTCGCACAAACGCCACAAGCCAAGGCCACGCTAACAGCGATGTTGGTTAACTGCGATGCTGTGAATCTGCTTTTCGCGGCGACGAACTCGCGCGGAACAAATGGATGAAAAGCACGAAACACACCCTCCTACGTCTCAAATGCGCGAATGTATCGTGCGAGAACGGCACGGCGGATTGTAGAAAAACACGCGAACAGCGCTTCCCTACAATGGGGTTGGCCACCAACCCACCCCCACCCACAATGAAGAAACCATTCGTAATTTACGATCAAGCGGTGCACAAACAACGCAATACAGTGGCCATGTCTATGGCCCCGACCCCCCCCTCTGATGGGCCGCTTTTCCAACACCACTACCATAGGTTGGAGAGGGAGGATGAGGAGAAGGAGGAGGAGGAGGAGGAGGGAAAGGAGGAGGCGGAGGAGAAGGAGGAGGAGGACCTTCCCATTATCCCTTCTTCCCTGTCCTACCCGTGGCAGCGGTGGTGGAAAATTGGCCCATCCTCAGGCCGGGCATGCCCCCTGCAGGGGCATTTTGAAAGGAAAATTGAAAGGTGCCAGAACACACTCAAACATAATCCAAACATGTTAGACAAATCGTCCCCTGACGATGCTTTCAGATGTTTGCTTTTTGCTCCTCTAGAGGGACATGCCCAACTTAAGCCCATCCCCATCGTACATTCGGGAGCAGCCAAGAGGGGGGTGTCCAAGGGGGGGGTGCAAATCATGGTGGCCGGCGGCATGTGCGCGGCCCAGGGGGGGGGGGCAGGGACGTATTGAAGCAAGAAGAGGCGCCACGAAATCTGCGGAAATACCATGGCCCCCGCCATGAGATCCACCCCCCCATCTAGTCATCACCCCCCTCTCTGCCGCCCCCTCCTGCATCCCGCGCCCCGAAAAAACAAGACAAATTCTCAAACAAAAGGCGCGAGGGCTTCCGAGAAGCCCCGCCGCCTTCTGAGATGGCCTTCTCCTTCTCAATTCCACCCCCTCGCTCGCAACCGAATGGAGTAGCTCCGTCTTGCCCTGCCCTCTCGTCAGGGGAGCGAAAAATCACAAAACATACAAACTCGAATGTCCGCGAGGGCTTCTCGGATCCGCGCTGGCGCCCCCATGGCGGCGCCTTCCGGCGCCGCCCCTGGTGCGCCAAGGAGGGGGGTCCAGCGCCAGCCCGAGAAATCCGCGGGGACCTCCGAGATCTTGCTTGTGTTTATGCCATGCTTCGTTAGATGCTCATTCTGGGGACCTTCCTGGAGCCACTCGCTCCACTCGTGCGTCGAAGCTGCGTCGAACCTCCGTCGAACCCGAGCCGAATCCGAATCGAACCTGCGTCGAACCTGAGTCGCACTTCACTCCGAACCGGAGTCGAACGGATCCACTAGCTGAACCCCAGGAAGGTCCCCCAAACGAGCATCGAATCTTCGTCTCCCCCCCTCGTGCGCGCCGCCCGGACAGGCGGGACCCAGAACAGCGCCCCCTCGGGCGGCCCGGCGGCGTGCGCCTGGCTGCCGGTCAGCCAGGCCGTCAGCGGGGGGATGCCGCCCTCGTCCCGTCGAGCCTACGAGGAATGACTGACAACAATCTAAATGAAGGGGCCCCAGGACACACAAATAAACACATAAAAATATTCCCCATATTTTCCGATATTTTCTGGGTTTTTGTCTTCCCCCCCACTTCCCATATTTTCCCATATTTTCTAAGGAATCGACGATTAATTGTGTCTGTGTGTTTCTTTCGGGTTACGTTGCGCCCATCGCACTTGAGGACCGCATCCCAGAAATAGCTTCGAGCACCCAGAGAAGTATCGAAACGGTGTCGAACGAGTATCGCCTCCCAGGGCCCGGCACGTGAAAACCCTCAAGTTTCGGTACTTTCTTGGTGCTCGAAATTCTTTCTGGTGATCCAGGCTACAAGTAGGTTGGAACATCCTAAGCCGAGGGCCGCATGGCCCCAGGAATGCAGAGGGCACGGGACGCGAACAGACAGGACACAAGGGTACCCTTGGTTTGGCAGGGTCGACCTTCGTGGGCCCTGGAAACGACAAGGCCGTCTTTGTTACCGGTTCCTTTTTGCCGTTTTTCTTGCCGGCTCCGACGCCGTTCTTTACCTGTTCCGTCACCGTTTTTGTTGCCGGTTTCGGCTCCACTTATGATGCCAGAACCTTTTTGTTGCTGTTTCCGGTCGCCGCTTATTTTTTTGCCGCTTCCACTGTCAAGAGACACTTCTTCGGAAACGGTGAACAAACGGCCCTGCCGTCTCCGGGGCCAACTAAGGGATCAACATGTTTATCGAACTCGATTGTAATCTGTCGAAGCTCTGCGCAGATTTGTTGGATCGGCACCCGAACCCCCGGAGGGGCCCCCGGCGTCGCCCCTGGAGCGCTCCGCGTGCCAGAGAGGGGGATCCAGCGCCGATCACGGAGATCGCGTGGACCTCTGACAGATTACACCGGAGACCCGTCCACAAGAAACCTTCCACAAGAGGCCCAAGCCCTGAGTCCCCAAGACGTCCACCGATTCTTAGTGTGTGTGTGTGCGTGTGTGTGTGTGTGTGTGTGTGTGTGTGTGTGTGAACCTCACGCTTTCCGCAGCAGAACCATCGAAACCCAAGAGACCCAGGGCACCATGGAGGCAGGCAGGGTGTTTGCTGGCATAGGCCTCCGTCCGCTGTGTGTCTATGAGTGTGATTCTTCGTCGAGAGCCGACGCGGCCCAGGCGGCGACGCCCTGGACCCTCAGGCTCGGGGCCAGCCAGCAGCGTGCGGTGCAGGAGGCGTCGGCCACGACGAAGACGTCGCCGCCAAGCGCAGCGGGGTCGGGCACCAGAAACGCAGGGTCGATGACCGCCACGTTCTGCTCGTCCTCCTGGTTGTACCACACCTTGGCGGCGCGCAGAAGGGGGTAGGGGGAGGGGGGAAGGCTTCTTAGAAGGAGGCTGCTTCTTAGAAGGCGCCGGCCTTGCATCTCCAGAGAGGGCCCGCACCTTCTAAGGAGCAGGGGGTGCTTCTAAGAAGCCTTCCCCCCTCCCCCTACCCCCTTTGCGCGTAACCAAACACCAGCGCGAACTCCCCTTCCAGGGTGACTGGGCCACAGTAGTAGACCAGCGCGGGCTGCCCTGGTGGCAGCAAGCGGAAGAACTCGCGGACCTCCTCCTCGGGCGTGATGTTGACGCCGTTGTTGAAGTCCAGGCGGCGTATCCTCTCTGGCACGGCGCAGGCTCGCGCAAAGCCAAACTCCAGAGGCAGTCCAGCCAGGCCTCGAAGGGGGCCCCGCGGTAGTCCGGGGCACCGGGGCTGTCTCAACGCCCCCAACGAGCGGAAGACAGCAGACTTGGGTCGGGCATGTCCTCCTACAGGCGGAGTTTGGGCGAAGAAAAAAACACCCCAAGAATACCCCAACAGAGTCAAACGTACAACTCGCCCCCGGACATTGCCTTGCACACTTTTGAATGCTTCTCCTGCAGAGGGACATGCACGACTCAACACCGACTCTCGGAGGTGCGCGGGTTCCTTGGGTCGGCGCTGGAGGCGTCGCCAAGGAGGGGCCAGCACCGAGCCGAGGAATCCGCGCTGAAACCCGAGCGAGGAGCCGGGGGAGCACCCCGCGAGGCGCCCGGGAGCGAGGCGGGAGGGAGCGGCGCGCGAGGAGGAGGAGGAGGAGGAGGAGGAGGAGGAGGAGGAGGAGAAGGATTTTTTTTTTTTGCATGAGACCACGCTGCAGCCCCCGTACACCCCACAGGGAGGGCGAGGCCCTGGGGAGGAGGAGGAGAAGGAAGAGGGGGAGGAGGAGGAGGAGGAGGAGGAGGAGGAGGAGGAGGAGGAGGAGGAGGAAGAGGAGGAGGAGGCAGGCTGCTCTTCTTCGGACTCGGCCAGCGAGGGAGGCGGGCGCCCGAGGGAAACGGGTCCACGACCCCAGGGGGCCACCCCTGGGCGGCGCGCACGAGGGGGCAGGGGCACGGGGGGAGGCTGCCTAGAGAAGGAAGGTGCTTCCTACAGGGCGCCCAGCTCTCCCGTCCGCCTGCCCTCCGTTCGTCGTCGTCGTCGTCCCCTCCTCTGCCGTGCTGTGGCGCTCCACTGCTCGTCCTCCTGCCTGCCCCTCGGGCTGTCGCCCGGGTTCTTCCGCCCTCCTCCCCTCCTCTCGGGCGTCGTCCTCTGTCGCTCGCTCGCCCCCCTTCCTCGGGAGCGGCCAAGAGGGGGGGTCCAAGAGGGGGGGTGCAAACCATGACTGGCGGCACGTGTGCGCCCCAGCGGGGGGGCCAGGGGGGACGCAATGAAGCAAGAAGAGGCGCCGTGAAGTCTGGGGAGAGATCATGGCCCCCGCCATGATATCCCCCCCCCCCAGTCATCACCCCCCTCTGTGCCGCCCCCCCTTCCCCCAGCTCTCACCCTGGTCCCCCCGGGCGTCGCTCCCTCCTCTGCCCAGTCCTGCCGCTGCTCTCGCGGGTCGTCCACCACCCGGGCCCCTTCGAAGGGGCGGGGCACGCGCGGGCAGACTTCGACACCGCCTCTGCCCGTGGCGCCCGCGACGACGATTGCACCTTTCCCCTCTTCACCCTGTGCTGAAACTGACGTTAGCGTAAGGTCGGGCCTGTCCCCCGACAGGGGGATGTTGGGCACCATAGTAAAAATAGGTTTAAAAAGTACAGCAACATACCCAACAATTGTCAAAACATCGTCCCCAGACTATGTTTTGACTATGTTTGGATCTTCCCCCTATAGAGGGACAGGCCCGACGCAACGTTGGCGTACTGCTGAACATACGCCTGCGCACGTGATTTGGCGGCGCGCACAAGGGGGTAGGGGGAGGGAGGAAGGCTTCGTAGAAGGAGGCTGCTTCTTAGAAGGCGCCGGCCTTACATCTACAAAGAAGGCCCGCGCCTTCTAAGAAGCAGGGGTGCTTCTACGAAGCCTTCCCCCCTCCCCCTACCCCCTTCTGCGCGTGGCCAGGTGATCTACAGCCGATGTGCCGTCCGGGCACGGTTCCTGGCCTCGGGCCATGCATCCACAGACGAGGCCCCGTGCCTTCCAGGAGGCAGGGGTGCCTCCGGGAAGCCTTCCCCCGTCCCCCCGTCCCTCTGCGCGTGGCTGGACCTCTTCCCCATGAGAGTCGCCTTGCAGCCTCGGGTCGGGCGAAAGGGGGTGATTGCAAAGGGGGGGTTTGAGAATCAGCTCACGCAGCTGCTTCTCCCGGCGCCTCCCGGCGCCGAAGGCGGCCATGTATCGAGGAATGGCCCCTTCGGTGAGGCTGAAACCAGCTGCATGCAGCAAATTTCGTAACCCCCCCTTTCTCCATCCCCCCCTGTCGTCCGGCCCGGTTGCCGGCCCTGGAACCAGGAGGGCCCCAGAGCCCCGAAGGCGGGCAGAAACCTCTCGGGGACCCGCTGTCCTCGGGACCCCTTGCGATCGTGGCGGCTACTGCGGGCCGTGGCGCGCACCGTGCCACAGGGGGCGCCGCCGCTAGGGGGGCCACGTGGGCCACGTCTGCCACCGCCGCTACCCTGGCGGCCTGCCGGGGCTCGGGCCAGCCAGAACCACCTCCTCAGGGGCTGTCTGCGCGCGGCGGAAGATGATATGGAGCATCCATGCAGGGACGATTCTGGAATGACCTCGAAGATGAACGAGCTGCATATATCGCGCGCGAAGACCTGCAGGGGCCACCCCATGAAACTGTGCGCCGACCCCTGGAGGATCGTCGTCAGCGCCGGCCTGAAACAGCACGCAGTGTCAACGCGGAGACTCGAGCCCCTCCTCCCTCACCCACTTTCGGTGTCAATTCATGGGAGCCTTCCGGGCCACTTTGCTGGCTCAATGTCATCGAAATGCTAGTCGACGCTGGATAGCCGCATTCTGATCGATTGCCACACGCTAGCCTACGCGAACGCACTCTCAAGACGGAGTTGAAAGGACACACGATGCTCCCATGATGTGCTGCTACCCACTACGAAAGTAGCCCCTGCGCAGCCTCGGGGATCCACTGACCTAGGTCAATGCTAACCCGGGTCAGTCGGGCTCACACCTCCTCCCCCTCGACCCCCTCGCGCTGTGCAGCGAAATCACGGCGGAGGGCTCTTCGCAATGTTCGGCCTCTGGGGGCCCCCTGCAAAGCGACGGGGCCGCCAACAAAAGTCGGGGATCCTCTGACCCGAATCATTCCAGACCCGGGTCACTTGGGCATTGCAAGATCCTGCAAGATCCTGTTCGCCAGCCCACATCAGAGCAACCGTGGCCCTGCGAGATCCGGCGCACTGGCCCAGGGGGACCCCCGCTTGCCCTGACCCCCCGTCTCTCAAGGCTCCCGACGGCCCCTGCTTTAGGGGAACGAAGGATGACATAAACATAGAAACTCGGAAGCCCGAGCGGATTTCTGGGATCCGCGCCGGACCCCCCTCCCTGGCGCGCGGACCGCGCCAGGGGGGGGTGCGGGACGCGCCGCTGGGGGGGGTCCAGCGCGGATCCGAGACATCCGCGCTGGCCTCCGAGGTTGGATGTTTGTGCCGCTCTCCGTTCCCTTAATAATATCCTCCGCCCCCCCCCCCCCGCGACGGCAGTTGAGCAGGGACCGACCGTCCTGGCATTCCTATAGTCCTCCCACGAAATGTTCTTAGAACCCAAAAATGTTCTGAGAATGAAACGAAAGGTTCTTAGAACGTGCACCCTATGTGCTAAAACAAAACAACCTCCGCCAGAAATGCTCTAAGAACACTTCGTGGAAACCACAAAAGGTTCTCAGAACATTGCTTGGTAGGGCTATAGGCAAGCCAGGACGCTTCGCCACTGCTTGAATGCAGGCACCCGGGGGCATGCAGAGGAGGGGCGCGGCCCGCTGCGGGGGGGGCGGCGGCCCCACGCCCCTTGGGGGCCGGGGGATCCGCCCCCGCCGCGATCGGCAAATCGTCGTCGTCGTCGTCGTCGTCGTCGTCGTCGTCGTCGTCGTCGTCGTCGTCGTCGTCGTCGTCGTCGTGCGCGCCGCTGGCCAGGGCAGCCCGCCTCCCGCCCCGATCGGCAGATCGTCGTCGTCGTCGTCGTCGTCGTGGTCGTGGCTACGGCAGGCCCGTAGCGCGTCAGCCCAGAAGTTCGAGGCGGCTCCGGCGGTGGCGCCAAAAGCCCTCTAATTTTCAAAAGTTTCTGGGCCCCCGTTCTCCCCACCGTTTCCCATATTTCCGCCATTTTCGTTGGGATTGACGATTCATTGGGCCCGTGTGTCTTTTCCCCCTGAACATTTTCATCCTCTGACGACCCAGCGGGTATCGCTCGATCCAACGAAATCCGCCGATGGCGTACGTGTGGCAACGGCAAGCTCGTGTCGTGCCGGACCTGGCGTTGGTCTCTAACATTGCGGGGATCCTTCAACACTGACCCATCGGCCGTTTCGGGAACGTCAACTCGTTCAACATCGACGGATTCTGGGTCGCCGGCGGCGTTCGACGTTGAACGTCGCCGCCTGTCGACACGACGCGGATCTATAGTACTCAAAAGCCTGCGAAGAAACCGTGTGTTTTCTTGGGGGGCCCTTCGCGAGGTCCTTCCTTCAAGGTCCTTGCTGTAGCCCCTTGTGAGCGCCGCCAAATTTTGCCAACCCTCCCCCGCCAAAGCC